>JAJHZJ010000373.1:3523946-3750938 GCA_023548195.1 Bettongia penicillata ogilbyi | reverse complement strand
GACCAAAGACAGTAGGGAGAGTGTTTATTCTAACAAGACCTTGATATGCCATGACAGTAATTAAGGATAAAGGATGGTACGGAAATAAGTTCTACATATTTTGGACAAGCAATTAACCCCTATAACTACTAAAGTACGTGGATGTGTTTCTTGTGTTAGGAATCATGTTATTAGTAGAAGCTATTTTAACATCCACTGCATTAGCTGTATCTATCTCTAATACACACAACACAATAGTTCAAGCTTCTGAATTGCATTCCCTTATGAAAAATGTATTTGCAGGCTTTAAGCAACAAGCAAAATAGTGAATTTTATGAAGCCATTCATACACTCCAAAAGGTAGCTGAAGTCATTGGTGGAGAAGTGTTTATGTTACAGTTACAACGCAAATTGCAATGTGATTATAGATATAATGCCTTTTGTTTGACTACGGAATTGTATAATGGGTCACAAGTCCAAAGGGAAGAAATTAGAGCTCAATTGAATGGGCTAATTCCAGATCATGTCACTCTGGAAATCCAGAGATTAATTGAATTGGCAGAAGAATTAGATAAGGAAGCAGATGTTGATTTTGCCCCTGAACAAACGGCTTCAAAAATACCTCAGTTCTTCGATAGCTTAAGTTCATGAGGTCGTGTAAAGACCTGTTTTTCACCTTCACAGATAGGTTTTGTAGTAGTATTGTTAGTACTGCTGCTTATGCCACTATGTATCAACCTTGCTTTGCGTAGTGTCCAGGACTCCCTAACATCCGGTAGGCAGAACATCATCGTCCTGAGGGAAAGATTGAGTCAAAACAACAAAGGGGGATTGTAAGGGAATGGCCAATCCCCAGCCTCTTGGACGGCATTCACTGGTCACGGCTCAGGTAAACTGAGGGGAGACTGGTAGGGCATGAACAAGATGGCGTTGGGAGGAAGGATTCCCTTACAATGGAATTGCCAACACCCAGCCTCTTGGACGGCATTCACTGGTCACGGCTCAGGTAAACTGAGGGGAGACCGGTAAGGCATGAACAAGATGGCACTGGGAGGAAGGATTCCGCCCCTGTTTTGCTCAAGGCTATTTTCCCAGGCTTTTCTGAGATCAAGGAAGCCAAATGTTTTTCTTTCTTGGGGCTATGTGTCTGGGGCAGTCCTGATTGAAGGTAGAATTGCTGCCTTTTGTATTCCTTTTTGCCTCCTTCTCACCTGTTGCATTAGATGCCTTTGCGCAGTGGTAAGACAGGCAATACTAGAAGCCAAAGCAGATTTGCATACCCTCCTGTCCTCCCCCAAACTCCCTACCCCTTATGATACTACTCCTGTTTAAACAAAAAGGGGGAGATGTTAGGGGCCAAGCTCTGGACCGGCCTTGGGAGCTGGCTCCACCCTCAGGGAGCTGGCTCTGCCCTTAGGGAGGAACATGGGTGGGGCTCTGGCTGGGGATATAAGGAGCTGTCGGGGAGGGATCGGAGAGAGAGATGTAACCAAGAAAGAGATGTAGAAGGACGCCATCAATAAAGTGAAGAGCACTGACATCCTTGGGCGAGTGTGTAGTCATTGTTCCCTCCGTGGAGGAGGGGACAGCCCTGTCACGCAAGCTAGGCCATACGGTCGCACGGCAGGGACCGGAGACGGCCGAAGACCGGGGAACAGGTGAGCAAGCGAAGACCAGGCTGAGGGAGCCTGGTAGGGTCAGTTGGGGTTAGGAGATCGGGCTGAGGTAGCCTGGAGGGATCAGTTGGGGTTAAGAAGCCCAACTAGGCCGCGCCGGGGAATAGCCCCGTGCATTGAAACCCAACTAAGCCGGGCCGGGGAATAGCCCCGTGCATAGAGGTCGGGGAATCGCCCCGAACAGGTGAACAGTTATTTTCTTCCATCCTTTCAGATGAGGAAGAACAATGCTTACCATCAGAAGAAGACATAAAAGTCAAGGCTTCTGCATCCAAAACCTTCAATAAATATGCGATGGTCTCAGGTCATAGAAGAGCTCAGAAAGGATTCTGAAAATCAAGTAAGAGAGGTAGAGGAAAAATTGGGAAGAGAAATAAGAGCAATGCAAAAAAATCATGAAAAGCAGGTCAACAGCTTGCTAAAGGAGACCCCCAAAAAATGCTGAAGAAAATTACACCTTTAAAAATAGACTAACCCAAGTGGCAAAAGAGGTCCAAAAAGTCAATGAGGAGGAAAATACTTTCAGAAGTGGAATTAGCCAAATGGAAAAGGAGGTTCAAAAGCTCACTGAAGAAAATAGTTCTTTAAAAATTAAAATGGAGCAGATAGAAGCTGAGAAACCAAGAAATTACAAAACAAAATCAAAAGAATGAAAAAAATGAAGACAATGTGAAATATCTCATTGGAAAAACAACTGACCTGGAAAATAGATCCAGGAGAGACAATTTAAAAATTATGGAACTGCCTGAAAGTCATGATCAAAAAAAGAGCCTAGACATTATCTTTCATAAAATTATCAAGGAAAAGTGCCCTGACATTCTAGAACCAGAGAGTAAAATAAATATTGAAAGAATCCACTGATCACCTCCTGAAAGAGATCTGAAAAGAGAAACTCCTAGGAGTACTGTAGCCAAATTCCTACATGGAAGAAAATATTTGTAACTCTTGAAGTTTTTCTTTATAGTATTTGGGTAATTGGAGGGATTATACACACACACACACACACACACACACACACACACACACACAGCCAGAGAGTACAAGCTGTGTTGAATAGGAAGGGATGATTTCTTAAAAAAATAAAATTAAGGGATGAAAGAGGAATATATTGGGAGGAGAAAGGGAGAAATGGAATGGGGCAAATTTTCTCTCATAAAAGAGGCAAGGAAAAGCTTTTTCAATAGAGGGGAAAAGGGGGGAGGTGACAGGGAAAAAGTGAAGCTTACTCTCATCACATTTGGCTTAAGGAGGGAATAATAACATGCACACTCAATTTGGTATGAAAATCTATTTTACACTACAGGAAAGAAGGGGGTAAGTGGGGTGGTGGGGGATGATAGAAGGGCAAATGGGATGAGGAAGTAATTAGAAGTAAGCACTTTTGGGGAGGGACAAGGTCAAAATAGAGAATAGAATAAATGGGGGGCAGGATAGGATGGAAGGAAATAGTTAGTCTTATGCAACATGACTATTATGGAAGTCTTTTGCAAAACTACACATATACAGCCTATATTGAATTGCTTGCCTTCTCAGTGGGGATGGGTAGAGAGGGAGGAAGGCAGAGAAGTTGGAACTCAAAGCTTCAGGAACGAATGTTGAGAATTGCTTTTACATGCAACTGGGAAACAAGAAATATGGGTAATGGGGTATAGAAATCCATCTTGCCCTACAAGAAAAGAGAGAAGATGAGGATAAGGGAAGGGAGGGGTGTGACAGAAGGGAGGGCAGATTGGGGGAAGGGGTAATCAGAATGCATGGTGTTTTGGGGTGGGAGGAGGGGAGAGATGGGGAGAAAATTTGGAACTCAAATTTTTGGAACTCAAAATTTCGTGGAAATGAATGTTGAAAACTAAAAACAAATAAACATTAAAAAAACTGCACTCAGAGTTCATCAGTTGTCTCTCTGAGGGTAGATAGCATTTTTCATATGGAATTTGAATTGCCTTTTATCAACATTTCAATCACAGAAGCTAAGACTTTCACAGTTCATCATTGTTACAATGTTGCTGTAACTGTGCACAACGTTCTCCTGGGTCTGCTCACTTTACTTTTCATCAGTTCATATATGTCTTCCCAAGTTTTTCCAGCATTGTCTTTCTGATGCCATTTAGAAGGTCACAGAGAATAACAGATGTTCCAGGATGAAAAGCCCACAAGCAACACTGGATGTTCCAGGGAGAGATTGTGGTTGAGACATGGTGACTGCAAAGTCTAAAAAGTCGGAAGAGTCATGTGGAGGGGGATGACTTAGATTGGAGAGGAGACTTAGATTTACATCCTGATTTATCTTGGCAGTGACCATGGAAAAGTCACTATCCCTATCAGTGCCTCCAGGCAATTCTCTGATACTGCAAGTGGCAAATATGGAATCACAGAACAAAAATTTTAAAAAAAAAAGATCAATGCTCAGTTTTCCACCCTTTTCTCTTCTTGGCCCTTTTTTGATGTGTTATGCATGGTTTATAGGGATAACCAGGCACAATATTTCAATTTGGACTTGTGTACATAAAGCCTTTACCAATACTCCACTCCCCTGCTGCTAGTGCTCCCCTCCTCCCAATTAACTTGTATTTCTTTTTCATATTTTCATGGAATGGGAGACTGACCAATGAGGGCTCAGACCTAGAAGCATGTGCATTTGGTGAGTCTGCTTATGAAAATGGATGATGACATGAAATAGAGGGATTGGGCTCTCAGAGGGCCTCACAGTCTCCAGAGCAGTTCTCAAAGTAATCAGTAGTTCTCCTGATCACCCTCTTTAATAATGATAACTAACATTTATACAGTACACTTGCTATGCGCCAGACACTTTATAATATCTCATTTGATCTTGAGAACAAGCTTAGTGCTGTTATTATCCCCACTTTACAGATGAAAAAAACAAGTAAAAAGAGATCAAGTGATTTAACCACTGTCACACAGCCAGTAAGTTTCATGAGGCAGAATTTGAACTTGGGTCTTTCTGACTCCAGACCCAGAGCTCTATCCACTGCATCACCTAGCTATCCTTATATAAGTTTGTTATTTTTTCCCAGTTACTATTTACTATAAAAATACTATAGTATTTCTGAGTATAGTATCTCTTTCTGTAGTCACTGTCAAGATGTATCAGGATGTAAATCTAAGTCTCCTCTCCAATCTAAGTCATAGAGATACTATACTCATTATGTCATAGAGATAATGGGACTGAATATTTGAAATTGGGCCTGTCCCAAAAAATCCAGGACCTTTGGAAAAAGCATCCAAACTCGCATATGTCCTTCTTATCCTACTCCCCAATTTCTCTTTCCCATTTGTCTTGGGGCTAAAAATAGCCCCGGCCTCTCTACTCTCTTGCGTTGGTCCCATTTCATGAATGTGCAAACCTGTGTACAAAGAGACACTCTCCTTTATATCCCAAGGATCTCTGAGTGAAGGGGGTAGATCTTGGAAGCTCAGAGGGTCCCCGGTCCCTGGCACCCTTCAGAAGATCTAGGTGGGTAAGGGAGGGCCAAAAACAAATGGTTAGGGTCCATTAGCAGCAATGATGCAGGCAGCCCTGAAAGCTTTTTAATCTAGGGTTGCCAGATCTCAGCTCCAGGACATTCAATCACCGGGTGGCATGTCCTGTTCTATTTCCATTTCCTTAGCTTCCAGGAAAACCTGCTAGATTTGGGGGACAGGGGAGCATGATAGTAGTTAATGAGAATGGCAGCAGGCTGTGTTCCCTAGCAAACAATTGGTGCTTCGGCAAACCCTTCCTTCTACCTTCCCCCACGGTTTTTCTCTCTCCCCATGTGGGACATCAGTTTTCTCTCATTCTGTTTTCCTGGAAGCTGAGGAAATAGAATAGGCTGCATAGGGCCTTGATTACAAAGCTCCGATGGAGAGTAGGTGGACAACTCTGTGACCACAAATTAAAAAGCTCTTTGCTGCCTACCTGCCTTGTTACCCCTAATCACTTCTATGGCCGCTACTCCACTAACTATCCTGCTCCCTTTCCACTCCCACTCTCCCTCCCCCCACCCCTTCGCTCTATAGTCCAGAAAAACATGACCATTCCCTATTTGCCTAGCGCCCCCTTTTCATCAAAAGGAGGAGTGGAGCGCCCCAGCTTCCTCTTTGTCATAGGTTTTCAGGTTGAACCCCAAGTTGACTGAACCCTTATACTTGGTTCAGGACACCCAGGGCTTTGAAAGCAGAGATGCAGGAGGCCCCTTTTCTTCAGATCCCAAGAGGTAGCTCCCTGGTCCCAGCCCTTGTATTGCCCACCCTATGACACCACCCCACCCCCAGTGCTGGGGACAGAGAGGGTGGGGACCTCAGGAAATGATGTCTTTGGCTCAGGGATGACCTTCCCCATTCCCCCATCCCACCAAGTAGTCATGTGGCCTGCTTTTTCATTAAGGTCTGGTTATATAAACAGGGGGACCGTTGGGAGGACAGCTGGAAGAGGATATCTCCAAGGAAAGGGACAAGGATAAATTCATAGGCGGTGAGATCCCCAGGCTTGAGCCTCTTAAATTCTTCATGGGGGAGGGAATGGCCTTTGGGACCCAGCCCCATCATTGTTATCTGGGAGTCTATGTTGGGAAAGGGTGGTGACTTCTTCAAAGAGAGAAGACTGTCACTCAGGGTAAGGGTCAGGGGACAGTGGAGGGTGTGGCATGAGGTGAATGTCTGGGAGGTCACAAGGATGAGGGAATGGGTACTGGGGTCTCAGTACTGCAGACTAGAGACATGGCAAGAGCTACGAGACTAGAGACACTGCAGCACAGGTTGAGTCCATGTTTTCCTGATGTCTATGCCAGATGATGTTCAATGCTTTGCTGCTGAGCTGGGCCATGTTGCAGGGATTGCTCACTACCCTGGGTGCCCAGCCCACTCAGCAATACCCAGAGGCCATCGGCTCCAGACTGAGTAGGTCAAGTCAGGCTCTCTACCCTGGGCTCCTGCACTCAGCCCCTGCAGAATCTCTGGGACTCTCAGGTCAGTACTGAAACCTAGGAAGTATGGGTAACCAAGGGACCAAAGGTTTCCTTCTGAGGCTCAGAGAGCCAGCAAAGATAGGAATCTTCCCCTTTCTTTCAGATCTCTTAGTCCAACTCTTTACAGAGAACAAAACACACTTGTCCAAAATTAAATAGGTAGTGAAGTAGAATAGTCAGGAATTGAACCCAGGTCCCCTCTGCCTCTTCAAACCCAATACTCTTTCCTCTGAATCATGTTGGAATTAGGGACGGTAGCCAACTTTAAGAACTAATCCCCATTTTCTCCTGGGGTTGGATTCTGTGTCCTCCCCCATATGCTCCTTTTTATTCTCCCTAAGTTTTGCCCCATCTCCCACTCCAGGGATTCTCTACTAGGCTGGGCTTGCCTGGACTAGGTAGGGGGCTGCCTTCCCTTCACCTCTTCTCTACCTGCCAGGCCCTGGTATACAGCCGGAACTGGAGCAGATGGCATCAGAGCTGGCAGAAGAATCCCTTCTGCAAGACCCTGAGGCTCTGGCACCTGGGGTGAGTATCCTTGCAGGGAAGGAAGAAAGTCACAAGATGTAAGCCCCTGGCAGAAGGGAGAAAACTCTTAGTTTTTTCAGTCTCTCTCCTCCTAAAGTCACAGGACTTAGATTAGGAAAAAGTATTAGAGACTAGGCCTACTCCAATTAAGTCTCAGAGAGATTAAATACCTCACCTGAATCCACACAGGTAGTAAGAGAAAATACAGTGTAATGGAAGTGAGAGTGAGGAATAACTGAGGAGAGAACTGGGCTGAAATCCTTCCTCCCCTATTTACTAAGTATATAGTAGGTCCCTAATACTTTAATACTTGTGGAATTGAATTGTATCCAGTAGTGCCTACCTCATAGTTTTGTTGTAAGGTACAAATGTTAATGCAGGTGAAGTGTTTTGTAAATCTTAAAAAGTTTTCTGAAAAGACATCTCTAAGTAGCAAAACCAAGAAATGAGCAAAGGTCTTTAACAAGAGAAGAGGTTGATGGAGTGGGAGAATAGGGATGCTTCATGTTCCAGTAGCCCTTTTCCTACAATCACAGCATTTCAGAGCTAAACCTGTTTTCAGGTAAAATACCGAGTCAGAGGTCCCCCTGGGTTGTAATCTTCTCTTTGAAACTTGCCTTGGGTAAATTACCTTCCGTGGGTGTTTTCCCAGCTGTGAAATGAGGGGGGTGGAAGTTTTCAACTAGATGAGCTCCCTGCCGTGTCAACGAAAAACCTCTTCTCCTCCAAATATGAGGAGACTCCACAAGGGGTGATGTGTGGTGACCATGGGCATCCTTTGGGGACTTGAGGGCAGTGAGTTCATCGCCAGACTGGAATCGTGGCCTGAGCATCAGAACCCTCCCCTCTTGGTTCTCCGCAGATGCCAGGTCCGATGAGCCGCGAAGATCGCTCCCCACGCCGCTGTGTTCGCCTTCTCGAGTCCTGCCTGGGTCACCAGGTTCCCTGCTGTGACCCGTGCGCCACCTGTTACTGCCGCTTCTTTAACGCCTTCTGCTACTGCCGCAAGATCAACACGAACTACCCTTGTAGCCGCAATTAGTTGGGCTAGGCTGAGGGCCAGCGGGAAGCCAGATATGTACAAACACCAATAAAGGCTCCCGAGAGCAAAACTGGAAAACCGTGGCTAGGAGGCTTTTTCTTACCTCCGGATCCAGGAGTTGTGTCCAAAACAGGAGCAAACTTGACTGGGTTCAAGGCTGGGTGGTTCTGGAACCTGGCCACAGGGGCAGGGCACTGACCTGAGCTTTCATGGCTGGCAAACAGGACTGGGGATGGGTAGACGAGGATCAGGCACGATCTCCCTAGGGACAACCTTCCGGAAAAGGGTCCTATCCACATATCTATCCTTACCCTTGCCTTCATTGCACCTCTTCTGATTTAGCCAGTAACAACTCCTCGAATTTCCATAGAGCTTTAAGGTTTTCGAAACACTTCACCAAAAACCAAAAACACTTTGGGAAGGGTAGATCGTACAATTATCCCCATTTTACAAGTGAGAAAGATAAGGTTCAGGGAAGTTAGTATACGGATTCAAAGCCCTGCTTGTTGACTCCAAGCCCAGGGTCCTTTCTACTGTACCACTGATGTCTCCACTAGTCTTTTCCCAAACTGCACACTTGGTCTTTTACCTAACCGCCTCATTTCTCCCACAAACTCAGTACATCAGCCCCGGGGTCTTTCTCTTCCCAGCACTTGAAGGAAAGTATTTCTTAGTATTTATTAAGAGTCTTTAATATTAACCAAATAGCATTAGGTGCACTGGGAGAGACACAGGCATGTATCTGTAGACACTAATCTTTTACAGATTTGTAAGGGCCTCAGAGACTAATTAAACTCCTAATACCCTCTAGGACATCCTTGACAAGTTGTCATCCAACCATTGCTTGCTGCTGGGTGGCACAGTAAATAGAGCATAGGACTTGGGAATCATTCAAATACTGACTCAGCCTCTCCTCCGCTGTGTGTGACCCTTGGGTACGGCAGTTCTCTGCCTCAGCTGTAAAATGGGGACAATAATAGCAGCTAACTCAGAATGTCTCGGACAAAATGAGATAATATCGGCGGAGTGCTTTGCAAACCTTAAACAGATATTAAGATAGCCCTTTAAATATGGTAAGGCATCTAGAATATCTTTTTGTTGTTTCTTCGGGCGGGGGGTAGTTAGTAAAATTTCATGGAGACAAGCGATCTTTTCCCGCAGAATTAATATCAAAGCTGAGCTGGTCCTTCAAAGGTCACATCTGGGAAGGAGCCTTGAGCGAGAAAGGCACAGCTAGAAGGAGCCTCTCTCTTGCCCAAGCCTCTCATTTTACAGCTGAGGACACCTGAGGCTCAGAGGGGGGAGGCGTCTTGCTAGGCCCTGGCGGCGCTGAAACTAGAAGTCAGGTTTCCTAATAACCCGTCCGGCGATCTTTCTGCCGCTCCGGAGGCCTTTCTCGCTCCTTCCAGGTTGGGCGAATGGAGGTCGGGGGTCCAGGGTGGAAGGAGAATGGAGGGGAGAGAAGGGCAATGAATGGAATTCGCGCCCGTCCCACACACCCGGTGAAACAGAGAGGTCCATTACGTTCCTTCAACAGAGACAGCCTGGGGAGGACGGGTCGCGAGGTGGACACCTCAGCAGTCCTGGCCCGCAAGCCCAGTCCAGGTCACATTCCCGGAGACCCCCGACTGGAGACTAGAGCCGTAGTTCACGGACTTCAGCGCACGCACAATAAGGCATTCGTTCCGCCCATGCGCACTGTTTCCTGTGAAGCCGGAGTCGCCCTAAGCCAACAGGGCTTACCCGGCCGGCCCTGGGTCACGTGATCGGGGCGGAGGGGATTGTCATCTGATTCGGCTGTCAGTGCCGCCGCCCTGGCGACGCGTCACCTGATCCGTGGGGGCGGGATCACATGCCCGGTCCGGTTCCGGTTCGGCAGCAGTTCCCCCTTTAAACTCCCGCAGTCGCCGGAGCCGCCCTGCCGCGATGTCGGCTTTCCCCGAGCTCTACTTCAACGTGGACAATGGCTACTTGGAGGGCTTGGTCCGGGGCCTCAAGGCCGGGGTGCTGAGCCAGTCGGATTACGTCAACCTGGTGCAGTGCGAGACGCTGGAGGGTGAGCGAGGCCGGGCCCCGGCCCGGGGGCGGGGGGGAGCGCGAGGCCGGGCCCGCCGCGGGGAGGGAGGGAGCGCGAGGCCGGGCCCCGGCCCGGGGGCGGGGGGGAGCGCGAGGCCGGGCCCGCCGCGGGGAGCGAGGGAGCGCGAGGCTGGGCCCGCCGCGGGGAGGGAGGGAGGCAGGGAAGGAGGCGAGGGCTCGCCGCCCGGGCCGGAGCAGGGGCCGCAGGGGCGCACCCCGGGGCCGCGCGGAGCCCAGGCCGCGCTGCCCGCTCTCCTCTCGGGGGCGAAGAGGAGGCCCCGCTGCCGGGCACACCCAGGGTGTGGGGGGCTCTGGGGTGGGCTCCGAGGAGCGGGACGAGGGGGGCTACCGTTTATCGAGCTTCGGCCCTGGACTGGGGAGGACAGGGGGGATGTGGCGGTGGAGCTGGGGCCGCCGCCCGCTCATTGCCGCGTCTGCCCATCTGGTCTTGGCAGCCCCCTTCCTCCTCCTCTAGCCGCCTCTGCCCAGCAGGTGGAAGAGGGTTTCCTCTGAAGGGGGCTGGTCCTGGCGAATTCCCTCCCCCGTCCCCCGCTGCCTCCTTCCTCCCTCCTTAATCCGGGTCTGTGCCATCTGAAGTCCAGCCCGCCCATTGCAAACCCGATAAATAAAACCTAGGCTGGTGGAGCACCTTCTCCAGGAGGCCGCTGTCCAGCACAGGAGCGGCAGGGGTTTTCGAGGGGCGGCTCTGTGCAGGTGGCAGCTGGTGGCGGTGGGAAGGATCTGAGCCAGGTTGGTGTTTGTTATTTGGGATTTGAAGCCCCTGAAAAATGTAACCCTGTAAATTGGACTCTTGCCCAGTTCCTTCAGAGGGTAAATATTCGAGATAATCCTTAGAGGAAGTATGTGCGGCTCTCCCGGGGGTGTGACTGTGTGGAGACACTCCCTGGTTACTTCAGAGTTTCTGGAGTGGGCTGCTGGGAGAGGGAGACTGCTGTCTGCTGGCGCTAAAAGTGTAATGAATAAATTGAATAAATAAATACCTTCAGACACACATACAGTTAATTTCCATATCCTATCCCATTGCCAGTGCACATGAATGAATCTGCCTCCTTCCCCCCCTCTCCACTTCACACTCACCTCCGAGGCATTATTTTGTGATTTCCTTTTTATTTTTTTTTTTTGAGGGGAGAAGGCAGGATAATTGGGGTTAAGTGACTTGCCCGAGATCACACAGCTAGTAAGTGTCACGTGTGTCAGGCCGGATTTCCTTTCTATTTTGTCTTTTAACTATTTTAATATGATTTTATCTAGATAAGATTGGAGGTAGGATCTAGGGATTTTCCATTTCTGGAGTCATTTTCATTAAGATTCCTTTTTAAAGAGACCTTGATGAACCACAAAGTGAACAAATATCTTCAATAACTTATTATTTCTGGGACAAAATGTGATCTCTATAGCCTGGCATTTGTAGACCTTCTAAATCTGGTGACAACCTTCTTCTCTAGTGTTTATCTCTGTCTCTCTTGCCTATGTACCTGTTCCAGCCAAACTGGTTTTGTCCCTTGAACGAGGCATTCCAAGCTTCCATTTCTGTGTTTTTGCACAGGCATCTTCTCTCTTATGCTTGCATGAAATTTACTGCATTCTCACCTACGCCTCAGAATTCTTGGCTTCCCTCAAGTTGCCACTTCTTACAAGAAGCCTTTTCTGTTTCCCTTATTTGTTAGGGTTCTCTTAGTAACAGCTTAACTCTAACTTTAGACGCAGCTCAGTGTCACTGTGGATTAGAGCATTGACCCTAGAGTCAGGAAGATCTGAGTAGATCCAGACTTATATGTTTATTAGCTGTGTGAACTGGGGTAAGTCATTTAACCTCTGTTTGCCTCAGTTTCCTCAAATGTAAAATGGAGATAATAAGAGCCCTTTCCTCACAAGGTTATTGTGAGTATCGAAGGTAATACTATTTGCATAGCATTTAGCATAGTATCTAGCTCTAATAAGTGCTATATACATGCTTAATTCCTTCTCCCCCCTTCAGATTACCCTGTATTTACTTAGCTGTAAAATGCTGTAACTACACCATAGAGGACAAGGACTACATCATGTTTGTCTCATTTTCCACAAACATGTATTTGTTCTGTAAAACTTGGACTCAGTCAAAAGGCTCCACTCGAGGACCTAGAAGACCACATGTGGCCTTGAGATGGCAGGTTTCCTACCCCTATTGTAGACCCCACAGCTACTTACTTTAGCACCCTTTCTTTCTGCCCTGGGTTGGGGTAAGATTTTGCTTTCTCCTCCTCCCTACCACAGATAAGCCTAATGTAGTGATACCCTTATTACTACTAGCCTTCTGTCACTTCAAATCTCATGCCATTGCTGAGCAACATTCTAGACTGCTAAGGTCTTTTTCTTCACCCTCTGGCAATGATAGGGCTATTGATACCCTAGTGGCAGGGAGAATTATCTACTTGCTAGAAAATGTATGGTATTTACTAATTACTTATTGATATAAATTCCACTTTTAGCCTCTTTTTTTCTCTTTAACTTCTAGCTTGAATGCCTTCAGTAGTGCTGTGCTTTGAAGAAGCACTGAATATGGGTCCTGGAGGCAGTTTTGTTATTGCCAAGCATGGAGCAAATAAATCACTTCCTTTCTCTAGGCTTCAAGTTTTTCACCTATAAAATGAAGAAATTGAACTCAGTGATCTCTAAGGCCCCTTTGGCTCTAATGATTTATGAATATTTATAAAATACTTTCATACCTGAAATCTACTGCACACAGTTCCTTTAAGCAAAAACAGCCTGGGTATGGAGGATCTTGCCAAGTGCATAAATTATGCAAAGTGCTATATTAGAGGGTAAAGCCAGGGAAGGATCATAGCCAATGGCTCTTCCAGAGAGGTCTCAAGGAAGATAATGGCAATTGATCTAGGTTTGAGAATGTTCCAGCCATGAGCAGAGACAGAACTTCCTGAGTTGTACTCTAGGAACAATCTATTTTGGCTAGACCATAGGGTGTATTTAGGGGAAGTAGTATGAGGTGTAGTTGGAAAGCTAAGGTGGCCTCAGGTTTTGGAGAGGCTGAAATGCTTGGCTAAAGACTGTAAATTTTATTGTCTTAAGACTAAGCTCTAGCTCTGTATGCTTTGATTTGATGATCCCTATCCTGGAGGAGATTCCATATGCCTCTGGTAACAAAGTTTTTTGCTCTTAGTCTTTGTTACTAGAGGTATTGATATTTAAGGTAATAGGTGATAAATGCTAAGTAAGCCTTGAAGTCATACAAAAATGGGCTTGCTCTTTAAATGGGCTATTTGAAAACTGGCCTACTAACAGAATTGGAATAATTTGCATAACTGAACAATTGCCTCGATGGCTCTGCCAGTATCTAGCAGTGATCTTGGAGGTTATTTTGCTCTCTGTTTACTAATCTGTAAAGTTAGGGAGTTGGATTATGTGATCTTTTTGTTCCCTCTCTGCTTTAACATTCTTGGTTCTTGGACTTCGAACTAGGACAGTGAGAATAAGATGCAGAGACAGATGACCATACACTATTATGGTCATCACAGCTCCAGACATTAGTATCTGAGCTCTGTATTTCTGGAACTTGGATGATGAGGAGTAATGAGAACTTGTTACAGTGGCTCATACTACCAGAGTGCTCATAAAATTTTGTAGAACACTGTACAAAGTTTAGATGATCCCTACCCCCATGAGGTTTACAACCTAGGAAAGGGATAAGACACAAAGATAGATAACTTTAATACATAGTAATTTGTTGTTGAGTTGTGACTGACTCTTTGTGAACCCATTTGGGGTTTTCTTGACAAAGATACTGGAATGGTTTGCCATTTCCTTCTCCAACTCATTTTTACAGATGAGGAAACTGAAGCAAACAGGGTTAAGTGACTTACCTAGGGTCACACAGCTAGTAAGTGTCTGAGGCCAGATTTGAACTCAGGAAGATGAATCGTCTTCACTCCAGGCCCAACATTCTAGCCATTGTGCCACCTAACTGCCCTTAAAACACAATGATACATTGGTACATAATGCAGGAAGGTTGTTACCAACAGAGGTTTTTTCAATTATGTTGTGAGATGAATTTCCCTGGAACTCTGGAAATAGAGGAGAATCTAATAATCAGAAAGTTACTTAGTAGCTATAGAATTGGGGTGAAGAGAGTAGGGCAGTCTAAAGGATTATTTCCATCAAATTGACAAGTAACATATCAGTCTGACTGGGTAGGGTACTCTGTCTTTGGCACCGTGGTATCCAGAGTCATACTTAATTTCTCTGGCGCTGAGTTTCTTTATCTATAAAAGAAGGGGGTTAGATCAGATAATCTCTCAGAGTCTGTCCAGCCTCAACAGTCAGTGAGTCCATAATTTTTACTCCCCTTTCAGTTTTTTCTTTCCCCTTGTAGACATCTTGCTGACTGTTCCCTTTCTGCTTATATTTATGTTGAAATAACACATTTTCATAATTGTTACATCATTTTGCAGTACGAAAGCAATTTAGGAACTATTGGCTAATTTCATTTCACAAAAAAGGGAGTCCAGAGGAGGGAAGTGGTTTTATGCAAGGTCGTACAGCATAAGTTTACAGTTTTATGTTGGTTTTATTCTCTGTTGGCTATTGAAAAAAATTATCGCCTAGCCATATATCTCTAAATCACTTCTGGAAAGATTCCTTGTGAATGAATGAAAAAAGAGCACCATTTATTAAGCACTTGCTATGCTACATGCTGAGGATAAAATAGAAAAAAGCAGAGGTAGTAATACCTGCTTTCAGAGCTCATATTCTAATGAAAGGAAAATATACAAGAGGTGTTAGCTACAAGTCAGGTGAAAAGGCCCTGTGATCCTTAGGGGAGAGTAACAGAGCAGATGGTAATGCTTCTTCTTTAATGCGATTTCCATTAATAATAATCTTGTCTGTTTCTGATGTTGAACCATCTGACAATGCCAAGTATTTTGTTGGCTAGAACTTTCTTTTCCAGGTCATCAGCTGTGGTTGCTAAGGAGGTGGAGGTCTGCCCCAGTTGCTGAAACAATTTTTAAGTCTTGTCTCTACAGGATTTGCCACCTAAAATAATGGCCTCTGGGAGTTTTGGCTAGAAGCAGAACCTGTGATCTGGGGGATCTTGACGTTCCCCAGACCCTCAGGCTTTAGCCTTCCCATGAGTGGCAGTTGTTCATTAATTGGTATTGTGGGAGCAAAGAAGATGAGCCCCTTCTTCACAGTGATTGTACCTCAGTACCTCACTGGTACTTTTAAGACCCAGGGTTGGAAGCAGAGCTAGTGATCTGTGAGCAACACTATTCCTAGGTCTCTTGAATTCAGAGTCCTGATCTTTCTTCAGTGGGATCTGAAGGGAGATGATGGTTAAAGTGATAGCACTGGTTTGACTTGCCTTGGCACCTTCTAGTTTTTTGTCTCTTCCTCAAGCTACTTTGCTGCTTCAGTTAGGCTGGTTTTCCTGCCTTATAGGTGGCAGTTTGTCTGCAAGTGGTGTGGATGGCTGGGTCCTTCTTTGGAAATTGGCTGCGGGAGCTGGGCTGGAAGCAGAGGCCAGTAGCCTGGGGTAGGAGTTGGGGGGCAGGGAAGCATGTTGTTCTTCTGAGGGCTCTTGGGTTCAGTATCCTGGCCATCTTCACTGGAATCTGAAGAGAGGTAGTGATAGCAGTAGTTTATAATCCAAGGGCAAGGAACCTTTTCTCCCCTCCATGAAAGGCTAAAGACCTACAGGAACAAAACAAAACAAAATCAAAAAACCAAACCATAGGCATACTAGAGTGTAGAGCTGTGAGGGACCTTAGAGATCATCTAGTTCAGTCTCTTGTTTTGCAAGAGAGAAAATTGAGTCATAGAGAAGGATGTTTGTTGCCCAGGTCATTAAAGGCTAAGTCAGGATTGATCCTCTGACTTCAAGTCCAGTGTACATTCCACTGCACTGTGCTGCTTCAATTAAGTTACTTTTTATTTGTGGCTTTCATTTAATTTGGTCTGTACGTTTAAAGAAACATAACTCGTCACCTTTTTTTGGTCTTTACATTTTTAAAATCAGATTTGATTTGTGCCTTTTACTTTTTGTCCCATAGTTATTTCCTAATTCAATCCTCATTTGTACCAAAAACAGCAAAAGTGAACAACAAAGCAACTTTGTCAGACATTTGTATTCAATAGTAGAGACTACAAGTGTAGTCTCTCATATCTCCACTGAGGGGAAGGAAATATGTTTCGCCCTCTGTTTTCCTCTTCGTATTGTTTTATATTTATACTGTTGTAGTCCTTGTGGATATTTTTCTGCCAGTTCTACTCACTTAATTCTATATCAGTTCATATAAACCTTCCCGTGTTTCTCAGAACTCCTCATGTTCCATCTTCTCTGAGTTCTTGTTTTGTAAAGATAATAATGTTCCATTCCATTCATATGCCACAATATTTGTTTGCATACTATCAATATTTTGGTAGGTTCGAGACCTTTTTTCTGTCTTTAATATCAGTGGGTCATGGGGCATGAACAATGTGGTGACTTTTCCCCCATTATTCTAGGTACTTCTCTAAAGGGTTAGATCAGTTAACAGCGCTTCTTGTTGTTTTTTCAGTCATGTCTGACTCTTTGTGACCTCATTTGGGGTTTTCCTGGTAAAGATACTGAAGTGGTTTGCTATTTCCTTGTCTGAGACAATCAGGGTTAAATGACTTACCCAGGGTCACCCAACTAGTAAATGTCTGAGGCTGGTTGCATTTGAACTCAGGTCTTCCTAACTCCAGACCCAGCACTCTATCCACTGGGCACTTAGCTTCTCTACCAAGCAGCTCTACTAACAGTGTATTCCCACATTACCTCTAACAGTGACTATTTCTGATTTTATTATCTTTAGTAACTTAATAGGTATGACATATGAACCTCAGAATGGTTGTAATTTGCATTTCTTTTATTAGATATTTGAATAAATTTTCCCATAGTGGATAGTTTGAATTTCTTTTTTTTTTTTTGAAAACTGTTCATATACTTTGTTCTATTTACAATAACCTCCTTCCATTCTTCTCTGAGTTATTTATGATGTGACATTTAAATTTTAGGTTAAATATCTATTTGGACCTTATTATGGTGTATGACATCTCACCCACTTTAAAAATTAACAACAGGAAACAAAATGCTTCATTACATGCATCAGAGTGTATCCAATAAAAATGATCAAACTTTTATTAAGTGTCTACTGTCTGCAAAAGCCTTGTCCTATAATAGCTACCAACAGCGGGAAAAGTACATTTTTTTTTTTACCGTAAGAATTTGAAGTCTGCTAGGGGGAAGATGTGATATGTGCACAAATTAAAATAGGAAAGAGCCATTTGAGAGGGAAAGATTGAAAACCTGGAGAGACACGATGATTGCTGAAGAAAGTTGCAAAGATGGTGGAGGTGAGCCTAAAGCTGGGCCTTGAAGAATGCATAGGTAGCAAAAAGGATATTATCTTCATAGGGTGCAAAGGCAAAGACAGAAATTAGCATGGTCTGTGAGGAGCACAGTGAGGAAACTAACCTGGTTGGGATAGAAAGACGCACATATGCTAGCTCTTACCCCACAGCCCATAAAATACCTGTAAAGAAGAACTCGCAACAAATTCTAGAGCAGCAGAAGCCACAGAATAACGGAGTGGAGGAGATTTCTAGCCCAGAGTGACCTGAAAAAGCAATGGGAAAGGGCCATCCTACTGGACCCAGAGCAGAGCCTTGGCCACATGGCACCTGGAGGAGCAGATCCGAGCAGGCTTCAGGGACAGAATCTCCAGCGGCAGTGCAGATCCCTCAACCCATAATCACCAAAGGTCAGTAAGAGGGTTTTTTCAGCTGGCCAAGAAGGGAGCAGGGTGTTCCCATGATTCGGGCCTCCTCAGGTGGCCACAATAGAGGCAGCAGCAGACGGGGCTCCCAAAGCAGGCAGTAGCCCGCATCCATTGTTGAAGGTCAAATCATAAACCTCCTGAGGGAACTGAGCCCTGTGTGGTGGCCTTGCCCTGTCCTGAGCAGCTGATCTTAATCTCACACTGAATAGCAGCCCCACCCCCCAACCCCACTAAAACCCCTGAGGCTCTGGAGCAGCTCATCTGAATCTCAGCCCCCAGTGCTGGCTTGGCGGAACTGGAGGTGAGGTGATTGTGGGAGAAGAAACTCAGAAGTTGTAACTGGATGGGAAAATGCCACAAAAAAGGGGGAAAAAAATAAGAGCATAGAAGGTTACTCTCTTGGGGAACAGATGTCTCCCCCCATCCTTCAGATGAGGAAGAACAAGGCAAACTGTCAGAGGAAGTCAAAGCCTCTGCCTCCAGGGCCTCCAAAGGGAACTTAGATTGGGCTCAGGCAATAGAAGGCCTTAAAAAACAAGTTAGCAGTTTACCAAAGGAGAACCACAAAAAAAATGCTGAGGAAAATACCAGCTTTAAAAAGAGGCTAACTCAGTTGGAAAAAGAGGTCCAAAAAGCCAATGAGGAGAAGGAAGTTTTTTTGTTGTTTTTTTTTAAATAAAAATTTATTTATTTAACTTTTTACATTCATTTTCACAAAATTTTGGGTTCCAAATTTTCTCCCCTTTTATCCCCTCACCCCACCCCAATAAACCGAGCATTCCAATTTTCCTATCACCAATCTGCCCTCTCTTCTATCATGCCTCCCTTCTCTTGTCCCCATCTTCTCTTTTCTCCTGTAGGGCCAGATGACTTTCTATTCCTCATTAACTGTATGTCTTATTTCCTAGTAGCAACAACAATACTAAACAGTTGTTCCTAAAACTTTGAGGTCCAAATTCTCCCCATCCCTCCCTCCCCACCCATTCCCTTTGGGAAGGCAGGCAATTCAATATAGGCCCTATCTGTGTAGTTTTGCAAATGACTTCCATAATAGTCGTGTTGTGTAAGACTAACTGAATTACCCTCCATCCTATCCTGCCCCTCATTGTTTCTCTTCTGTCTTTTGATCCTGTCCCTCCCCGAGTGTTGACTTCAAATTGCTCCCTCCTCCCATTGCCCTCCCTTCCATCATCCCCCCCCCTTGCTTATCTCCTCCCCCACTTTCCTGTACTGTAAGATAGGTTTTCGTGCCAAAATGAGTGTGCATTTTATTCTTTCCTTTAGTCAGATGTGATGAGGGTAAACTTCTTGTTTTTTTTCTCAGCTCTCCTCTTTTTCCCTCCACTAAAAAGTCTTCTGCTTGCCTCTTAAATGACATATAATTTACCCCATTTCATTTCACCCTCTTTCCTCCCCCTACCTTTCTCTCTCACCATTTACCTTAATTTCTTTTAAGATATGGTCCCATCCTATTCAATTCACTCTGTGCTCTCTGTCTCTGTATGTGCGTGCATGTGTGTATGTGTGTGTGGGTGAGTGTGTGTGTGTGTGGTCCCACCAACTACCCAAATACTGAAAAGTTTTAAGAGTTACAAATATTGTCTTTCCATGTAGGAATGTAAACAGTTCACTTTTGGTAAGTCCCTTATGACTTCTCTTTGCTGTTTACTTTTTCATGCTTCTTCTCATTCTTGTGTTTGAAAGTCAGATTTTCTTTACAGCTCTGGTCTTTTCATCAAGAATGCTTGAAAGTCCTCTGTTTCACAGAAAGACCATATTTTCCCCTGAAGTATTATACTCAGTTTAGCTGGGTAGGTGATTCTTGGTTTGAGTCCTACTTCCTTCAACTTCTGGAATAT
Organism: Bettongia penicillata ogilbyi; assembly: GCA_023548195.1. Classification (NCBI taxonomy): domain Eukaryota; kingdom Metazoa; phylum Chordata; class Mammalia; order Diprotodontia; family Potoroidae; genus Bettongia; species Bettongia penicillata. Next base: position 3,730,994 of record JAJHZJ010000373.1, on the reverse strand, counting down.
CCTATTCCATGCCCTTTGATCCCTTAATGTAGAAGCTGCTAGATCTTGAGTTATCCTGATTGTATTTCCACAATACTGGAATTGTTTCTTTCTAGCTGCTTGCAATATTTTCTCCTTGAGCTGGGAGTTCGGGAATTTGGCCACAATGTTCCTAGGAGTTTCTCTTTTTGGATCTCTTTCAGGTGGTGATCGATGGATTCTTTCAAGACTTATTTTGCCCTCTGGTTGTAGAATGTCAGGGCAGTTTTCCTTGATAATTTCATGGAAGATGATGTCTAGGCTCTTTTTTTGATCATGACTTTCAGGTAGTCCCATACTTTTTAAATTGTCTCTCCTGGATCTATTTTCCAGGTCAGTTGTTTTTCCCATGAGATATTTCACATTCTCTTCCATTTTTTCATTCTTTTAGTTTTGTTTTGTGATTTCTCGGTTTCTCAGAAAGTCATTAGACTCCATCTGCTCCATTCTAATTTTGAGAGAACTATTGAATTCAGTGAGCTTTTGAACCTCTTTTTCCATTTGGCTCATTCTGCTTTTGAAAGCATTTTTCTCTTCAATGGCTTTTTGAACCTCTTTTCTAATTGAGTGAGCCTGTTTTTCAAGGTGTTATTTTCTTCAGCATTTTTTTGGGTCTCCTTTAGCAGGGTATTGGCCCATTTTTCATGCTTTTCTTGCATCTCTCTCATTTCTCTTCCCAGTTTTTCCTCCACCTGTCTAACTTGCTTTTCAAAATCCTTTTTGAGCTCTTCCAAGGCCTGAGCCCACCCGACATCCCCCTGGGATGTCTGGGATACAGAGGCCCCGCCCTCCACGTCTTTCCCTGATGGTAAGAATAGTTCCTCGTCATCAGAATTGAAAGGCGGGAACATTTGCACCTGCTCAAAGAAGCTCTCTATAGTCTTATTTTTCTTCCCTTTTCTGGGCATTTTCCCAGCCAGTTACTTGACTTCTGAGATTCCTCTCCACCCCCGCCTAGATCCGCCCAGCTAGTGCTTGGGGTCTGAGATTCAAATGGGCTTTCCGGGGCAGGCATGGCTGCTATTCAATGTGAACTTAAGTTATGGTGCTGGGGTGGGGGCAGGGCCACCTCCCAAGCTCAGTTCCCTCAGGGGCTTTATGCAGAGACCTTCAGTGATGGAGCAGATGGGGGCAGGGCCGTCTCCTAGGCTCAGCTCCCTCAGGGGTTTATGCAGAGACCTTCAGTAATGGGGCCTGTGGGGGCAGGGCCGTCTCCTAGGCTCAGCTCCCTCAGGGGCTTTATGCAGAGACCTTCAGTAATGGGGCCGTTGGGGGCAGGGCCGTCTCCCAGGCTCAGCTCCCTCAGGGGCTTTATGCAGAGACCTTCAGTGATGGAGCGGGTGGGGCAGGGCCGTCTCCCAGGCTCAGCTCCCTCATAGGATTTATGCAGAGACCTGAAGTTCTGCCTGCTGCTCGGGGAGTCCCGGGCCGCTGCTGCTGCCTCTGCCGCTTCCTGCCCCTGCTGCTTCCTGCCCGTGCCTCTGCCTCCACGGCTTCCTCCTGAGGGGGCCCAAGCCACGGAGACACCCTGCTCCCCTCTCGGCCAGCCCAGACGTCTCTCTCACTGACCTGTAGCGTCTGTGGGTGGAGGGACCTTCCTGGCTGCCAGAGGTTCCATCCTTGTAGCTTGCTCGGATCTACTTCTCTCGGCCGCATGGCCAGGGCAGCTCAGGGGTGGACTCCGCTTTCCGGGGCGCGACGGACCCTGGGGACTGCTCTCCAGGGCTCTCTGGAACGGAAATCTCTTCCACTGTGTTTCTGCACACCCTGCAGTGATCCAGAAGTTGTGGGGAGCTCTTCTTATGTTAAATCCATGGGCTGTGGGTTCGGAGCTAGCATACGTGAGTCTTTCTACTCCGCCATCTTGACTCCACCAAGAAGGAAGTTTTAAAAAGCAGAGTTAGCCAAATGGAAGAGAAGGTTCAAAAACTCACTGAACAAAATAACTCGTTGAAAGAGAGAATTGAGTTCAGGGAAATGAATGACTGTGAGTTAAACCAAGCAGTTAGTAAACAAAACCAAAAATTTGAAAAATAGATAATGTAAAACATCTCATTGGAAAAACAACTGACCTGGAAAATAGATCCAGGAGAAACAATTTAAAAATTATGGAACTACCTGAAAGCCATGATCAAAAAAAGAGCCTAGACATTATTTTCCATGAAATTATTGAGGGAAACTGCCCTGAAGTTCTAGAATCACAGGGCAAAATAAATATTGAAAGAATCCACCGATCACCTCCTCAAAGAGACCCAAACAGAGAAACTCCTAGGAATATTGTGGCCAAATTTCAGAGTTCCCAGATCAAGGAGAAAATACTGCAAGCAGCTAGAAAGAAACAATTTGAGTATTGTGGAAATACAATCAGGATAACACAGGATCTGGCAGCTGCAACATTAAGGGATCGAAGAGCTTGGAATAGGATATTTCAGAGGAATATGGGATTGAAACCAAAAATCAAAGAAAATGGGATTGAAACCAAAAATCACCTACCTACCAGCAAATCTTGAGTATAATACTTCAAGGGAATAAATGGTCATTCAATGATATAGAGGACTTTCAATCATTCATATTGAAGAAAAGATCAGATCTGTATAGAAAATTTGACTTCCCAAGACAAGAATCAAGAGAAGCATGAAAAGGCAAACAGGAAAGAAAAATCATAAAAGACTTTCGAAAGCTGAACTGTTTACATTACTACATGGAAAGAAAATATTTATAACCCTTGAATCTTTTCTCAATATTTGGGTAGATGGAGAGATTGTACATGACACACACATACACATATATAGATAGAGAGTACAGGGTGTGTTGAATCAGAAGAGATGATATCCACACAAAAAAATAAAATAAAAATTAAGGGGTGAAGGAGGAAAATACCAGGAAGAGAAAGGGAGAAACGGAACAGGGCAGGCTATAACTCATAAAATAAAGAAGAAAAATCTTGTTCAGTAGAGGAGAAAAGGGAGAAGGGAAGAGGGGAAAAATGAAACTACTCTCTCCACATGTGGCTGAAGGATGGAATAACATGCTTACTAAATTTGATATGAAAATTTACATCACACCACAGGAAAGTAGGAGAGGAGGCGACAAGTGAGGTGAGGGGAATGTTAGAGGGGAGGGCAAATGGGAGAAGGGAGTCACAAGAAATAAACACCTTTGAGAAGGGACAAGGTCAGTTGTGGGGGGGAAAGTAAAGGGGGATAGAGTAGGACAGAGGGCAATATAATTAGTATTACACAACATGATTATTATGGAAGTCTTTTGCAAAACAACATATATTTAGTCTGTTTTGAATTGCTTGCCTTCTCAGTGGGGTTGAGGAGGCACAGGGGAGGGAGAGAAGTTAGAATCCAAAGTATTAGCAACAAATATTGAGAATTTTTATTGCATATAATCAGGAAATAAGAACTACAGGGAATGGGGTATGGAAATTTATCTTGCCCTGCAAAGAAAGAGAGAAGATGGGAATAGGAGAGGGGGTGGGGTGTGATGAAGGAGAGGGTACATTGAGAGAAGGAGTAACCAGAATGCAAAGTATTAGGAAGTGCGGGGAGGGGAGTGATGGGGAGAAAAATTGGACATATTACAAAGTGAGGTAAAAGCAATTAGTATTAAAACAATTGACTGAATTAATTACTGAGAATAAATCAATGACATCTTTAGTCTGGGGAAAAGAATTTTAGTCTAAATTTCCTAGAGGAAGGTAACCTCGGGTAAAATTTGGCATTGATGGAAAAGTTAAGGTTTTAATGGTAAATTTGATTTTATGATTGCTATTTAATCAGCAACTAGAACATGTATAGAAAGGCATATAAGTCACTTAAGACTTGCCTCAAAAGATGTTTCTTAGCCAAAGTGAAATTATACTCATATTTGAAACCTGGTTATTGGAACTTGCCATTTTTAGATGCTATGGGACTATTAAGTGACTGTTCTTCTGAGTCTAACTCCAGGTATGGATAGCAAGAAAGGCAGTCTGAGCCTCCAATCCATGATGCCAGTAAGCTGGTGAGATGCTGGTATGAATTGTAAAAGGTGATCTCATGGGAAGGGTGGGAGAGCGACTGTTCAGCCTGGGCTGAGGTAGGATTCTCCTGACTTAATTTCCCCACTGACACCTGGCAGACTTTAAGCCTGACTGAATGCAAGTGGACAATCTAATCCTGCCTGGAATTGACATGAATTTAGGGAGACATTGTATCCCTGCAATGTCCTTACTACTGGTGGCAATTTCCTATAGTCAAAAGGTTTGCAAGCTTAATACCAGATCTATTAAATTATAGATTATTGGTAGGGGAACATTCGAGATTAAGTCTAAAACTAAGCTATCAGGCGTAGAACTTTAGACCAACAACAATAAGTTAGGGTCCTTTAATTCTTAGTAATACTGTGGAGACAATCAGGTCAAGAGCTTGTGAAGTTGGCAACATAAATATTATTTGTGTCTCGGTTAATGTTTAAAAAAAAATTCTTTAGTGGTCCATATTGTAAATGCTTTAAAAAGAAGTATCACTTGACCGAAAGCCTGAATTGTTTTATCTGTTATAAACTGTGTTAAAAATGAAAAATAAAATTAAAAAACAAAAAAGAAACTGACCTGGTTGAACGGGAAGGAGTAGGAAGTGAAATTGAATATAGAGGGTGAGGGCAGTTTACCTATACTAAAAGCACTTTTCTGTTCTAAATTTTAGTTAGTCCAGGGAGAGACATCCATTAGTGGAGGGCAGAGAAAGAGAGGAGGGAAAGAGAAAAAGAGAGGGAGGGACAAAGGGACAGGGAGAGACAGATGTCCAGAGGTGGAGGGAGATAGAAACATCTAGGAGCAAGAAAGGAGGAAGAGGAAAAAAAGAGATACTAAAAGTGAGAGAGACCAGCAACTCATGTCCCCACTATTCCCAGTCTTCATAACTTCTGCATTCTCAGTTCTCTGTTTTAATGTCCCAGTTTCTTACCTTACCCAAAAGCTTGCCAAGGGCTTCCCTTTGCCTGGTGTCTTAAAACTCTCATGATTCAAGCCCCTGCTCTGTCAAAGAAACCCTACTCCTCCCTTGCATAATTGTTGTAGCATCACTGAACTCTCCCTTCATACTCTAATGAAAGGGACCTACCCATTGAGTTCCTTTCATGTATGTTATGAAGCCCTTATTATCACCTTTGGAGTTTCTTGCCAGATGCCTCTCAGGATTTCTTTTTTGTCTTCATTTTGAGTCCTCACCTGACTTGTCATGCTTTAGGGCTCTTCACTGTGGTTCTTGCTTAACGAAGGTTTTCTTTTTATGAAAGCTGGCCTGTTTCTTGTAGTCATAGCAGAATTTTCTTCAGGTGGTTGGTCTTGAATATTAGACTTGTATTTTTCCTGGGCTGCCAAAAAAATGTCTTTTTGAATATTCTCCTAAGCTGAATTTTTCACAGTTTATTGCTCCCTTTCATTTTTTTAATATCAACATAAAATTATAATTCTTTTTTCTAAAATTGAATAACTACATCACATATATGTATATATATATATATATACACATATATATATTGTTTTTCCTTCTGCTCTCATGATACTAAGTTAAACTCTTTCTCAAGCCTCAATTTTCCTCTTCCTTAGGGGGTAATCGAACTATATGATCTTCACAGATCTTTCCCCAACATTCTAGAATCTCATGATTTTGTGTAATGTTCACTGTTATCTGGAGATTCACAGAATAACACTCTAGTGAAGGAAAGATGGAGTAACATGTACAGTTTTAAAAGGCAAGTTGCATTTTCACAAGCATGAAGTTACATGATTAACAAATGCTTGTTCCCTTCCTTTTAATATTGGGCAGAGAGGTATTTGATAATTTAGGAAACTAGTTTCAGGCTGATTGAGATCATATGGAGGACCAAGTGACAGGTTCCTTACTCCTATTGTAGAGTCAAATTCCCTTCATTGGGGGTCTTAGTGTTCTTCATCAGACCGACAGTTTTCTTCTCAGATCAGAAATTTTGTCTTGGTCGTTTTGTTTCCTAAATTTGGGGACTTGTTCTCTTTTTGGGTTTACCTCCTGGTCAGAGCTTTTTTATTGACATATCTAGCATAATTTCTTCTGATTAGTGATGTTAGTGTCCTGTTTAGTAAACATCCAAGTATCTATCAGGCATGTGGCATCAAATCTGGCCTTTTAGGGACTGAATGTAGTCCCATCCTCAGGAGACTGGGGCTAAAAAAAAAAAAAGATTTCTGAAGACCTCATTAGGAATCCCAGGTGCAATCCTAACTGACTCCATGACCCTGGGCTAGTTGCTTAATTTCTCTGCACCTCCATTTCTTTAGTGATGCGCAGGCACAGTGATCTGGGAGGTAGAGGACCTAGGTTTGCTCCTTTACTGTGCTATTTCTTTTCCATATGACCTTGAGTAAGTCACTTTCCCTTGATCTCTTTTCTTTTTTGTGGAATAAAGATCTTAGATGACCTTTAAAGAACCCTTCCAGCCCTAAAACCTATAATTAAGTGAATCCTTGCACTGTTCACCACATGGGGCGGTTTCCATTCAAATACTTCAGGATTTACAAAGTGGTGTGGAGGTGTGAGTTAACTCTCACCCTTCCTAATCTAAGAGCTAACTGTTACCCTTCCTAATCTCAATAAAGTGTTCCTTTTCTTCTGGGCAGTCCATATAGTGAATAGCAATTGTAGAATGCAGCATGATGTAGTAGGAGGAGCCTGAATTCAGAATCAGAGGGTTCAAATCCTTATCTGTGTGACTGGCTAACCCATAGCCTCTCTCAGGCTCTCATTTCTTCACCTATACACTGAGCTATTTGGCCTAGATTACTTCAATGGACCCCTCATGGTCCCATAAACTATTTTCTTTATCTCTTGATTGTAGTTCTCTGTGGAGATTGATGATGATACATGTCCCTTCTCTAAGAAAGTGGACCCTTAATCTCAGAGGTGGTCAGACAATGAAAGCAAAGTTAAATCTCAGATTCACTGATCCCTGTATCCCAAGCAAGTACTCAGTTTGATACCAGCTCATCAGTTTACTGTAAGAATACAACCTGTCTGAGAAAGAGATTCCATAACTGGCTTCCTTTCTCTCTAGCACAAGGGTTCTCAAAGTATGGTCCAGGGATCCCCCTTAAGGGAAGAAGAAGAGGGCAGAGAGAGGAAGTCAAAACTTTTCACAATAATTAAGACATTCTAATGTCCAGCAGAGTAAATATGGGTAGATATAATTCACATAAACAAAAGCTCTTTGCGGGGAGGTGGTCCTCAGTATTTTGAGAGTGGGATCTTGAGACCACAGAGTTTGAGAACCACTAGCAGTCCTTGGAGAATTTGGGAGAATCCTGGCATGGAATTCAGGTTCTAGCCATGTGACCAAGCACCTATTAGAGCTACCTCATCTGGAAGACCAATTATGGTCGAGGTTCAGAATTACTGAACTGAGGGATAAGATGCATAGACATTATCTTTTCCATCCAGTACCCCCAACAAGTCTGGACTCGGAGTGATGAGGCAGCCTGTTCTACTTCTGGATAGGTCTGAGGGTGAGTGCTGAGCCTGAAACTTCCTGTGCCATTCATAGGCATTACTCCAAGGGGTCTGGCATCTATCTGGTGGGGGAGTTCCCTCAAAGGGTGATGGATTGTAGTTCCTTCTTCCCAGTGCCATTCTTATCTACCTGCTCCCCAAAGTGCATGTCCCAGGGTGTCCACTCAGTGACCTGGAGGTCTTCCCTGCTTTCTGCTAACATTGAGAAGATACCAGTGATGTGCCCTGCCTGGCTGGCAGCATGCCTCTTGTCACATGACCAGCCCATCCTCTTTTCCCATCCTCCAGTGCTTTGATGACATCCTTCACTTATGTTGTTAAGTGCTTTTATGTTGCAGGCTCCTCACACCTGTGAGGTCCCACTGAGATTCATCCCCTGGTGTGGTTGTGAACCTCATTCTCAAAAGCTTTGCCAGTAGAACACAAGCTCTGACAGGTCCTACCATGCTGGAAAGCTTTTGTGTCTGACCCCAGTAACAGGCAGATTCCATTTTCTAAGGATTAATCAAGCTAATTTTGGGCAGACACACCACCACTAGAGGCCGCTGGTGGTGCAGTGTATAGAGCACTGGATCTGGGGTCAGGAAGACCTGAGTTCAAATTCGGCTTTAGACATTTACTAGCCATGTAATCCTGGGCACCCTGTTTGCCCCAGTTTCCTCAACTGTAAAATAGGGATAATAATGGCACCTACCTCACAAAGAAGATCAAATGAGATATTTTTAAAGTGCTTAGTGCAGTGCCTGGCAGATAGTAGATATTCTATAAATGCTTCTTTCCCTTCTCTCAAGTAAACTGACCCACCTGTTGATGAAATTGGGGGATGGGGGGATCTAAGCAATCCACGAAACAAGAATAAACATGGCTTTCAGTCCTCTGTGGCCCCTTTCTCCTTTAGCAGTGATGATGGCAGAAAAGGGGACAGAAGTCTCTAAGAATCACAGAGTTGTTTTACAGCTGTCAGTAAAACTTAGTTTGTGAGTTTGTTAAATGTAAGACCTTTGTCCAGTGGCCAATAAAGGGATATATTAGAGACATTATTCCTAGTTTATTAAGCATCTCCTCCTATGTGCAAGGTGCTAATGAAACAACATGAAAAGAGAACAGTCTCTGCCTTTGGAGAGTTGTCGTCTCTTGGTCTTGGGATAAGACTTGCCAGAAGAAAGTGATGTATGGGGCAGGGTATGGGGGGAGGGAGGACCCTCAGCAGATGGAATCAGGGATGGCTTCAGAGAGGAAGTGTTTGAGTTAAGCCTCAAAGAAAGAAAAAGATTTTAAGAGAGAGAGCTATCAGGGGATGCCTCTTTCAGACGTATGAAGAGTGGTAGTCAGGGAAAATGCAAGTCCAAAAAGAACAGGATTATAATGGTGTGGTGAGAAGTGAGGAGACGGAAGCAAATGGCAGTAGAATTTATGAAATACAAAGACTCAAGAGAACCTAGGACATTTCACCGGGTATGTTTGGTCCGTTCCATATACCCAAGTGACATACAGTAACTATAAAGCAAAATGTTGAGCACTGATAAATATTTGGCATGATCTCAGAGAAGGCCTGAAGGCTTTTTCTTCCCCAGATCATAATCTTTCTGGCCTACTATATGACCTCTCAGTCATAGGCTCTGAGAACTAGCAGAAATTGTAGAGGTTTTCTAGTGCAGTTCTCCTATTTTACAGATAAGGATGTTGAGGCCCAGAAAAAAACTGATTTGGTTGAGATACAGCAGGTAGTGAGTGTCCAAACCAGGCCTGGAATACTTGTCTCTTGACTCATGGTTGAAACCTCACTCTACTTAGTGGCCTTTTCCCTTGAAGTTTATGTTGCTTCACCAGAGTGGCATAAAACATGCCTTGACTGTTGCCTTCAGTCCAGATGCCCCTTTGGTTAACTCCCTCTTCCCATGCCAGAGCTCATCCCACCCTTTTTCTTGATTTATTTCCCTGTCATTCACATTGTTAATGTTTCCATCTCTTCAATTGATTACATCTTGTTCCAGTTTATATTTTACACAGATTTGTATCAGCTAAGTTGTTTATAGTAATGTCAGCAACAATCCACATTCTACTTTGGTTATGGAACTCCTGTTTCACAATGTTTATTGCAGGGATCCATTGTTGGAACGGGCGCTGATTGTTGTGAACATAAACTTTCTCTATTTGGTCTTTTTTCCCTTCTTTCCCTTGGCCTGGTTTCTGATGTTGTGCCAGACCTCTTATAACCCACTGATGAAAACCAGAAAATTATAGGATCATAGAGTTGAAAGCTAGAGAGGAAGGAGCTTGGACATCCTCTGGTTTCCCCATTTTACAGATAATGAAACTGAGGTCCATAAAGATCAAATGACTTGCACAAATAATAAAGGGCATAGTGAAGATTCACACTCAGCTCTTCTGATCCAGATCTAGTACTCTTTTAATTACACCAGACTGTTTCATGTACTCTCAAACCTTATTCCTTCAAAACCCTCAGGAATGAATTCATAGATCTATGAAGCATTAGACCTATAGTTTAAAGAGCTCTTAGACATCGGTCTCTGAGCCCAGCCCCTTTATCTTACAGATGAAGAAGCCAGATTGACTTGTCTCCAGTCAAGGCTTGCTAGACTGACAGATTTTCAAACTAGACTTTCCCCTTTTAAAACTTGGATGCAAATCTTTCTAAACCCTTACACACCTCTCTTAAAAACAATGTACCAAATGTTGCAATATTTTTTTAATGACTCGAGCCTGTTATGAACATCAGGGCTGCTGTGCTGGTAGTATAATGGAAGATGCTGAGCATTAGGAGATCCTGTTCTAGTCTTTGCTCTATCACTGACCTGCTGTCATGGAAGCTTGGCACATTCACTTTTCCTCCTGCCCAGTAACTTCTTCCATTTCTGGCTTGGTAGGAAATCCTGGTGGAGACTTGGTTCCCCCTACTGGACTCTTTCTGAGAGAGATGGGGAACTCTCTGTGATCCTGTGACCACTCTAATCCAATATAATCCAATAAACACATGCTAAGTACTAGGGATACAATAAAAAGAAAGACAGTTCTTGCCCTCAAAAGCTTACAGTCTGAAGGGGAAGACAACATACAAAATGAGACAGGGAGATGGGGGGATACATAGGACAACGGGGAGTGGAAGCCAGGCAGGGCAGGCGATATAAAGTGGTGTCATCTGAGAGTCCACATTCTGCTGGGAAGAGCTAGGTACTATTCCCTGCACCCAGAAGGGAGAGGAGGCTGAAGGGAGACTCACGTAAGCAACATGGCAATGATACTGTCATCTTAGGAAGGCATCTTGTTTTGTGGAGTGGAAACAGGCAGAGCAGCAGATGCACAGTGCTCCAGGGACCTTGGTGTCAAATTCGTCCTCAGCCACTTTATTCCATTCACACACAAGTACCACCCTAGTGCAAGCCCTCTGAGCTTTTACCCAGACTATATCAGTAGTCTCCTACTGGGTCTGCCTGTCTCAAGTTTTTCTTCCCCTTAAAAATCGCTCCTCTACACAGCTGCCAAGGAGATTTTCCTAAAATGCAGGTATGACTATGTCACTGACCTTACTTAATAAACTCCAGTAGCACCCTGTACCTCTAGGATCAGATACAAACTCTGGTATTTAAAGCTCTTCAAGTTCTGTGCACTTCTTATACTTCCAATCATTTTACTCTCCTTCACTCCTTCTGTGGCTCAGCTAAACTTTATTTCATTGGACAAGGTGCTTCATTGTTTTTTTGCATCCACATGTTTGTTTGTACTTACTGTTTCCTGGGTCTGAAAGGGAATCTCTGGCCTCTGCTACCCCTGAAAATCCCTTTCAAGGCAAGTTTTAGGACTGAAGCTGCTAATATCTTTCCTTCTGAGGTTTGTCTTGTATCTGTTTTGTATTTATCTTAGATACATGTATTATTATGTTATCTCCTCATTCAAATGAAAGCTTCTTGGAGGCAGGGATGGTTTTTTCCTCTTTTTTTTTTTTTTTTTTGGTAACCTACCCCACCGTATACTTTGGACAGTACCAGAAACATAGTAAGATTGCCCATAACCAGTGCGTGGTGATTGATTGATGGTTGATTCTCATCACCCCTGTCCCCAGACATCTCTTTCTTTTGGCTGCCCCATTCCTATTGCTGCTTCTATCATCTGATTCTTCTCTCTCTTCATCCAAAGGTGACTGAGTCTGGGTAACAGGAAGAATGGTGATTAAAAAGAGTGAGTTAGGTTTGGACATACTGAGTTAAAATGATCCCATTCAGCCAACTTATTTAACACCTACCACCTGCAAGGCATTATGTTGGGTGTTCAGCACACAAAGACAAAACCAAAACAGTCTCTGCTTTTGAGCTTAATGCCATTTGAGGTTATAGTGGGGGTCAGGAAAGGCTGAAGAGGGCCTGGTAGGCTGTCCAGGTGAAGAAGGCCCACAAGCGTTGGTAAGTGTAGGTGAAAGGTCCAGCACTGGAGTGATAGGACTTGTTGAAGCTGACAGTTGAGGTGATGATGTGAGAGAGGAGGTGTTCAGCCCTGGCTTCTGAGGACAGGAGAGTTAGAGTCATTCTGTACAGAGACAGGTCATAGGTCACAATATTTAGAGCTGAGAGGGACCTTAGAAAGCAGATCACCTTATTTTACAGGTGAGGAAACTGAGGCACAGAGAGAACAAGCGTTCTAAAGTCATAGAGTGAATAAAGTCACAGATGCAGAAGTGTAGTTTAAATGAAAGTTCTCTGATTCCCAAAGAATAAGCCCAAGTTGATGAATATGGGAGACAGAGTAAATGATGTTGCTGTAGTGGAATTAGGAGGAGCAGCCAACTCACAGGGGAGAGAATGAGCTCAGTTTGGGACGTGTTGAAGTACTGGTGGTTGGTCCTAAAGGTGATCCTTGACACCTCTAATTAGTTAACTCTCCCTAGCCCCCACCAAGGGGAAAACAATCCAAGCGTGATCACTGCCCTTTCCCAAAGGAAAGGCATCCTCTTAGCTTCCAGTTATTTTCTTCTTTTTTTTCCTTCCTTTTAAATGCACCCCTACCCCTTTCAGGATCCATCCTCTAAAGCTGAAAGTTTTTTGGTGATGACTGTTCCTCTGTACTGTTTTTTCTCCCACTTAACCTTCCTTCCTCCTTCAAAAGAGAAATATCTCAGAGTTGAATATGCTTCTACACTAAACTCTGTGTGTGTGTGTGTTTTACCCTTCTTTGGCTGACGTGCTTGAATGATGCTCATCTGATATCTATCAGCCACTTTTTCCTCCATGTTTGTACATTCTTCTCCAGTACCCACGTATGAGAAATAGTAGTTCCACCCCCTTCTTCCTCCTTTGTATAGTAGTGTATTTCTTTTTACCTTCCCATTTCTTTCACCTTTTAAAACTCTCAGAACAGAAGCAACACACTTCTGCTTCTTGACTTTGCATGGAAAGAATACTCACTTGGTGCCTGGGACTTCTGTGTTCACACAGCGCTGCCACTGTAAGCAGGGTGACCAGGTATTGGGCATTGATTGGATGTAAATCACTGTATGAGTTAGTTGTATTGGAGTTGGAATATGAGCTTCTTGAAGGCAGGGACTTATTCATGTTTATCTTTATCATCTCAATTTCTTACTCATTCGGGTAGCTAATAATATTCCTTGTTCTATAGTATTTTAATAGAACTGTGATCTCCTTAATGAGCTTATCCTTCTTCCAGAGATGCAGATTGCACTTGAATACAAAGGGAGATGAGACGTAGGCCATGCCCTCATATTCCTTACAATCTAGGAATCTAGGTCCTTTTTTTTTTTTTTTTGGACTTCAGTTTCCACATCTATAAAGTTGTCATAAATACTCCATCTCCAAATTCTTTTCCAACTCTTTGTCTGACCCCAGGCATTTTTGGGTGGATTCCTGACCAGGAACTATCCAGACTATCACTGACTCCCAGACCTGAATTATCCGTAGTATTCTCCCTTCCAACACAAGATGGCAGAAAAGGACCATCACTTATACTTTCCCATTTCTTCCTGACTTTTCCTTCCTCTGACCACCAGAGGTCCTTGGAGAGAGAGAGAACCATTCTGTGAGATTTACCCTCTCTTTTAGCCCTCATGATCCTCTTCCTCGATGGATTGTTCTGGCAGAGTGGAGAAACTGAGGTCTCTAGTCTGCCTTGCTCCTCCTAACTCCCACTAGCCTATTTGGTCCCTCCTCTGCCCACCACTTCTTTTCTTTGGGTCAAAGGGGAAACTGCAGCGTGTTCCTTAGATGGAGGGAAGAGATATGTCAATGTTCCTTGCCTGCCCCTTGCTCCAAGGCCAACCTTTTCTAGTTGAGGGTTCTGTGTTTCCTCCATGATGGAGAGTAAAGGGCTCCCTTTTTAGATTTAAAAGGTTTTTCTGCCTCTGTTTTTTTTAACCTCTAATCCATTTTTCACCTTTCCCAAACTATTTTCCGTAAGGGTATATCTGGTTCCATCACTGCCATGCTCAAAAATCATCAGTAATTCAGTATTGCCTTCTGGGTAAACTCCTCAGATGGATATTTGAGGCTCTCCACATTCTGGGGATCCCCTCTACCATCACCCCTGTACCTTATCCCAACCTGCTGTCTTCAATGCCCTTTATTCTGTCCAAACTGGATTACTCTTTTCCCTGAATGAGGCATGGGCTTTCCTCCTCTGTGCCTTTGTGTTTGATATACCTAAAAGGTTTTTTTCCTCTCCCTCATTTGTAGAATTCCTCATTAACTCAGACATCTCCTTGAGGAACATTTGCCTGCTCCTAGCATTTGGGAATGCCTCTTACTCAGTCGCTGTGACCTCACAAAGCACTTTGTTTTTGCATATTTTGAAATCCTACAAGGGATTTTAGAGATCGTCTGGTCCAGTCCCTCATTTGCCATTCTTCTCCATGCCTCACCAGACTATAAACTTCATGAGGGAAACTAACCAGTGCCTTACTGAAACTTCACATTGTGCACCTGGCGCAAGTGCTCTGAACACAGCACATGCATGTGTGTGGAATTGACTTATTCTCTTCTGCCCTAGGATCTTGCTGCAATCCTCACAGCAAAGCCTGGCCCCTCTTCCTTTTGTGATTAGCCCTGGTATGCCTCAGAATGTGAACTACTCCCCACCCTTTCTGTTGCTTCCCCTTACTGCTGTTGACACCTTTGTAGCTTCATGGGGCAGAGAACAGGGTGAATTCAGCACTGTTTGCGTAGCCATAAACTCCAATATTTTTTATGAATTGACCTTGGAGGCCTGACATAAAACCATAAAGCAGGGCTATGTGGACTGCCTTCATTTGGAAGTAGGTCAGCACCATATGTCGTAGCATTTACAGGAATTGCAAAGTGGCCTAGGAGAGCAGCTTCGAAGGCCATACGTGCTCAGAAGGAATGAGAAAAGAAGGAACTCCTGTCAGAGCTGGGCCTGTCAGTGAGCAGCACCTAGAGGTTTTACCTCTTGCCATGTACTGCTCTAGAATCTTTTCCCTTTCCTTAGGGACTCATGGAGACAGAGATCAGACCTATGTCCTTGGCTGCAATCACTATTTCCTGGCCCTCACCCTAAGACCCTAAGGGCATCCTTCCAGAAGAAGCCCACAACCAAAGAGGAGTACCATATGGGGTTAGTAAGGCCCATTTCTTAGCCAGGCAATGTTTTGGCATCACTAGGAGGCCTGATGAGGCTCCCTCAGTTCCCTGAGCTGTTCTTCAGCAGTTATCTTTTGGCTCTGTCCCTTATTCCAATTCTCCTTTCTGATGTGCCTCCTTGATGTGGATGTGGAGGACTCTAAAGGGAAACAGCAGTGTCCACCAGACACAGTGCACTTTGGAAAAAGCAAGAGAGAACTTGGGTGAATTTAATGATTTTGGAAGATAACTTCAAAAGCTGGGGCTGAGAATGACCCTAGAGGGAAGAGGAGAAAAAGGGATTTATTAAGCACTTAACTATATGCCAGCTGTTGTCTTATTTGATCCATTTTACAGCTGAGGAAACTGAGGCAGACTTGCCCAGGGTCACACAACTCAGAAGTATCTGAGATTGTATTTGAACCTAGGTCTTCTTGACTCCAGGCCCAGTGGAGTGGCTGTGAAGGGGTTGGAATAAGGGGAAAATTGGTAATCAGCTGGAGGGTTCTCTGGGGCATTGCTCCTTTAGACCTAGCCAGAGATAATATGCCCATTAAATAGCTGGGATTATGCCCTTAGGAGTATTGACCTTGTGATGCAAGGGGTGTGTCTCCAGCTGGATGTTTCCTGTTCTCAAAACCAAGGGCCTGGCTTTACTTGGCCTGGGTAGGTCACCTTCACAGAGATGCCAGGGGAAGAGACTAGAACATCAGAGGCTCAGATTGCAGACCTTGACCTACCCCATCAATAACCAGCATTCTGGATGAAGATCTTGAAAGAGAGATGGCTCATTGGGGAGGAGAGGAGTGGAATATATTCAGAAATAAAAAAGATATAAAAGAACAAGATAAGGCTTTTTTTAAGTTAAAAAGATCCTGACAGACTAGAATGATGGATTAAATCTACTAATTTGAAATTTATTAGAGATGCATGTAAAATTTTACATGTATCTTTGCATGAAAAAATAAAATTTACAAGGGCAAGTATAATTCCATTCCCTTAATTCCTAGCTTTGTTGATGTGAAAATCCAAGAGAATTGGGAAAATGTACCTCCCTTCATTATAGAACTAGGGGACTGTGTATGTAATGTTTCATATTCTATCAGATTGCCAATGTTTGTGTCTTCTTAAAAAAGTTCTTTTTTTTTTAAACAAAGAATGGTTTGCAAAGTATATATTGGGGGGATAGGTATATTTGGAAATGAATGTGATACAAAGGAAAAAAGCATCAGTTAGCATGATCTAGGAGTTTTGGTGAACTGGGAGCATACCGTGATTTAACAGTGTGCCATAGCAGCTTAGAAAACCTCATTGAGAGGCATAATGTCCACTGCTGGGGGAGGCCAGAGGTCCTGAGACCTCTGCCTAGAGGATCGTGTTCAGTTGTAGGTACCATCTTCGAGGAAGGATATTGACCAGCAGAAGAACATCCAGAGATATTCTTAACTTAGCTCCATGAATATTGCTGGAGAAGAAAAGCCTTATGAATGGATGTGACCAGTCTTCAGGTATTTGGAGGATAATCATGAAGTTGAGGGGTTAGAGTTGTTCTCCTTAATTCAAAGGGGCAGAATGAAGAACCATGGGGAGAAGCCATAGGGAGGTAGATTTTAGGTTTGATGTCCGGGAACACACTTAAGAGACACAAGGAAGTTGCCCACAGGTAGGTAAGTTTCTTGAAGTCTTAGAAATAGGATGTCCATTTTTGGCGATGGAGAGAATATTTCTGCTGCAGCATGGGCTTAAACTAAAAAACTTCCAAGCCATTTTAACTCTGAAGTTGTATGATATCATGTTTTATATTTCATATGTTTAGGTTTTTTTTAAGTGTTTGTCTTCTTTCCCTAGAAAGAGTGCCAGGCCCCCAAGGGGAGCTGTTTGCCACCCGTTAGCATTGTTGCTGTCCTGGAGTCTGGCCTTGATGGCAGAGAACGTGAGGGGCAGGAATGGACCTGGCTTCAGCCCTCACCCTGCCTGAGCACAGGGCTACCTACACTACCTTGCCTCCAGACTTGGAGGTGGGAATTCAAAAGTTTTCTTCCCACTCTACCCGTTGCCTTCCCATTCTGCACCATCCAGTGTGAGAAAACTGATGGTTGAGCAGATGATGCAGAAGAATGCAGCGCCATTTCATCAACAATCCTGTGCTAGGCGTTTCAAGGACACAAGGGAGACAGTTCATTCCCCACCTCCCAAAATTACCTCGTATTACTTAGTGTTCTTTATCTACCCATGTGTACATAAGATCATAGATTTAGAACTGGGAGGGACCTTAGGGGTCATTGAGTAAAATTCCCTCATTTTACAGATGAGGAAATATGTTGATTGATGTTAAATGACTTGCCCAGGGTCACACAGTTAGTAAATGTCTGAGGCAGAATTTGAACCCAAACTCTTCACCCTTTCCCAGTGCCCTTCTCTCTCCCATTGGAATGTAAGCCCCTTGTCTCCAGGTAGACTGAAGGATGGCATTGGAAGGGGAAACTGCTAGAACTCATTGATGGGTCTTAGGTCTCCACAAAACTGATTCATTTGTTGAAGGCCCCTATGTCATATTCCCTTCCCATCCAGAACCCAAGGGATCCTGTATATGTGTACTTCTTGCTCACTCCCAGACAGGAATGGAAATGTGAGGAAAATCATTTTCCCTTTGGAACTGGTTAGTCTTGACTCAGTGGTATTTTCCCTCTCCTGGCTCAGCCCATGAAGTCATTAACCTTAACTCCAGGAGCACCCTGCCTGACCTCAACTCCTCTTCCAGACCCAGAGTCAGAAGGCTAGAGAGTGGAGAATGTCACCTGGAGAAGGAGACTTGGAAAGCATTTTCTGACCTGGGGCACCAGACCTCAATTTCCAGAATGCTCTTAGTGTAGTCACAGATCCATATAGTTGTGCTATTTCCTGGCAGATGGGAAGCAGCAGGCCAGGGGCTCCTGCTTGTCGCCTGGGATTTCTGAGATGACTTTGCTCTTTGGAGAGTAGTAGAGGCTTTGGAGTGATCGGCTGGAGTTGCCTGGAAGAGCTCAAGTGTGGAAAAAGTTGAACTGTGTCATAGCAGCTGTTAAAGCTCAGCCATTCCAAAGGGCCATTCTCACTATGACTTCTCCTCTTCCTCTCTGACCTGGGAGCTGCATCGATCCCAATCTGCCTTCCCCCTCTCCAGATCTCTCCTCCCTGAATACTCTGCTCTGGGGTCTAGAACTTTTGCTTTCTGCCCTGTGTTTTTGTCCAGGTTCTTGGCACCATAACTTATGCTGCTTCGTTTTGGAATTGGGTTGTGCTTGGTGCCAAGGAAAGCCTCAGGAACCTTGGGCTTGGTGCAAAGCTTTCCCCCACCTTTCTCACACCTGCCTCAGCTCTGGGACAGCTTTGTGCTTGGTAAGCTCTTTCCTAGAGCACTTTGTACTGTCATGTCTCCCTAGCCTCCTAAGACCCATGAGGCCTCCTCGGAGACCTGTTCAGGTTAAGATCATAGGATTTTGAGCTATAAGGGACCTTACATTATTTAGTCTGACCTGCTAACTTTATGGAGAATAAACTGAGGCCCCAAAGGTAAATAACTGAGCTAGGAGAGAGTATTATCTTTAGAAGTGGAAGATCTGGGTTCAGATCCTGCCTTGGATATCTACTTCCTGTAGTGAGCTATGTCACTTAGTTTCCCTAGGCTACGGTCACCTCATTTATAATGAAGGAGGTTGAACTAGAGGCCTCTGAAAATCCTTCCAACTCTAGGTGCATGAGTCCCTGACTAAATCTGCCCAGTTATAGGAGGGTGTGGTAGGTGGAGCCATAGCCATTTCTACTGTACCAAGTATACCCGTGGGCAGAGAGTAGTCAGAAAAAACTTGGCATCCAAGAGGCTGAGCCAAATGCTGGTGAACTGCTCTTAAGGGCACGTCCTCTAGAGCAGAGATATTATGAATGGGGCATACTGCAAACTCTCTGTCCCATCTCTGAAGGGCAGGGCTTCCTCTAAAGTGGGTGTGCCCTCTCACAGGCCTGTGGGACAGAACAATTGAAGTCTAGATTGCAGCCCTTGGCTTATTTGAACCTGGAGTTCAAAGCCAGCCTCAGACACTTACTAGTTCTGTGATCCTGGGCAAGTCACTTAACATCTGTTTGCCTCAATTTCCTCAACTGTAAAATGGGGTTAATAACAGCACCTACTTCACAGGGTTGTTCTGAGAATGAAATGATATAATTGTCAAATGCTTAGCACAAGGCCTGGGACAGGGTAGACACTGTATAAATGCTTATTCCCTCCTTCCTCCACCCTCTTTTCCCTTGAACTCGCTTATGCTCTGGCATTTTGGGACACAGTTATTTAAAAATGTAACTGTCTCAGTCAGAGCATCCTCTCTGAGGACAGGAATTTTCTTAATGTCTCTTTTCAACCCAATCCTTTCCCCCCACTCTCCATGTCTACTGAACTCAGGCACCCTCTCATGACTCTCTACATGTTTTTCATTGTTAATACAACTTAGATGTGGGAAGACCTTAGAGGTTATATGGGCCACCCTCTTTTTGTAAACAAAAAGACTGAGACCCAGAGAAATTAAGGTACTTGCCCAAAATCCCATATGTACTAAGTAGCAGGGTCTAGATTTTGATGAACCCAGGTTCTTTACTCCAAATCCAGTGCTCATCTGGGGAGTGGATTCCCTTCCTCATACCCTATATTAGGGCAGTCCTTTGAGGCAAGGCCCTCTTTCATATATAAAAATCTATATGATCTGGTGGGAAGTACCTAATAATAGAAGTCAGGGAACTTGAGTTTTAGACCTAGTTCTGATCTAGTCCTGGGAGGGCAAGTCACACCGCCTCTCTTGACCTTAGAATCTTTTTCAAGTAGGACTAGATGATCCCAAAGGGTGTTTTTAACAACTCTTAATTCCTTCAACCTCTTTTCTGTGATCCCTTAAAGGAACCAACAGAACTGAGAAACTAGGGTAAGGAACTCAGGAGGCGAAGACTAGGGAACAGTTGTGGAGAGTAATCTTTTCTACCTGGCTGATTTTCATACAGAGAGCTTAGAACTCAGATGTCCCTTTCTGCTAAGGGTAATGCTACATGGAGGCAGGCCTTCTTTTTCCAGCCATGGCATTAGTCTGTCCTGGTCCTTGCAGCTTGTTGCCATGTATTATCCTGGGAGGCGCAGTGGGGGTGGATTCCCAAAGCAGTCCCACTGCTCGAGAACCCCAGAGTGAGTGACCCAAGGAGCCTGTTCACTGAAGCCAACTCCAAAGAGCAGATTTAAAGCTTCCAGAAATATTGGCCCCACTTCCCCCCACCTTGGGTCTTGCTCCAAATGTTGTGTAGCTGGCCGAACACTCCAGCTGTTACCCAGCACAAACCTGGCTCCAGACCTCTCCCAGGGAGCTCCAGAGCCTATGTAAATGTGCTTCTTGGCCAGTGTGTCCTGTCGTTAACTCCACATATGTTCAGTCTCTTCAGCTAAGGCCAAATGTCCTGTAGGGCATTGAAGAGGCCTTGTGTGCCCCTTTTATTTTTGCCCACCAGGCCATAGCAGGGAAGTGCCCTGGCTGGGGAGGCCATCTGGCCGGCAGTTATGAGGCAGCTACTAAAGCAGGGATTTCTATGCTAGAGCCCTCCTCCTGCCCCCTTCTACTCCCAGACGTCCTTCCTCCCTCTAATTGGCCTTCTCCCCCACTACCAAATTTAGGGGTGGCTCTATCAGTATCTGCCCTGATCTTCCCTCTCCTAAAACAACAATGAATGGATCCATTTTGATTCCAAAGACTAGTGGTGAAACGTGCTACTGCTTCCCTCCTCACAGAGATGTGATGGAAAAGCATGCAGAAAGTAACAGGTGTTTTTGGACATGGTCACCACAGGAATTTTTTTTTTTTGCTTGACTTTGCAATATTTGTTACAAGAATTTGTTTTTTCTTTTCCTTTCAGTGGTAGAAGGGAGTGAAAATAAATGCTCGCTAATTGAAAAAAACTTAATTAAAAATTAAAAGCAGTTTTTCCTCTCACAAAATTAGGAACCTCCATTCTTAACAACCATGATGATGCTGATCACAGTTGACATTGATATAAGACCTTAAGGTTTGCAAAGAACTGTATATATACTCATTTGCTCTCACAATCCTGAGAGATGCTGTTATCCCCATGTTCCAGGTTAAGAAACTGAAACTCCCAGAATTTAAATGACTGAGGAATATGAGACTTGGAATTCAAGTTTGCCCTGATACTGAGTCCAGGACCCTTTTCATTCTGCCACACTGTTTTTCTGTGAATCCTAGGAGTTAGAGCTGGAAAGGACTTTGGTCACTATCTCTTCCATTCTCATAGCAGTGATGAAATTCAGGCTCCGAGGTGAAGTGGTTGGCCACGCTTTATCAATCAAGAGAGTACCAGGGCTGGCTGGCCTTGGAACCCAGGTCTTCTTCCTCCTCAGGATTCTGTTATTACCAGCTATCTGGGAAGAGGCTTCTGATCTGTAGCAATGCCAAACCCCACTCAGGAAGAAACAAGAAGGAACTAAGTCAGGGCTGGGGAACCTACTGCCTTAGGGCCACATGTGGCCTTCTGAGTCCTTAAGTGCAGCCTTTTGACTGAATCCAAATTTTGTAGAACAAACCGGCCTTAAGGCCATGTGTGGCCTTCTAAACCCTTAACTGTAGCTTTGTGTTTTATAAAATTTAGATTCAGTCAAAAGGCCACTCTTAAGGATTTAGAAACCACATGTAGCCTGAAGGCCGCAGGTTCCCCACTCTGGAATTAAGCTGTGGTAAGTATAAGAAGCCAAATTCTGAATTCCTTCTCAAGATTTTTTCCCTTTGGTTTGTGCCTTTTGGGCACAGGTGAGAAGAGGTTAATGCATAGGTGCCATCTCAGGATAATTCCTAGGGAGCTGTTCTTGGAACTTGCCCTGGGTGTAGTGGTAACCAGTTTTGCCCCTCCCTGCTGGCACAGATAGTCTTTCATACCACCCTCCAGACTGTCACACAGGTTGTTTCCTCATAGTATGGAATAGATGCTTTTAAACCCCACACACATTTGTGTATAGGCACATACACTTTGGGACTGGATGTTCTTTATAGCTCAGATGGTAATTAGGAAAGTTCTTTTACTACCCATTATCCTTAAATTACCTCCCAACATCTTGGGTCAGAGTTCAGAAGCTCCAAGTCAGTGGAAGGGAGGTAGAGGCTCTTGAAGAGAGTTGGAACTACAGGAAAGCAGACATGTGATGGAAATGGAGAAGAAGGGGAATGAAGTTGGAGGAAAAGGGAGAAGTAAAAGATGAAGTTTTAAGGGACTTTTAAGGAATGGGCTCAGGGAGGGCTTTTGGCTAAGCAGTGGATTCCTCCTGGAACAGTTGGCCTCTAGGTCTTCCCTTTTAGAAATCTGAGCATAATTAGCTGATTGTCGGCAGAGGAACACTGACTTGTGCCATTTTGGAGTCAGTGTGGCCTGGCTTCTTTGCAGGTGACCCATCCCTGGGGTCAGAGACCTTGTACAGACTCCTGGCCATACCCTTAGAATTGACCTGAGGCTCCCTTTCATGGCAGCTCACAACCAATTTTCCACACCCCTCATTTCTCTTAATGTATCCTATAATGTGAAATAGAATGTCTAATGCAGTGACCAAAGAATGAGAACTCAGTGTCCTCTCCAGCAAGGGCTGTACTGGTTTTGCTCTGTGCCAGATAAAACCTAGTAATGTGCAGGCAGAGGTGCCAAGGGCTGCTTCCAGGTTTTTCCAAAGGCCCATCAGGCCCAGCCAGTGCTAGGGCTTCCCACTGAGTAAGTGCTGGGCCTGCTGTGTTTAGAGTCCCCTAGACAAAAAACCCTGAAAGCTCCAGGTAAGAGAGAGGCTCAGTCCCTAAGCTCTGTCTGCCCTGTCCATTCCTTTTCTTCCTTCCAACCAGCCCTTCTTTGCTTTGGCACTTACTCAGCTGGCTTGAGCAGCTGTTCAGTTCTCCACTTCCCCTCTCTTTACCTATTCCGTGACAGAAAGATGGGGCCAGGACTATCCCAAGCAGCATGGAGTAAGGTAAATAACACTCTGCAAGCCCCTTCTTTCTGTCTTACGTACTAGGAGGTGGCATATTCTCGGGTTAGATGGGGTAAGTTACCGTACCCTAAGGACAAGTCTGAATGCCAAATTTGACAAGTAGGGAAGAACTCTAACTTGTTTTTCAGTTCCTTTATCTATAGAGTGGGGTGGTGCAGGAGTAGGCTGATAATAGTGACCAATCATAGAGTAAGAAGTGGGATGGCAGAATCGAGGGCCCGGCTGGGAGCCAAGTAGAAGATCCTGCTTCTGTCCTTTGATGATCACATTACCTTGGGCATGTCATTTAATCTCTAAAGTACCTCACCTAACTCTCCACGACCAAAGTAGTTGGAGAGTTGTGGCTCCTGCCTTTGGTGGAGGCAGTGTCCACAAAGCACCCCAGTGAAACAACAGATTTCGATTAAAATGTTTTGTGTTTTTTTTAAATCATAAGCTGTTGAAGGTAGAAGGGACATTTAGAGATCAAAATAGTCCAAACTTTACGTTTTACAGATTGGGAAATTTAGGCAAATTACTTAGCTTCTCTGGGCTAGCAACAACTAGCAAGTCTAGGCTTTTAACCTAGATCTCCTCATCCCAAATCGAGTACTCTCTCATTGTCCTGGTCTTTGCACAGACCACTCTCCTTTCTTTTGAGAGAAGTAGAGTTAGGTGTCTGGGCACTGCCATGCCTCAAAATGGCAATCTAGAGTGCAGATGGAAATCATTCACACATGAAATCTTTAAGTAACAATATGGTTATGGACCTCCAACAAGTATTATATAAGTTGTAGATAAAGAGAGATGTAACCAGAATTGTGTGCTGAAGCATTTGGAAAAGACCTTTTGTGAGGAAGAACTGAACTTTGGATGGGATCTGGTCAGGTTAAGAAGAAAGGGAAGAAGTATTAGAATCAAAGGAAACACCTCAAGGAGAAACATAATTATCAGGACCAGGCATGGCATATTTGAGCCACTAGGAGCAAAGAGACTGACTTGACTTGGCCAGGACTAGACTGAAATACATCTTAAGAACCAGACCAAGGAGTTTCGATTTCATCCTGTAATCAGTCGGGAGCTGTGGAAGGTTTTTGAGTAGGAGAACGAATGAATGAGAAAGATGTCTAAAGAAAATAAGCATGTGCAAGAGTACTTCATAGAGTCCAGGAAAACTTGTCAAGGAAGTTGTGGAAATTATCCTGACGTGAAGTGATGATGGTCTAACTCAGAGTTCCTTAACAGAGTATAGGAAAGAGAGAAGGAAAGAAATTCTGAAGGAAGACTAGATCAGTTAGCCACTAATTAGCTACCAGGAACAAGGGAGTAAGAATGGTCCAAGCTTCTAGTTAATAATGGACTTTTTAGTCAACGATTCTATCCTGACTTATAAGGAGGACTAGTTATGATAGCAGAGAAAGGGACCAGAGAAACATGGGTTTAAAGTTCCCAGCTTTGACTTCCTGGCCAGGGATCCTAGATTTGGCAATCAGACTTACCTCAGCACCAAAGAACACTCCATCTTCCTTGAGGCTGATAGAAAGATAAATATAGAGTATTTCACCAGTACAGCAAAAGTGATTTCAGCAGGCTTGAAGGAAAGCCTCTGTTACTCCCATTCCAAGTACTCTTGTACATGCTGATTTTCTTTAGACATCATTCTCATTCATTCATTCTCCTATTCAGAAACCTTCCACAGCTCCCTATTGATTATAGCATGAAATCGAAACTCCTTGGTCTGGTTCTTAAGATTTATTTCAGTCTAGTACTATTTCACCTATCCAACATCTGATCTACCAAAATTTCTCAGACTTCTGCTCTAACCAAGTCAGTCTGTGGTCCTGTCCCCTTGAGGAAGCAAGAGACAATTGGCTAGAGAAGACTTAGGTTCAAGTTCCAAGCCTGATTTGTACTGGCTCTGCTATCCTGGACAAGTCCTTTGAAACTGCAGAGCCTGCCCCAGTATGCCTTAGTTATCACCTGGGAGCGCCATACACAGGTGAAATCACAGAGTGAAAAACAATGAAACTTTCGAAGGAAATCTACTGCCTGTCTCTGGTGGACAGGGTGGGAGGATATATCCACAGGTAAGTGGTGCACTGCTGAACATTCGATTGGACAAAGGAGGAGTCAAGATGAAGGACTCTAAGAATATTTCAGAGTGAACGGTGACTTTGTGGGAAAAGTACTCTTGAAAAGCTTCCTGGAGGAGGAGGCATGTGGGCTGAGCTTTGAAGGAAGATAGGGCAGAAGTAAGCAGCCAGTACATGCCAGGAGTGCTGTGCATGTGAAGGCAAGAGCCTCAGGACAATGCTGGAGAACATTCCACAGGCTGTTAGGCTGGAGTGGAGAGCATATGAAAGTGAATGATGGGAAAGAGAGTCAGAAAGATTGACTGCAGGGCCTTGAATATCAAGCTAACCTGAGCTAGATGTACGTTGGATCCTACAGGGTATATCAGCCCTTTTCTTCCTTTCATAACTTAAGAAGGACAAATGCCTAAATGCTTGGTGATTTTTGCAGTTCAATTCATTGAACCAATGAATTGAACTCTCTGCCTGACAGTTAAAAGGAGACTAGGTCACTTGTCAAGGATGTAAAGAGGATTCTTCAGGTGTGTATGTTGTGGACTAGAGGGCCCTAAAGTGAACTCGAAGATCAGGACTTGGATTTCCTTAAGAGGCTTACTAATTTTGGGCCCCATGATGCCAGTTCCAGGCATGTTCCCAGCTTCATCCTTTCCTTCCCAGAAGAGGGAAGCCCAAGGATTAAAGCCAGAGGCTTTGGCTGCCTTGTGGTGGTGGTGAGGCTATGAAGAAGAGAGGTTATTGTTGAGAGCCAAGTAGAAAGTTCTGAACCTGAGTTGTCTTGATTTCTCATCACCCCAACCTGAGTCATGATTTATTGTGAGGTTTACGCACATGTGTACACACACACACACACACACACACACACACACACACACACTCCTTATTAGTAGCTCCAAGTTTCATTTGGTGTGGGGTCAGCATTGCCTGAGCTAGCACTTGGGGGCCTAGGAAACCTGGGAGAAGCCCCTCTAGCTGTTCTTCCCCACATCTGGTTCCACTAAACAATCCCTTTTTCTTGAAAGCCCCTGAAATCCCCAAGAGTTTTTGAGCGACCTCTGAAAAAAAGCAGAAGTGAAAGTCCCAAGAACACATTGTCCTCTCTCACACTGTGTTGTGCTCAACCAGCCAGCCAACTGGCCAGAGGGGCTCGTTAACTTAGCTTTGGGACCCAGTCGGTGATCCTGGAACGATCCAAAGGCCAGCCCCCCTTGCCCCCAGCTCTGGCCCCCTCAGCCACAAGTAGACTGTGGCCAAGCCCTATTGGGCAGTTGGGGCTATTGTAGATAGGTAGTAACTACTATGTTCCCTCTTTCAGCTTCATTTCATTCACACCTTTGGTTTTCAGATTTGGACCTAAGTTTTTTTCCTTTCTAAACATTTAGAGGCCCCTTGGGAATCAGTTTCAGAGATCCAGTTCTACATTAGTAGGGGTAATTCCCAAGTTCTGCCTGTGTTCTGGAAGCCTGGGAATAGCTCAAGGCCATTTCAGGGCACAGGGACAGGTAGAAATCTTAATTGGGGAATACATTCAACTTGGGGAGGATTGCTATGAATCTCTTGCCCAGTGTCATGCAGCTTCCCAAGATAGAACAGGGCTAAGTAGTAGGCAATAGCTACCACTGTGTCTTGCAGCCTTGGAAAGCCAGCTGCCAAAGGCATGAAATTTGAAGTCTCTCTAGTCTGCCTTTGGGAATTAATGAGTTCCCTATCACTGGAACTGAGGCTGAGTTGGTCTAACTATCCTTTTACCTTTCACCTCTGACAGTCTGTGGTTCTTTTTTTCCATAATACCTTCTACCTGATTCTCCAGAACCAAGTTGTGGGAAATTTTAGTGGGAGTTTTGAATCACAGTAAAGAAAGCAGAAGCATTGAGAAGCCCATTGGCCCTGAGCCTGTGTGAGCCTTCATTCCAACCTGTCCTGGGTCAGCCCTGGGAATGCCAGTACCAGGAACTTCATTGTAGTCAAATCTGAGGCGAACAGGTTTTGTATAAAGAGTAGCCGCAGCATTCTCAGCATAAGCAAATTTGGAGCAATCCCAGCTGGCCAAGTATTTAGGTGACATCATGGATGTGGCTGATTTAGCCCTGGTCCACTGGGTCTTTGACACATCCTCCAGCTGTGACCTTGCTTCCTTTCATCACATTTCATGCCAGAGTGGCCATTACCCACACCTTGGGTTTAGGGTCCCAGGTCCAATTCCATGGTATTTCTCTTTAGTCTTGGGTCTCTGTTTTCTAAGGATAGGTGGGTCCCAGCAAAGCCAGAGCCAAGTACCAGTCTACAGTGGTGTCCTTTGTTCCTGAGGGAGTTAGCCATCCAGATTCCAGGTTCTGACCTAGCTGAAACTCCTCAGAGTTTGTGCCATCATTTGGTCACTAAATCATTGCTCAGGAATAGAAAGAATACTGCTGATTGAGATTGAAAACCCCTTATGGTTAAAGTCCAGCTGTCTCCGTAGTGATCCATCCTCCCCAGGCCAGCTGCCAGTAGTGGGGAGATCCTGGGATTATAAGCAGGAAGGCCTGGTGTAGTAGAAAGAGGGCCGAAAACTAGATGCTCCCTAGCTGGGTGACCTTGGACAAGTCATTTAACTTGTGTGATTCTTAGTTTACTCGTGTAAAATGGCAGTAATAATGGTAGTAACTCCCTCACCAAGTTGTGGTGAGGATCAAATGTGGTAATCTATGTTAAATGTTTTATAAACCTTAATGCATTATATAAATGATGACAGTTCTAGTTATAATCATGTCAGGGGGAGGAAATTCGAACTGTGTAGTTTTTTGTTGTTTTAAAAAATACTTTAGAGACCTAAGCATAGTAAAGAGAATAAGCTGGTTCCAGCAAGACACCAGTAGGAGGAGGATGGAGAGGAGATCCATGCTTTGGATTTGAGGTTAAACTGGATGACTTTTGAGGTCTTTTTCCAGTTTTGTCTTAGTTAGCATCCTGGTTCCAGGCTCTGCTCTGCTTGAAGCCATTCAGCCTTGGGCAGTTGGCTTGCCCTTTAGGGGGCCATAAGGGCTTAGGGATTCTGTTACTTGCCTGCAGCCCCTCCATATCCAGACAAAAAGTGTTAGGACACCTACCGTGCAGGTATCACATGGGATAAGAGATAGAAAATCCTAGCCTCAGAGAACTCGCAAAATAGGTCTGCCATACATGAAAGAATGAGAAAAGAATGTGCCAACCTGACCTGTCATTGAGAAAATGAGACCAGCTCTTTCCATCTTACCATCTCTCCTGCCAAGTCTCTGTTAAAATCCTACCCTGTAAAGGAAGCCTTTCCCAAGCCTTCTAATGAACTCTGATTTCTCCTGTTTGTTTCTCCTTGTTTTTGAGTTGTCTCTCCTGTTAGACTGTGAGCTTCTTAAGAGCAGAGACTGTCTTGTCCTTTGCACCCCCTGTGCCTAGCATAGTACCTGGTGCAGAGAAGTACTTAAGAAATATTTAATGACCCACTGAGCATATATTTAATGACTCTCCTGTTCTTCCTTTGGGGTAAGGGGAGAAAACACCTTTCCACCAGGCTAGCTCTCTTGTCTTCCTAGCAAAGAGGAGAAATGCCATTCCATCTTGTACTTGCCCTTGGGATGAAGGAAGAACACCCCATTCCATCTGAATCAGGTCTCCTATTTGATCTCCCTCCTTCCACTGGAAGAAGAGAAATACCATTTCTTGGAGCACCAGTCTCCTTCCTTCCTGGGAAGAGGAAAAAAGCCATTCCATCAAAGTCTCCCATCCTTAGGGGAAGGGGAGTAACAGCATTCCCTCATTTTTCCCTTTTGTTCATTCAGCTGACCTGCCTATGGCCCTTAGAGTACTCCATCCTGAGGCCAAACCCTTAGGGATGTTAATAACCTACCTGAATTCATTTCACAGTGATTAACAAACTTCCACCTGGTCAAATTATCCCCATTCTAATATTTCTGAATACTCCCTTCCCTGCCCTATATCATTCTGACCTCTGTTTTCCACTGCCTGCCCCTTTCCTTATTCACCTTCCCCTCAACCCAGCTCTTTCCTCCCATTAAAACTACCCACCCTTCCATTGTGCTTTCTGGAATGCCTGCTTCACCTTGCTTTCACCTTAAATTTTTTTATTTCCTTTTCCTCCTGTCTTCTGACTCACTGAAATCTGCCTCTCTCCTGATTATACAGGCTCCCTAGCCTTCCTTTCCAGAACTTTTACTCATGAGTACTTTTATTTATTCCCCCAACTCATTGGTCAAATTGGGGAATTGGAACATTCCTTTCTCCCCGTTGCCACTTCCAAATTCTCTCTGTTACTATCTTTTAGTAACCTTTCCTCCTTTGAGGTTCACTCAGTTCAAAATTCTGGTAGCTGTTTTCAGGCCACCCCCTTCTTTCCTTAATGAGTTCAGTGCCTGGCTCAATCTTAACTCCCCAGTTCTGATCTCATACTAGAGGACTTCAGTGTACATACGGTTAGTAGAGAACCTCTCAGTTCTCAACTTTCACATGGCCTACTCCTCTATACCTTCTCAGCTACACACAGATAGATGGTCATATTCTTGATCATCCCACGCTCCATAAATACACTGCTTCCATGAACATGAACTCTGCAATTTCCCTCGTATGACCATGGCCTACTGTTATTCAACCTCTCCCAGTACTTTGCAAACCTGTACCTATTCTTTATCTACATGGTGACCTCAGATCCCTCTTCCCCTCAGTTCTTCCCCAGGCCATCACCCCTGCACTATCTTCACTTCCTCCTTTTCCTTCCTTAACCCCTTCGTAAAACAGTTCAGTCTTACACAGCCCTCTTCCCTCAGTTCCTATCCCCCTTTAATTATTTTGCTGATCTTGCCCTGCCAAGCCTCAGCCTGCATTGCTCCCACCATCCTCTGCCTTCATTCCTACTCATGTACTATTGAACAGACCTGGAGCAAAACAAGAAAGTGTGCTAACTAGGTCCATCCACTACAGATTTGTTAGATAACCTCAACTTCATTATGGCAAGGCAATCCTTTTACAGCTCCCTAATTAGCTTACTCTCCCACTCACCTCATCGACTTTTCCAAATCTTTTCATCCCTCCTCAAATCTCCCATGGATACCCTACCCTTACCTTCTTAGCCAAGAACCTTGCCTTAATAGTTTACTGAAAAAGTTGAGCCATTCCCAGAGAGCTCCCTCTTCTCTCTTCTTTCTCATTTCACATCACCCAGGTGCCTTCTGCCACTGCCCCTTTACCTGGTCCTCCCCATCAACAAGTCAAACTCCTCTCCGTACATAAATAATCCTATTCCATTCTGTTTCTCTTGTTCCCTAGATCCACCCCCATTCTCTTACTTACCTTTAATCCCTTACTAATCTTTAATCTTACTACTGGCTGCTTCCCTACTGCCTACAAACATACCCTTATTTTCTCCATCCTCAAAAAAATCTGGCTTGATCTATTACTCCCCATAAGCTATTGCCCCATATCTCTTTTCTGATGATCTCACCTCTACTTCCTCTCTCCTCCCCCTTGTCTTAACTCCCTACAGCCTGGCTTTCAGCTTCATCATTCAGTTGAAACTGTTCTCTCCAGAGTTACCCATGATCTCTGAATTACCAGATCTAATGGAGTTTTTTCAGTCTTCGTCCTTCTTGACCTTGCTGTAGTCTTTGACACTGCCGAGCAACCTCTGCTCCTTGGTAATCTTGCTGCACTGGGATATTAGTGAAGCGCTTAGCACAGTGCCTGGCAAGTAGTTGTTGTTGTTTGTCCTCTGTTTTTGAAGGCTTCCAGTTCCCAAGTGAAGCGATGTCTTGATATGAGCATGAATTGGATCTCAGTGACAGAGCTGCACAGTCATCAGCCTCTCTTCCTAAGTCGTTGAAGTCCAGTGGCAGGACAGAAGTCAAGACGTTGGCCTGGGATGCCGTGGATGACCTTGGCGTCTTCAACGGCTGACCAAGCTCTAAGCATTCCGTAGCAGTTGCTTCAGCCACCTTCATGGCCATTCTTATCCACCCATTCCATTAGAGGAAGTCTTCACATGCTTGGGGTAGACATCCTTCTAATTCACTGATGGGTTTGAGGCCTTCAGTTATCTTCAGCCTGGTTTATCCCATTTGCCAACCTGGTTTTACTGGGGTTTGACCACTGCACGTACTTCAGCTTCTTGGAACCACAAGTGAGAGTTGGGTGAAAAGGTGGACACCAAAGGTGGAGGAGCAGCTCTCATAAAAGAGATATTAGTCCTCCCTGAACACCCCATATACACCTGGCACATAGTAGGCATAACATAAATGGTATTGTTATTGTTATTGGTTCATCTCTGGGTTTTGGTGACAATGCTGTCCTGGTTCTCCTTGTACCTTTCTGACTGCCGCTTCTTATTCTCTTTTGCTATATTTTCATCAAAGTCACACCCATTAAAAGTAAATGTCCCTCAGGGCTCTGTCCTGGGCCTTCTTCCATTCTCCCTCTGTACTGTTTTGCTTGGTGATTTCATCAGTCCTTGTCGTTTCAGTTATTGTTTCCATGCTGATGATTCTCAGATATACTTTCCCAGCCCTAATCTCCAAACTCCAGCTGCCTACTAGACATCTTAAACTCAGTCTATCTAAAACTGAAATCATCTTTTCTGAAAAACCCTTCTCACTTCTGAACTTCTGTGTTACTGTTGAAGGTAACACTGTGCTTCCAGTTACCTAGGCTCACAACCTGGGTGTCTTTCTCGACGTCTCACACTCTCTCCACTTAGACCCCAAGCAAACTGTGCCAAGTTTTTTTTTTTATTTTACCTTTGTAACATCTCTTGAAATACCCTCTTCTCTCTTCTGATACTGCCTGAGTACATGCCCTCTTTCCCTCATGCCTGGACTATTGGTGGTTGGTTTCCCCACCTTAATCTCTCCCTATTCCAGTACATCTTCTAGTCATCAGTCAAATCAGTCCTCCTGAAGCTTAAGTCTGACCATGTCATACACACACACACGCACGCACGCACATGCACCCACCCACACCCACACACACACACTTTTTTCCCAATCAGTAAACTCCACTGACTTCCTCTCACCTCCAAGATCAAATATAAGATCTTCTAGCATTCAGATATCCTCTTCCCTCTTCTTATACCTTGATCTCCTCCCCTGCCCCCTACATATCCTTCTCTTCAGTAACACTAGCCCCCTGATTGCTCCTTGAACAAATCACTCCATATTCAGACTCTGGGCATTTTCACTAATATTCCTCTGTGCCTGGAATGCTTTCCTTCCACATTTCTGCTTCCCTGGCTTCCTTCAGGTCTCAGCTAAAATGCTATTTTCTATAAGAGGCCTTTTCTGTTCCCTCTTAATGCTAGCTCTTTCCCTCTCTTGCTTATCTCCAATCTATCATATATGTGTTTTGATTACATTGTTTTCATGTTGTCTCCCACATTAGGCTGTGAGCTCCTGGACAGCAGGAACTGTCTTGCCTTTCTTTGTACCCCCAGAATTTTGCATTGTGCCTAGCATGTAGTCAGTGCTTAATAAATTTATATTTACTGACTGACTAGACAATAGTTCTTGTTCTACTTCTTTTAATTCTGTATCTCTGAGAAAGCCCTAATATTAATTTTGACATCTATAAAATGGAGTGACCTCCAATGATGATGAAAAATAACTCAAATTTATAGATAAATTTACTGTTTTTATGTGATTTAGCTTCCTTTGACCATTTCAGATTGTTCAAGCAATAACCTCTGTCCCTCTCTCTTCTACATTTGTATAGACTTCTACTTGTGCCTCATTATGCAAGATGGATTCTCCCCCCATACCTCTCTTTTTCTTCCCTAGTATATCCTTCCCCCTCTTTTCCTTTCTTTTAAGGTCAACAAAACATAACAAAAATAATTCTCTCTGTCTTATTTCACTCCCTTTCTGACCTCTGATGACATGATCTTTAGGAGTTGCTTGTATTATCCCCCCTTCCCATTTGAATACAAACATGTCGTTATGAATTCTTTTCTGATTTCTCACTTGTTTTTACGTTTTTGTATTTTTCTTAACTTCCATGTGTTTTTCAAAATTTTCTACTCAACTCCTGGTCTTTTAATCAGGAAGGCTTGAAAATCTTATGTTTCATTAAAGACCCATTTTCCTTCCCTGTAGGATTATATAAAGTTTTGCCAAGTAAATTATTCTTGGTTGTTAAGCTTATATCTTTTGCTTTTTGTAATGTCGTATTCCATGCTCTCCAGTCCTTTGTAGTGGTAGCTTCTAAGTCTTGTGTGTTCTGAATTGTTGTTTCTTGATACTTTCTGACTGTTTGCTGTACTTTTTTTCCTTTGGATTTTGGATGATATATTCCTGGAATTTTTCACTTGGGGTTTCCTTTAGGAGGCATTTGGTGAATTGTTGCTGTCTTCACTTTACCTTCTCATTCTGATATGTCTGAGCAGTTTTCCTTTCATGGCTGTTAATTTTATCCAATAATTCTTAAACTATTTCTCCTTGATCTGTTTTCCAGATCAATTATCCTTTCAGTGAGATAGCTTACATTTTCATATTTTGACTTTGTTTTGGTATTACTTGTAGTCTCGTAACACCATTAATTTCTATTTGATTTGCTCTAGTTTTTAGGGAATCTTACTTAGGTAAGATTGTACACTAATTGTGCTAAACTGTTCATTCTCTTTCCAGGTATTTCCTCTGAAGTCCTCATTTCTTTATTCTAGTTCTGTCCTCTATCATTCTCGTTTTCTTAATAATATCATTTTAGACTCTTTTTTAAAAAATTCTTCTTTCATTTCTTCTAGGAATTCTAATTGATCTTGTGGCCAAGCTGTGTTATACTTTGAGGTTTTTCTTGGAGGATTTTTGGATCTATTCTCTTCTTTTGGGTTTGTTTCTTGGGTGTTCCTGGCATCATAATAGCTCTTTTATCTTTTTTTGTTTACTCATTCTTCTAGCTTGGTTCCCCAATTAGTATTTTGTGTTAGGGCCAGACTCTATGCACTTTTGGCAGGCCTGTTGTGGCCTTTTATGGCCCTGGTTTTTCTTGTCTGATGTCTTGCCACTATGTTCTTTGGATATTGATTGCCATGTTCTTCAAGGATCACAGGGTCAGTTTGATCCAAAGAGTTGCAAACTTTTTGCATGTCCTATGCAGTCAGGTCAAGGCCATGGTCTGATCACTATCTTCCTCAGCTTTCCAGGTTCCAGGCCTCAGTCTGGGTCTGGGCACTACAGCTGCAGACATGCCCCTGGGTGGTCCCAGTCACCAGTTGTTGGCCCCAACCCCTTTCAGCTCAGCAGGTTCAGAATAAGCCACTGCAGGTCTTATCCTTTATGGGCCTGGGGCTCAGTCTTGTTCTATTCTGGGGTTACTACTTGACTGATACCCTAGTCCAGGATCCACTCTGGAGAAATGGTACTACTAACCCACACTGGTTCTAGATCTGGGATTCCTGTTCTGCTCTTGACAACTGCCCATAGCTAGCCTAGCTGGGTGTTATGGTATCTGTGTATAGATACTGTATCTGTGATCCTGATCTCTCTGGGAGATCCATACACTTCTCTTGGGGGGTGGATTAAGGCCGTGATTTGCCCTGAGTGATCTCTTTGTCAGAGGTCTAGCCACTAAATCCTTACTGCTGGCTCCTCTGGGAGACCACAGCCTTCTCACCTGGATTAGATAATAAATCCATTCAGTGGTTCAGACTTGACTGCGAGGTCTAGCTTCATGCATACTTGTAACCCCTGCCTTCCTGGCTCAGAGCTTTGGACACTGAGTCCATAATCCCAGTCCACCCCTGCTCGTTGTTCCTCTCCTGGTTACTTGCATAAGCAATCTATAAAGATTGAATTTACAATCTTGGGCTGGAAAGTCATGTTACTATAATTTTTTCTTGGTTGGGCATTCTACTTAACTCATTGTTGGAGGATTTGTAAGGGAAGTGGGGTTGCACTGCTTCCTCCTACTCGATCATCTTGACTGGTCTTGGATTATTTTATAGTTTACAAAGCACTTTCGTACAGCACTTGTGTGAGATACAGGTAAGAACTATTGTCTGAAAAAACTTGTGTGAAATACAGGTGAAGCTCAGAGAGATAAAACTACTTACCTAAGATAAAACTTACTTTACCTAAGGTCATAGCTAAAGAATGACAACAGTTCATATCTCAGTTAAAATCTCATTTTGTACAGGAAGTCTTTCCCATTCTCTCTTAATTCAGGTACCTTCCTTGGTTGATTTTTCAATTTATTCTATATATACCCTTTTCTTACGTAGTTATTTGCATATTATCCTTCCCCCCCCCCCCCATTAGGCTGTGAGCTTCTCACCAGCAAGGATTGTCCTTTTTTTTAATTCAATATTATTGTTTTTTCAGTTTTGAATTCTATCTCTCCTTCCTTCCACTTTCCTGCCCATTGAGAAGGCAAGAAAAACAAAACCCATTATAAATATGTATAGTAATGCAAAACACACTCGCATATGAGCCATGTCTAGGGAGGAGAGAAAGGAAAGAAGAAATATACTTCATTTTGCACTTTGACTCTGTCAGCTCTCAATTTGGAAGTGGATAGCCTGTTTCTTCATGAGTTGTTGGGTCATTGTGTTAATTCATTCCTAAGTCTTTCAAAGTTAATTTTATCTTTACAATACTGTTACTATCCTATAAATGGTTCTCTTGGTCCTACTTACTTTGCTCTGCATTAATCAGCTCATGCAAATCTTTACAGGTTTCTCTGAAATTATCCCCTTCATCATTTCTTATTGTGTTCCAGCACATTTATTTCCATAACTTTTTTAGCTGTTCCCCAATTAAATTACCTCCCAGAATAGTTGGAGCAGTTCGCAGCTCCACCAATAATGCATTAGTGTCTGTTTTCCCATATCCCCTCCAAGCATTTGTCATTTCCCTTTTTTGTTATCTTAGCCAGTCTGGTAAGTGTGAAGTGGTTGTTTTCATTTCCATTTTATATTTGATTTACCTCAGTGATTTAGAACGTTTTTCACATGGCTGTTGAATGTCTTCCTGTGTGCCTTGGCCATTTATTAATTGACTCTCTTTCTTGTATGGCTGACTCAGTTCCCTATACATCTTTGAAATGAGCTTTTTATCAGAGGAACTTCCTGCAAAGATTTTCCCACAATTTCCTGATTTTCTTCTAATTTTAACTGCATTGGTTTTGTGTGTGAAAAACTTTCTGATTTCATGTAGTCAAAATTTTCCATTTTTGCTCCTGCAAACCTCTCTGTTTCTTAAATAGTTATGAACTCTTCCCCATCCACATATCTGACAGATAATTTCTTCCATATTCCCCTAATTTGCTTATGATGTCACTCTTTATGTCTAAATCATGTACGTGTTTTAGGCTTCTCTTGGTATACAATGTAAGATATTGAACTATACCTAGTTTCTGTCAGACTGCTTTCCAGTTTTCCCAATAGTTTATACTGAATAGTGAGCTCTTTTCCCAATATTTGGGATCTTTGGGTTTATCAAATACTAGGTTATTGGATTCATTTGCTTCTGTATATTGTGTGCTTACTCTTTTCCATTGATCAACTTCTCTGTTTCTTAGCCAGTACCAAAATGTTTTGACAATTACAGATTTGAAATCAGGTACTAATAGGTCCTTTTTTTTTTTAAACTTTATAAAGTAAGTCTTTGGTAGTTTGATTGGTATGGCACTGAATAAATAAATTTAAAATTACCAATGAGCAATTAATATTTCCAATGATTTAGTTCTGTATTTATTTATATGAAGAATGTTTTATAGTTATATTTATATAGTCTCTGTGTATGCCTTGGCAGGTAGATTTCCAAGTATTTTATGGTGTCTGTAGTCATTTCAAATGGCATTTCTCCTTCTATCTTGTCCTGCTGGATGTTATTTGTAATATACAGAAATGCAGATGATTTGTATGGTTTGTTTTTTTTAATATCCTACAATTTTTCTGAGATTGCTAGTTGTTTTGGTGACTTTTGTAGTTGATTCTCTAGGCTTCTCTAATTAAACCATCATATTATCCACTACAATGGTAGTTTTGTTTCCTCTTTGCTTGTGCTTATTCCTTTCATTTCTTTTTCTTATCTCTTTGTTATAACTAACATTTTCAGTATGATATTGAATTATAATAGTGAAAATGGACAGCCTTGCCCCACTTCTGATCTTATTGGAAAAGTTCCTATCATATCCCCATTATAGATAATGTTTGTTCTTAGTTTTAAGTTAGAAACTACTTATTATTTTAAGGAAAACTCCTTTACTTTATAGTGGTTTTTTTTTAACAGGAATGGTGTTGTATTTTGTCAAAGGCTTTTTTTGCATCTGTTGAAATAATCATGATTTTTCTTATTAATACAGTCAATTGTGCTTGCAGCTTTCCTAACATTGAACCAACCCTGCATTCCTAATATGAATCCTGCCTGGTCTTAGTGTACTACCTTTGTGATATTGCTGTATTCTCCTTGCTATTACATTTTATTTTAAAATTTTGCATAATATTAATTCAAGGAATTGATCTATAGTTATCTTTCTCTACTTTACTCCCTAGTTAAGGTATCAAGACCATATTTACATCATAAAAGGAATTTGATAGAATCCTTTCTTTGCCTGTTTTTCAAACAATTTACTTACTGTTGGAATTATTTTTTTCTTTATATATTTGATAGAATTAACTTGTAAATCCACCTGGTGTAGGCATTTTTTTCCCAGGGGAAGTGAGAGTTCACTTAAGCCTTGTTCAATTTCATTTTCTAAGATAGGGTTTCCTGTTCTTTTAATCTGGGCAACTTACATTTTTGTAAATATTCACCCATTTAATTTAAATTGTCAGTTTTATTGGCATGTAGTTGGGCGAGATACCTTCTAATCTTGGGTTTTATTTTTTCTTCATAAGTTTTTAATTCATTGTTTTCATTTTTTTTATTAATGCTTTTTATTTTTCCTCAGTTACATATAAAAATAAAATTAATTTTTGTTACTGGTGATTTGTTTTTTTCTTTCATTCTTTTTCTTAATCAAAATCTCTAATAACTTATGTATTTTATTTTTTAGAATTTCTTCACCCTTTTTTCCTTAATTTCTTTTTTGTTTGCCTGTTATATAAGATATATTTCTGTACCCAACTATGTGTGTTTTTACCTCCTTTAACTAGTTCTGGTGAGAGTAAGATTCAAGTGCTGTCCGTCCCCTCTTCTCCACTGATCCCTTGTATAAATTTCTTTTTGTGCATTTCTTTTATGAGATAATTTTTCTCTAATCTTTTCCCATTCTACTTTTCCCAGTGCATTCTTCTTCTACATCCATTCCATTTTTCTTCTGAGATCATCCAAACACAACAGAATCACACTTAGGCCCTCTATCTAATTAGACTCCTATGACCCCTGGTGATGATAAAGTTCTGAGGAGCTACATATATCATCTCCTCATATAAGAATATGAATAGTTTGATTTTGTTTCGTGTCTTATTATCTTTCACTCATTTTTACCTTTTTATACTTCTCTTGATTCCTTTGTTTGTATGTTGGATTTTTTACTCAGCTCTAGTCTTTTCCTCAGGAATACATAGAAGCCTTGTTTTCCTTTCCCTCAATAGGATTAT
Source organism: Bettongia penicillata ogilbyi (assembly GCA_023548195.1). Lineage (NCBI taxonomy): Eukaryota > Metazoa > Chordata > Mammalia > Diprotodontia > Potoroidae > Bettongia > Bettongia penicillata. The sequence goes on along the minus strand of JAJHZJ010000373.1, from coordinate 3,692,169 downwards.
ACTCAGTTTTGATGGATATTCTTGGTTGTAAGGTCTGTAGAAATGTCTGTAGTCATTTCAAATGGCATTTCTCCTTCTATCTTGTCCTGCTGGATGTTGTTCACAATATACAAAAATGCAGATGATTTGAATGGGTTTTTTGGGAAAAAGATTGGGAATGGGAAAAGATTAGAGAAAAATTATCTCATTAAAGAAATGCACAAAAAGAAATTTATGCGAAGGATCAGTGGAGGACAGGGTATGGACAGCACTTGAATCTTACTCTTATCTTAGGTCCTTTGCTTTTCTGTAATGTATTTCAAGCTCTCTCCTCTTTTTTGATGTTGGCTACTAAATCTTGGGTGATCCTGATTGTAGCTGCTTGTTACTTGAATTCTTTTCTTTCTGGCTATCTACAGTATTTTTTCTTTGACCTGGGAGCTCTGAATTTTGGCTTTAATATTTTCTGGAAGTTTTCATTCTGGGGTTTCTTTCAGGAGATAACTGGTGGCTTTTTCACTATCTGTTTTGCCCTTTGGTTCTAAGAGATCTGGACAGGTTTTTTTGTTTTGATTTTTTGTTTTTGTGGTTTGTTGAAATATGATTTCTAGGTTCTTTTTTAGTCATAGCTTTTGGTAGTACAGTGACTCTCAAAATATATGTCCTCAACCTGTTTTCCAATTGAATTGTTTTCTTTGTGAGATATTTCACATTTTCTTCTATATTTTGATTTTAATTATTTCCTAATGTTTTATGGAGTCATTAGCTTCCATTTGGCCAGTTCTGATTTTCAAGGAGTTATTTTCTTCAGTAAAATTTCGACTTCTTTTTCCAAGCTGTTAATTCTTGTTTTCACATATTTCTTCCCTAGCTCTTACCTCTTTTACCATTCCTTTCATTTGTTTTTAAATTACTTATAAGTTTAGCTCCTATAGAAATTCGTATTGCCCTTGATTCTGAGTTGCATTTATCTTTAAGACTTTGCTTGTAGATATTTTTGAGTCATTCTCTTCTTCTCAATTTGTGTCTTGAGTTTTCTTCAGTAGGGCCCTTCACCAAGACCTGGGCTGGCAGGAATGACTCTGGTGGTTATAACTGTTCCCAGCTTGAGAAGAGAGGAAACAAGCTGGGATCAGGACTGGAGGACCAGCCTGAGGGTCCTCACTTAAGGAAATAAGAAGTCTTGAGGAAAGGCTAAAGGGGTTTGGGTTGTCTTCTGTAAAAAGAAGACAAAAGGATTCAATGAATAATTTCAAGCCTGAAGAGATACTTATTGTCTTTTCTTTTCTAAGGACAAAAGAAGAATATAGGAGGTCCTGTTATTCATTTATAATTGGTATCAGGAAAAGACCATCTAAAGCAAGTCCTCTAAATGGGGACCAGCATTTTATAGTAAATAGAGTATGTTTGCATCTGTATGTGTAAGTGTCAGTAAGCTTATTTTACCTTACTCTTAATCACATTTAATTATAATCAAAACTCTGCTAATTTTTAGAATGAATCAAATGTTGACCAGGATTTTGCATAGGATTTTTTAAGACATATTGTATGATAGCAATACCTGACGTATTTTACTTCACTTGATTGACTTGCACAGCCCTATCTCATAAGTTTTCCTAAAGGCCTCTCTATCCTTTGACATTCAAATCATTCTCTTTGGAAACTCTTATGATATTCCTCATGGAACTCAATCTGTCCACTTCTTTGTTTCCATTCACTTCAGTCCTACTCCACTCTACCCCTGAACCTCATAACCATCTCAACCCTTGCATTCTAATTTATTTATTCTTTTATTGGGTCAAACTTTCTCCCATCTTAAACCACTTCTTCCCTTGTTTCTTCCATCTTCTGGCACTCACTGAGATCTGTCTTCCCCAAGATGATATCTTGGGCCACCCTTTCAAATAGTGTGTGCATTTTTACTTGGGGCAGCTAGGTGGTGCAGTGGATAGAACACCAGTGCAGGAGTAAAGAGGACCTGAGTTCAAATCTCACCTCAGACACTTGACACTCACTAGCTGTGAGACCTTAAGCAAGTCACTTAACCCCAGTTGCCTCATCCTGGTCATCTCCAGTCATCCTGATGAATATCTGGTCACTGGATTTAGCTGGCTCTGGAGGAGAAGTGAGGCTGGTGACCTGCACAGCCCTTCCTCACTCAAAACAAAGTCAAGTGCAAGTCATGTCATTATTTCTCTGATGGCATGGTCTACAAGTCATGTCATTATTTCTCTAAAGGCATGGTCTTCTTCAAAAACAAAGGACAAACACCACACGCACACACACACACACACACACACACACACACACACACGTTCTTACTCGTTTGTTATTCAGTCATTTTCAGTGGCGTCCAATTTTTTTTGACTCTTTTTCTAGTTTTCTTAGCAGAGATTCTGCTCATTTTCCAGATAAGAAAACTGAAGCTAACAGGGTTAAGTGACTTTCCCAGTGTCACACAGCTAGTAAGTGTCTGAGGTCAGATTTGAACTCAGAAAGTTGAATCTTGCTGACTTCAAGTCTGGTGCTCTTATCTGCTGTGCCACCATTTTTACTTATACTCCAGCATTAATGGTCTAAGTGAAGGAGATGAATTTCTGTCTGTCCTCCATTGCTACTTCCATACTCCTCTGCAAGCACACTTGAAACCTGTCATCCTTTGAGATTCATGCAATCCATATTTTTAACCCAATCTGGTAGCCATTATCTACCAATTCCTAGGGCATACTTCCTCCTTTATGAATGAGTTCTGCACCTAGTTCATAGTCTTCCTCTCTCTCAGTTCTTGCATTCATACTACAGAATTTCAACATATACAGTAATGTCCCCTCAAATACTTTAACTTCCCAGTTCCTCAGTCTTCTCAGTTGCCATGACCTATCTCTACTCCACCTCATCCATACACAGGGATGGTCATATTCTTGATCTTGCCTTTACTCACAGGTGCACTGCTTCCATCTTCAGGAAACTGTAATTCCTTTATCATATCATAATCTTTTTTCTTTCCATCTCTCCCTATGCTTTGCTTCCCCAAAACCTAAACTCTTTGGGATGAATTGAGAGGCAGCTAAGTGGGTATAGTGGGTAGATCAGTGGGTCTGGAGTCAGGAAGACCCAAGTTCAAATTTAATCTCCACCAGTTACCAGTTGGGTGAACTTGGGTTAGTCAGTTAACCTCAGTTGGCCTCAGTTTTCTCATCTGTAAAATGGGGATAATTGTTGTGAGGTTGAAATGAGATAATAATTGTATAGCACTTAGCACAGTGCCTTGCATATAGCTGTATCAATGTTAGCCGTCATCTTCTTCATTGCTACTTCTTCCGTTCCTCTGCTCTATCCCAGATTATCACCCTAGCTCTGGCTATCCCCATCTTCCTTTCTTTATTTTTACTAACCCCTAACTGAAATAGTATTTTCTTCAGTCATGAAGAAAAGGGGTCTCTACTCCGTACTGAAAAAACAATGCCATGGTGATCCGTTTCATCATCCTTTACTCTCAAATTTTACCTTCCTTGTTCTGTCACCAATTCCCCCTTGCCAGACTCCTTGGATTACTTCTATTCACATCTTGCTGAATCAAACTGGAGAAAATCATAAAAGCATGCTGACTAGGTTCACTACACTTTTATACTGTCCAGTCTTACTTGGATCCTCCACTATAACAAGGAAAGCCTCCTCCTCCCTGACTGCTTTCTTTTCCCACTCTCCAAAGCAGCTTTCTACACCTCTTTTCTCCTTAACCCTTCCACACCATTCCTCTTCCCTAGTAATTCCCTGCTATTTCTAGGACCCTTGCAGCGAAGGACCTGCCTTTATTCTTCATCCAAAAAATTCAGGCCCCTTGCCATGAGGCCCGTTTTCATCCCTCTTCATCTTATGTCCCACTGGCTTCATCTCTCACTATCCCTACTTAGCTCCAGCGTCTCATGAAGAGGTCTGTCTCTCTCCAGCTACCTTTGGGCTTTTCTTTCCCCATGTTTCCCAGAAGATTCCCTCATTGTTATTTCTCACTCTCCAATCTTCAGTTTCTCCTGTACTGGTTCCTTCCCTGTTGCCTGCAAATATACCCAAGTCTCTACCATCCTTTAAAAGAAAAAAAACAACTCACTTGATCCTACCATGCCCACTAGCTAGATTCCTGTATCTTTCGTCTTCTTAGATAAACTTGAAAAGCATGGCTATACTGTGGGCCTCTCACTCTCTTCACTCTCTTCTCAACCTTCTATAATCTGGATTCTGACTTCATTAATCCTTTGAAATTACTCATTTTAGAGGACCTGTGGATAGATTTGAGGAGGTTCGTGAACTTTGATGGGGAAAAAAACCTTTATTTTTACTAACCTCTAACTGAAACTATATTTCCTTCAATTATGAATTTAAAAGGTAGTCTATAGGCTATTCCAGACTGAAAAAGGGGTCCATGACACAAAAAGGTTCAAACTACTGACATTTCCTATAATCCCTTAATTGCCATACTTAACAGCCTTTTCTTAATCTCCTCCTTCCTGACCTCTGACCTGTTCACCTTTGGCACTGTTCACCACCATCTCCTCCTGCAGACTCGCTATTCTCTAGGTTTTTATAACTATTCTCCTGGTTCCCTTGCTTATATGACTATTCCTCAGTTAATATTTTGCTAGTTTTTCACATCATGCCCACTAACTGTAGGTATGCCAAAGTTTTATTCTCAGCCCTTTTCTCTTTGTTCTGTCTCTGTTTGGAGAATCTCATCAGCTACAATTAGAGTTCTCAATTCCTTATCACCTCTTGTCTGGACTATTAACAGTAGCCTTCTCACTGGATGTCTGACCGTGTCATCCCTCTAAACTCCAGTGGTTTCCTATAATCAAATATAAACTCACTTTGGCATTTAAAGCGCTTCACAATCTGACTCTTTCTCAACTTTGCACTCTTCTTACACATTACTCCCTTTCACACGCTAGTCTCATTGCTCTTCCTTACACTAAATGGTGCATCTCCTGTCTCCTTGCCTTTGCACTGACTCCTCCATGCCCAGAATGCTCCTTTGCCTAACATCCACTTCCAAGGACCTCTAGCTTCCTTTAAGGCTCTTTAAACCCTGCTTCCTTCAGGACACTTTTCCTGATCCCTTTAGCTGCTACTGCCTTTCCCTCAAAGCCTACCTTCCATCTACTCTGTATGTATCTTGTATGTTTTTATTTATGTGTGTATCATCTCCCTCATTAGAATACAAATTCACTGAGGACAGGAGCTGATTTTGCACTCATGTCTCTAGTGCTTGGCACATAGTAAATACTTAATAAATACTTGATTGATTGATTATTATGACTTTTACTTTCCTGTGCAATCTCATACAGAAGCAGCATATTGTTGTAGTGTATAGAGTGGTTAACTTCAGAGTCTGGAAAACTTGGGTTCAAGTCCTGTCCCTGGTAGCAAGTCACTTAGCCTCTGAATTTTCTAAGTAGTTCTCAAAGACCAGTTACAACCAGTTGCTGATTTATATTAATTTTAGTAAAGAGAGTTTCTACATCATGAATTATCTGTATTAATGAAATCATGTTTGAACCATAACAAACAAAAATCTCAAAATTTGGGGCATGCTGCGAGTGAGGACCCCCTGTTTCTATGGGGACTGATGCTACAATTAAAGATTTGGGCCAGATTACTGGAAGAACGTCTGCTAAACTATTTCATTGGTATTTGAATGCTCCAGTCCTTAGAGAATAGATGACTCCTGTGGTGTTGATAAGGCTCTAGACTTGGGGTTAGGGAGGGCTGGCTTCTGGGTGATCCGTGAGCAAATCCCTGGGCCATTTTTTTCTCATCTATAAAATGAGAAGGTTGGACTTGCTGACCTTGTAGCGTAAATCTGTTGTTTCCTTCCTCCAACTCCAACCTCATCCCCTCTCCTTATCTTTGGGTGTGTTGGACAAGGGATTCAAGCAGATTGGAGGTTAGGGATGAGTGGAGGAGTTAGAAAGAAATGAACCAAGGTCCCTGTTGTCCCAGGGATTTGGTGTGAAGCAGAAGTGCTGACTCTGTGCAACCTTAAAACAGTGTGAGAGTCTTTGTGTCATAAAACCCTGCCAATTTGGTGTCTGTTATCACTGGGATGTTGAGGCATCATGCCCAGCCTGGCATGTTGTCATCACACCATCCCAGAAACCAGTCCCAGGATACCAAGCTATATGCATCCTTGTAACCTTCAAGGTTCCAAGTGGACCGTGGCTCCTTCTGAAAATCCATTAGGGTGGGGGAACCTGGGTAGTCGCACCGTGTGGCTGGGTCTCCCACAAAGCCCACAATCAGTTCCAGACCTCCCTCCTCCTGGAGCTCTTGGATCTGTCCCATTAGCCCCATCACATAGCCCTCCTCATGCAGAGCAGGACTCTGTAGGAGTCCCTCTGAGGAGGAGCAGCTTGAATCTAGTACAGAATGCAGCCAGCAGGAGCTCCGTGGACCCTCAGGCTTCCCCAGACTCCTCACTCCAAGGGCTGCAGTGTCTGTCAATCAAAAGTGAAGATGAGAGGTTGTTCTCTTGCCTTGTTCCTGGGTGGCTGGGTTTCAAGAGCAGGGTCAATGGTAGTTCAGAATCGCTGTGTGGTCTCTGTTTGACTGTCTTGGACTATGGAAAGCCACCCCTAGAACATGCAGAGGGATTAACTGGCCCTGGCTCCAAGAGTCCCATTCCCCAGACCCCTCTTTGAGTTGCCTCAGTGACTGCTAAGCTGTCACCTCTCTCCAGTTCATGGGGAGAAATGGGACCATGCCAGGGAGAGTGGTCTGGAAAGGCCCCTCCACAGCTCCCCCAGTGGCTTTTTAAAATTAATTTCCTGGTAACAAAAACTTTTTGGGGTTTTAGAATGATTCTCGGCAAAGTCCCTCCAGACTTCCTTTGCTCCAAGTAGAAACCACGAGGCAGATCCCATCCTTGTCACTTATTCCAGAAAGTCTTGGCACTACAAGATTCAGAATGTTCAGTGTCAGCACAGCACAGACTTTCAGGCAACAGAAACATTTATGAAATACCTACTGCATGCATGCATAGTACTGAGCTGGATATGATGGGAGGAGGCAAGAGAACCCTGCCCTTATGGGATTTAGCGTCAACCAGGGACCTGACGTACAGATGAATACCTGCTCTGTTATTATTCCCTCATTTCAGCCTCAACCCAGGATTCCTTGGGTGATAACAGAAGGAGACATGTCTGTCTCTAGGACTGCTGGTGAGATTGGGGTTGTACTACAGGGGTTTTGCCCAGTGTAACATTCTGCCTGGATCCAGGCTCCCAGGGTGCCTGGATCCCCCCTCCCCTTCCCTCCATGTACCAGCTACATCTTCTACAATCAGATGCTTTGGGAGAGGGTGAGGGGACTTCCTATTTAGCTCAGAAAAACCTCTGGGGAAACAAAATACAAGAGCTACAGATGGAGACCATTTATCTGTACCCATTCATTTGCCCATTGTCTAGTCTTGGGTCAGGGTTTAGAATCTAGCATCATTGCAGTGTGCAAGTTCAAAGGGTCCCTGGAGATCATAGTCTGTCCAGCCTCTACATTTTGATGAGAGCCGCAGAGAAAGGAAAGGATCTGAGGGCAGCACATTTGCTGATTTGCTGAATTCCAGAAATCAGAAATTATTTGCCAGAAGAAAGGGTCTTTGTAGTAAGTGTCTGCTACCTACCTTCAGAAGAGAACTCCTCAAAAGAGACTATTTATTCCTTATGTTCATCTGATCCTCACTGTGTAGTCAGAGATCATAAATCTGCCTGCTGCACACAGAAAATGAGATATTCATTGAGAAATCGTAATCCCTGCCTCCAAGGAGTTTACATACAGCTTAACTACATGAAAGGAATAAATTAAAGAATAATGAAATGTATATGTAGACCAATCCAGAGCATGTGGTTGTTCTAGCTGAGTGTCCTTGGATGTCGGGAAGGGGAGGGAACATACTATGAGCTGGAGTAATTAGGAAAGCCATCTCCAGATAGGTAAGATTGGATGGGTAAGGAAGGGTGAGCAGTGCCACTGAGGCAGGAATGGAATTAGGGTTGTGGGATGGTAAGGAGACTAATGTGATTGGAATAGAAGGTCTTTGGTAGGAAGTGGTGGAAATGAAGCTTGTATGAATAGTTTGGGACCAGTTTATGGAGGGCTTTTCAATTCCAGGTGGAACTAAAACTTGATACACTAGGAAATAGTAAGCTATTGTAGATCCTTGAGCATCTCTTCAAAACAGTGTTTGATTAAATTCAATTGAATTAATTAAGGAAACTTCAGAATCATCTGATCTAAGTCTTTTTTAAAAATCTTTTTAGATAAGGTAATTGAGGCTTAGAAAGGAAAATAACTTGCCTGTGGTCCCAGTGGCAGGGCCCAGATTCTAGCCCTGGTCTTTCCACCGTATCTCACTTCCTCCCTGTGTTTAAAACCAGGTTGTGGCCTCTCTTTGAGAACAGATACCGCAGGCCTTCTGCCATCAGGATTTTACCGAGTGGCCAATGACCTCTGGGAAAAGTTTGTTCTGTTACTAACCATGGTGTGGTGGGTGTAGAGGAAGTAGCCCTAGCACTAAAGATAAGCTATCTCTTGACTTTTATCAGCATGGTGAATATGATGGACAAATAGACAGTCTTGGGCTAGCAGCTGTTGGGCTGGCTTGTGTTATTGTACCAGACAAGAGAACGTGGTGTTCTTATCTTCAGTTTTTATCCACCATGGCTTTCAGCTCTGGTGCTCCCCTGTGCTGACTCTTGACCTTAGGACAGGGAAAATTCTTGGATTTTTAAAATCATAGGGATTTTGGAATCCTGGAAGGGATCTTCGCAATCATCTTGTAGAAGGAAGAGCCGCAGAGAAGGGAAAGGATCTGAGGGCAGCACATTTGCTGATTTAAACTTTCTGGGTCAATAAATTGCCAAACGATTAGAGCTTTGCTGACTTGGGAGGTGGGGGTTCCTCCTCACTGGAGCTCTTCAAGCAAAGGTGGAATGATCATTTGCTGAGTGTATTGTTGTAAGCATTTGTCGGCTACTGACTGGTTGGACCAGCTGGCCATTGTGGCCCCTTCTAGCTCTGAAATTCTGAGATTCTGTGACTTGCCCAAAGGCATAGGTAGAGACTGGTTCAGCTTCAGGTCTCTTAACTTTAAATCCAGTGTTCTTCCCTTCTACCGTGCTGCCACTTTTAGATTCTATTTCATGACTGTCTCCCAGAGTCTTTCCCTTACCCCTACCTCACAGAGTCAATACGGGGATCAAATTAAAAACTTAAAAGGATTTTAAAAAACCTTAAAGGCCCATATAAGGGCTAGCTATGATGATGATGATGGCATCTTGATTCTATGAGATCTGTGTTGAGATCCATCGCCCCTTCTTTCCATGTGCCTGAATGACCTGTCCTGTACTCCTGTGACGGTGGAAGTTGTGTTTTCCCATCTCGTGTCCTCACCTCACCCTATCTACCACTTCTAACCTGTCATAAACTAACTTCAGATAGTTTTATTTTAAACCCTTCATTCCTGGTGCGAGGTAAAAGAACAAGTTCTTTGAAGGTAGGACATGGGTTTTTGGTTTTGTTTTTCATTTTTGTCTTCACAGCCTCATTGTCTAGCCCAGTGCCTTACAACAGAAGTAGGCATTTTAATAATACTTATTTAACTGAAAGGGAGAAACTTCTTTGTAAGGAAATCTCATTTTTTTTATACTTGGGACTTCAGATCCCAGCGCTGTATTTTGCCTAGGGCTTGAAGCATTTGAAGAAAGGGAAATGATTGACTTATGTATCATCTTTTGGAAGTATAGAGAGGCTTGGTGGCATATCTGTAGGGAAACATAGAAAGAAATAGGACAGATTCACATTTAATCCCCATCTTCATCCTGTTACTAGCTTTATTTAAAGACCAGGCCTTTTGGAGTTTGGGAAATAGGGGGAAACTGTCACTGGCGTGAAGGCCCCTACTTTGACTTCTCCCCCACATTCAAAACCTGGGAGGGGAAGGGAAGGAAGGAAAGGCACAATTTGAGGGGATATGATATTAGGTGACTGGAGGAAGTGATAGAAGTGACCTCATGCCAAGCCACTGACCTCAGGAGGCTAAAGCTCTGATTGTGAGCTTCTGGGGAGCAGAAGTTCAAGTGTGGTCAGCTCTATAGGAGAGGTTTCCCTTTATCTCTAGGGTTCTAATTGCCTCCTCAGTCTGTCTTCCATTGCCTTTGACTAGGGTTGGCAGATAAATTATCTAGTCTTACCCATTGACCAAGGGCTGGAAATTGGGGGTCAAATGGAGGGGAGCTGGGTAGGTAACCATGGGCCTTATGAGTTATTCCTTCTCTCCTTCCCTAAAGTCACTTGCAAAGGGGAGTGATCATATATTCCTGAAATTGAACTAGTTCAATGAAGGATCTTCTTGAGGAGATAAGCCAGACCTTTCCTCTCTAACCTCCTTGATTGGGCAATGAATTTCAGCTGTTGGGCTCCTGGAGCAGTCTTGTGCCAGCCCTAGTTCTTTTGGCCATTCCTTACTTGTGTTTGTCAGATCCCTGTGGCGTTCTAGTCCTGCATTCTTTAAGGTGGATAGGAAAGTAAGACACAAAGAGTTTCAGAGCTTTGGGACTAGAAGTAAGGAAGGTCAAGGGTGCTGAGAGGACTTTAGGAAGGGTGTTCTTTGGGAATAGCAGGCCTGAATTTCATGACAGGACAGTGTAGTGAAACAAGGACTTCTCTGGAGTCAGAAGCTGTTCTGTGATTTTGGAGAAACCACTTAAATTCTTTATAAAATGAAAGACTTGGACTTGATGAACTCATAAGTTACCAAAGATTACCATTTTATTAGCTGGGAACTCTGCCTTGGGGTTGGAACAAGATTGTAAAGGAATTTGAAGAGGGGCAAGTGTCTATAAGTGGGACATCAGACTTCTTCTGACATGTTCTTTTTTCCCTCCCTCCTTCCCATACCCCTTTGGTTTGTAGATCTGAAACTACACCTCCAGAGCACAGACTATGGGAACTTCCTGGCAAATGAGGCATCCCCACTCACAGTGTCAGTCATTGATGACAAACTCAAGGAGAAGATGGTGGTAGAGTTCCGCCACATGAGGAATCATGCCTATGAACCCCTGGCCAGCTTCCTGGACTTCATCACGTAAGGATTAGATTCCCGCCCTAAGATTGTAGGGAGCTCGGTCCTTGCAGCGTGTTGAAGTAGAGTGATGAACAGAACTTGGGTTACCCCTTATGTACTGGACTGGTTATAGATGGAGGGAGGTAAAATGGAGCACCAGCTTGGGAGCCCAGAGACCCAGCTTCCAATCCCAGCCCTGATGCTTCCTAACTGTGATTTGTTTGTAAAGACTATGCTTCTTTGACTGTCTGATCTTCTAAGTCCTCTCTCAGCTAGTATCCTCTGGCTGCTTTGAAAAAACCATGTTCCTTAAACCACATCTTAAAATGTGCTTCCTCACTCCATCTAGAGTTCGCAAAGCAACCTGCCTGCCTCTTGGCTATGACCATCTAGTCAAAAGGAACTATAACCCCCATGGGGATGTGGGGTGGGAGTGGGGACAGGGCAGAGAAGCTAAATGACCCTGTAGTCGGATATGTTGGCTTCCAGCTTTTATGAGTGTGCTCTGAGTTAATAGAACAGCTGGAAAGGGTGAGACCAGTTCTGATGGTTTCTTACAACCCTAGTCTACACAGCCCATCCCCTCTATTAGGGAGCTGGTCATTCCAGGAGGTATGTTTGGTCCTCTTCTGTTCCTTAGTTACCTGTAGAAATACTCAGCTCTCTGGGCCTGTGTGACAAACAGGTGTGCCCGAGATAGCCCTAGGAAGGCCTTGCAAGGGAACATGGCTAGGTGGCTGTTACTGGGCTTGGGCTTCCTGTCCCTAATGCTTCTCACTCCTCCCTCCCTTCCCCAAAGGGAGTGGCCCCTTACACAAGCTCTGGAGCAACAAGAGCTTTGTCCTTCAGAACCCAGACTTGCACACCTCTGCCAGCCTTAGGAATCTGCTTTAGATGGGATGGGTCTGGTCCTTGTAGCAAGAGAGCCGGAAACAGCAGGCCCATTTCACTCTGACCTCAATGTCTCCCTTGGGGCAAGATCTTGCCAGCTTAGAGATCTAAGTTTGTTCCTTCCCAAACTCCTGTCTTGGTACTTGGATCTCTCCCTTTCCTAGGGATCTGAGGACTAAGGACCATCCCTTGCTCTGACTAAAGGAGTTGACCAACAGGACACCCAGGGTGTTATCTTAAATACCTCAAGGCCAAGCTTCCAATGAAAACTTGCTGGAATCCATTTATAGTATGTAGTGCCCTCATTTGACCTTTCATGTATAACTGGGTAGCTTTCTAGGGGATGGAAGATGGGGAAAGGGGGTGAAAAGATGTGGGGGGAGGAGGAAATGGAGCTATCGCACTGTTCCAGAGAAAGCCTAAAACCCTTCACTCTCTCTAGTAATAGACTGGGGAGGAGTGGTTGGTATAGTTACTCTTTACTATCATATTGATTTGCTCGAGGGTTGGGGGGAATGTAGCAGGAAAAGGGCTGACCTCCTCTGCCCTGCCTTCCTTGAGTTCCTTTTGATGATGGCTTTGTGCTCATCAAATAAGAATCTACTGAGTTCCAGCTGGACTGGGTTCAGTATAACTTGACTTCCTGTCCCTCTGTTCCCTGGACCATAATGCTGGTAGCAGAGTCCCTTGCCTTCCCATGGGCCCTTTTGTTCTTCTTATGGCTGAGTCTTTATGTAGCCCTGTATTTGCATCACTTTTGGGTTGGTTTCCTGGGTAATCTTCCCAGCAGGTTTATGGAGTTGATTTAAAGAGTCTCAGGAGACCTACGTGAGACTTGAGAGAAGACCAGTGTCCAGTCTCTGTGCTTGATTCTTGTCTTCTTCCGTTCTGGGTTTCTTCAAAAGGGTCTGTGCCCCTCAGGACCCTTCCCCACTGACCCAGCGTCATTCTAAGCAATGTTTCTTGTTCAGGAGGCCAGGTCTTCCTCCCCCTGAGGATCCAGGGGCTTCCCTTGGTGTTCTCAGTAGGCCAGAGCTGCCTCTCCTGGTTGAGAAGCAGCCCTTCTGAGGGCCAGCTCCTTCCTTCTGTGACAGTTTTTGTACTTAGGGAGAATAGCACAAGTTGTGAAATGGAAACCAGGACATAAGCAAGGGATTGTGTGTGGTAGGACAGTATGGCAGTTTGCCTGAGGGCAGCATGGGAATTTAATGTACTTGAAATGGCAAAAAACACTCCATCAGCAGGGATGTATAGCAACTTGGGAAAAAGAAGAGTGTTCTGCCTAGACTGGACACGCCCTTCCACTCCCCCTTGTTCACTCTCTGGTGAAGAGTTTGGCCTCCTGCATCGTTTACCCTGAGGGGCAGAACTCTCTGTCCGGATTTCTTCCCAGCTGCTTGTTGGATTACGCCTCTACTAAAATCTCTGCCTGTTTGAGCATCAGCCCAGAGTGAGAATGACCTGAGCTGGCCGCGAAGGGGTGCTGAGGGGATGATGGGGCTGGAGGGATGGGTCATCTGGCCGCTCTGGTGGCAGAGACCATGTCTTCTCTCTGATGACTTTAGGCTAGCATCAAGAGACCAGAGTGCGGGCTCTGCTGCATCTAGGTGCGTGACTTGAAGTGAATCATGTCAGCCCTCTGAACTTCAAGTTCGTCTGTCAGAACAGGGATCCTGATGTCTCTTAGTATAATAGACAACAGGGCCAGGAGGACATGCAGTTCAACACTGTCATGTTTTAGGTGGGGAAACTGAGGCTCAGTGAAGGGAGGTAAGTGACAGACAGCAGGGCCTTCTAAGTTCAAATTCAGTGTGTTTTCTGCTGTAGCATGCTGTTCCTTCTTACTCCACAGTAGCACATGTGGAACAAGCAGAGAAAAGGGTTGTGAAAGTACTCGGAAAAATGTTAAATGCATATATAATCCTTTGGGTAGCTAGGTGGTGCAGTGGATAGAGTGCCAGACCTAGAGTCAGGAAGACTCATCTTCCTGAGTTCAAATCTGACCTCAGACACTTCCCAGCAGTATAACCCTGGGTAAGTCACTTAATTAACCCTGTTTGCCTCAGTTTCCTCATCTGTAGAATGAGGTGGAAAAGGAAATGACAAACCATTCCAGTATCTTTGCTGAGAAATCTCCAAAGGGGATCATGAAGAGTCAGACATGACTAAACAATTACAGTACAATCCTTGTGATATCACAAGCCTAGAAATGGTTGTGACCTTCCTTCCTGTGATTGGTTCTGTGTTCATATCGTTCTCATCCTTGGACTCATTCCTAATAAATCTGTGATCTTTGTGACAGAATAGTGATGGGTTTTCTCTGTCCTCCTTCGCAGGGGTATAGGTAAAGAGAAGTGGGACATTTGTCAAAAAGACGTCAAGTAAGGGAAGGTAGCTGGTTCAAGATGGAGAACTGTGGGAGTCAAGGAGCCCAGCAGAGGTCCTCGTGACATTCACCCACTGGTTTTTGTCACTTGTTTCTCCCTTTGAGAACTCTTTCCCTGAGGCTCTGGCAGTTAAGTGCGATATGACTGCTTGGGGGGAAAAGCCTAATTCAATCTTAGACCGGTGTGATATGGCTGCTGATAAAGCTAACCCAATCTTGGACTGCAATTAATATCAGTAGTGTCCTGATCACGGGAAGTGACAGTGCTGTTGTACTCTGCATTCAGGACTGAGTCTGGAATATTGTGTTCAGGCCTGGGTGAAAAAGAACATTGATAAACTGGAGCAGACGGCAACAAGGTAATGGTAAAGGGTCTAGAAATCATGTCATGTGGGGAAATTTAGCCTGAAGGAGAAGAGACTTGGGTAGAGATAGGGCTGCTATCTTTAGAGAGTTGCAGAGCTGTCTTGTAGGGAATCAGCCTATTCTGAGTCACTCCAAGAAGGTAAGAATTACAACTAGCGAGTGGCACTTAAGTATAGCTCAACATAAGGAAGGGATTTGGAAGAATGAGAGCTGTCCAGCAGTAGAACCTGCTGCTTCATGACGTAGTTAGTGAGTTCTCTGTGACTGGGAATACTGAACAGCATCTGCTTCTTCTTATGTCAGGGGCATTGTAGGAAGGATTCTTGTCCTGATTCTATATACATTGTAGTGCCACAGGCCACCATTTTGATATTAGGCACAAGGCACCTCTTCTCTGAGCCTCAGTTCCTTCATTAAAATGAAAGGATTGAACTGCTGGGAGTAGTAGCTTTCATTTAGATAGCTGGATAGATAACTTTTTAAGATTCACAAACCAGTTTCCCTATAGCATTTCTTTAAGGTAATTAGTGTAGGTATTTCCACCCTGATTTTACAGATAAGGAAACCAAAGCTCAGAAAGTTTTTTTTTTAATTACTTGCCTTTGGTCACTTAATAACTGACCTGGAATTTGAACCCACATCTTTTTATTCTTTCCACTGTGCCATAATATTTCCCTTGATATATCCCTGAAGCTGCACCTAAATCTAACATTCTTTGATACTTTTTTGGATCCCTTGGTTGATGGTCAAGTGTTTTCCAGGGTCCCCCTGTCAACAGGACTACCCACACAAGTTCATTTTCCAAATGCCTTGGCACAGTGGGCCTTCTCCTCATTGCCATTCCTCTCTGCTTGCTCCAGGGGCACACTGAAGCCCTTTGAAGCCCTTTAAAGCCTTCCTTACCTTAAGCCAAGATTATCATTCCCTGTCTTTCTAGGTAGCAGTCCTTGGGTCTCCCTCATGCTCTCTGGAGCCAGAATCCCAGCTCCCAGTGGTACCTGTAGGGGCTTAGGCAAGGAGGAGGCTGTTCTTGTAGCAGAATCTCTAGTTCAGTGCCTGCACCACCTGTGGGTTTTCCTCCCTTTTCTTCCTTTTCCCTACTTAGCCTTTACTGGCAAGTATCACATGACAATTGGTCTGGGAAGCCTTCAGTATTTTCCTCACACTGCATCTAGTACCTGCCTGGTCTAGCCTGAACAACTTTCTGTCTTTTCCTTTCCTCTCTTCTCTCTTAACCTCAGAAAAGGATGCTATCCTTGGATTTGGGATCAGAGGCCCCAGATTTGAATCTACCTCTACTCCTTACTAATATTTTGACCCTGAGCAAATCCTCACCAGGTCTCAGTTTCTCAGTAGGACAAGGAAATTGAGCTAGATGATCGTTCCTAACATCCCTTCCACCTTTCTTTGCCCCTGATCTAGCTGAACTGTCTGACACAGGGTTCAGACTAATGGCCTGCTCTTTCACGTGACCTGGCCAAACCTACCCTTCCCATCTTGCTGGGAGATGCCCACCCTCTATCCTTCCTCTGACTGCATCGCTACTATTCAAAATGAGTACCCAGTCTTTCCTGCTAATCTGTGGAGCCAGTTCTTCAGGCTGTCATAAATCATTAAGGGCTAGAAAGAACTTTGGAAGTCTTCTCTAGTTGAAGTCACTTCTTTTTACAGATGAAGTCTAAGGCTCAGAAAAACGAAATCATTTATCCATTAGTGACCTGGGTTGGTCTGTAGTGCATTAGGCTACTAAGTGACTAGTGGATCACGTGCTGGCATTGAGGTCAGGAAGACTCAAGACACTAACTCTGTGCCCAAGGACAAATCACTTAGCTTTTCTCAACCTCAGTTTCCTCATCTGTGAAATGAGAACAAGAAAGCATTTAGCACTTAGAGTTTTTGTGAAGATCAAATGTGCCACTAAAGTTCTTTGCAAACCTAATAGTGCAGAGTATTAGCCACTAGCTTTTTGTGTTTGATTGTGACACATTTGCAAGACTCCACAGATTTATAATACTGTACATACAGCAAATTATAGACAAAGCCATGTACTTGTCTCTGTGCCAAGAGAAAAGGGAAGGGTCATTTTCAGATGATGAGCCTGAACTTTGCCACTGATCAGAACTGTCAACTCCACAAGCAGGGCAAGGCAGTGAGGAGGGCTCAAGGTCCCCTTTGTGTGCAGCTCTGTGCTAGGCTTAGTACAGGAGACATAGAAGTTTAACCCAAACCTTGAAGACTGTCGGGTCTAGTAGGGAAGAGAAGGCCCAGGACAGAAGAGTATGGACCAGCACAAGACATTGGGGAGCTCAGGCTTACATGTAGTGTAGGAGTTCAGAGAAGGGAACAATTAGTCACCAGTTTTAGATAATCTTAAGATCTCTTCCAGTTCTAAAACACTCTGTGACTCTGAGGAATTACTACTGAGCATTGCTACCCTGAAAGACCTCTGTTGGAATTGGCCTGGATGCCAGCTGTCATGGGTCCCTGGAGGTCCTGTTAGCACTGGACATTGGGTGGGGAACTGAAGATTCTACCCCAACTTCCCCCTGCACCCCTGCACAGCCTTGGGCTGAAGCAGCAGGAAGTGTCTTTGTCTCCGAGTCTGCAGACCACATTGAAGGTAGCAGCTGGTTCATGAGCCTGACTTGAGCTCTCTTGCTCACCAATGGCTGCCCTGTGTAACAGCTGAGAACAGTTGGCTTCAGGCACTGTAGGGTGGTCGGTCACTCCCCTCTGACTCCAGAGATGCCCAGAATTGCCTTGTGTTGCCAAATCAGCCTGGCAGCTTTCTGTCCCAGCAGCCAAGTTGCTTAGTCAGCACATCATGGTTCTTTCCCCCCTCCACACACACACTCCTTCTATCCCCCCCAACCCCCACCACACACACCCAGTGACCGCAGAATCTAGCCAAGCTGGTGCTGGGAGGCCAAGGGGGAAGTTCTGTCTAAGGAACTTTGGGAAACTGTGTGGAAGGCATAAGAGTTGTGTCTGAGAGGACAAGGTCATGTCTGAGAAAGTACTAGATAGACCTCAGCTGTCCTTCTTCCCACCACACCTAGGACTTTAATGGCAAGGTCTTAGAGGAGAAAGGTCCTTAACCAGAGGTCCACAAACTTTTTAAAAAATATATTTTGATAACTTTATTTCAGTATAATTGGTTTTCTTTGCAATCTTATGTGTTTTTGGTATTTAAAAACATTCTGAGAAGGGGTCCATAAGTTTCATTAGACCACCAAAGGGGTTCATGACACACACAGAAATCAAGAATCTTTGTTCTAGAGGACAAAGGGTCATGAGGAGAAGACACACAGGGCTCAGGTCAGATGGGAGCCCTCAGCCAGAGCTGCTAAGGGGCCCAATCAGGGAGCCAGCCCAGCCCTTGGGGTCCTTGGGTAGCTGTTGCCAAAGTCCAGCTCCTCTGCTTTCACTCCATTATGGCCATCCACAGAGTGGAGCAGCCAGCTCTGCTCCCTAGGGAGATTTTGATTGCAGTCTTCTAGGACTGGGTGTGGTAGGCTTTGCACTCCTTCTCTGGGCCAGGTGTCTCTGTCACTCCTGAGGGTCATGTAGGGTTCCTCCTCCCCACTCTGGATTTGGAATGAATCACTGTAGGCTGGGATCCCGTATTGGGTTTTCCTGTACTTCTCTGGCCCCAAGCAGACCCTCTGCCTCCCTGGCCGCAGCAGCTGTTTCTGGGCAGCTTGGCTAGGATTCTGTGGGAGTCCTGGAGAGCAGAGAAGGTTCGAGGAGGCTCCAGTGACTCATCTCTGCACCACTTGGCTGACTGCTTTGTGTTTCCTGGGATATTCGGGGGAGCCATGCTCCTGCTTCTAGCCCTGTCTGTTTGAGATCAATTAACCCATCAGTACACAATGATTTGCATGTACTCAGCCTGTACTAGGTTTTATAGGGGTTAAAATCAGCATAAAGCCCAGATTCTACTCTCAGGTAACTTACAGTCTAGTCAGTAGTAAGATTAATATACATGAAACAGTGATAAAAGATAAGTCACATTTAGATAATGCTTTAAGGTTTGCAAAGGGCTTTCCTCTGAAATTTATAAGGTAAATAGTACAAGTGGTATTTTCCCCATTTTACGGACTAGAAAACTGAATCTATAAAAGGTTGTGAACCAACATCTTGTATAAATGTCTGAGTCAGGATTTGAACTTAGCCTTCTAACTCAAAGTCTAATACTCTGCTGTATTGTGCTGTGGGTTCAAATTCTTGCTGGAGGCTTACTGCCTATATGACCTTAGTGAAGTCACTTTTCTCAGGGCCTGAGTTTTCTCTTCTGTAAAACGAAGGAGTTGGGTTAAATGAGTTTCTAATGAGTGAATGAAAAGGCATTTATAATGCACTTACTGCATGCCATCACTGTGCTCAGCATTAGCAACATAAATCACATAAACCTAGCCGATCAGTCAGTGCTCTCAGAGAGCAGAAATTCTAACTAGGGGAGACAATACATATAAAAGTTCTGCTGCGGGGCATATGAGAGAGCCCAGAAATCCCTGGGGCTTATCTGAAGGTCAGAGGGCAGAGCCCAGGCTTAGGTTCCATCAATAGTCCAGATGGTCGTGTGGTTTGCAGGATACAGAGAGGGCTGTTCTTAAGAGCTGGAAAAGTCCCTGTGAAATTTATGGGATAAAATGCTGGGACTGTGAGTACAGTGTAAGCTCTCAGGAAGAAAAGTTGGTAGAGAAAACTGTTTAGGGAAGGCAAGACTTCAGTTCTTTTATTGGCACTGAAATAGGATTTAGCTAAATAGAAGGGAGCAGGGGACCCCAAGCAGCTTGGCTGCCTTGCAGCCAAAGTCAGTTGTTTGTGGTCCTCACAGACACTGCTAGGAGACTAGCTTATAGTCTGCCCATTTTAAAGAAGGGAACAGTAAGGTTTGAAAGTAAATGCCAAGTGCTCTGGACCTGTAATCAGTTACTATTGCCTACCCCCACCCCACCCCTGCCTTCAATCATTGAGGGTTTATGTGCCCAGTGCCGGGAACAATAGAGAACTGGAGTGGTTAAATCCATCTAGTCTGACCAGAACCTTAATGAGGAGTCTCTTCTTCACCTGCCAGTAAGGGAAGCACTACCCTTTAAAGGAGCCTATTCCATTTTTGGCCATCAGAGGTTTGAAGATAAAAATGATGCTACCATTACTCTTTTCTTTACAGTAAATACCCCTGGTTCCTTCAGCTGATCCTGTGTAGCACTGTCATCCCCTTACTATCCTAGTCACCTTTTTCTGAATGTGCTCCAGCTTGGCAGCATCTTCCTCAAAACATATCACTCAGAACTAAACCAAACTTGGATGCCTTTGTGGTTTGACCATGGATGACTGGAGGAGAACTATCGCCTTCCTCGATTGTAGTAACTTTGAGGACTGCCATGCTGCACTATTGACCTCTAAAGTCTATAGAAGCCACCAAAGTCCACAAAAATCTGTAGTGTTTGGTTTGGTTTAGTTTTTTGCACAAATGGTTATCGAGCCACACTTTGCCTATGTTATACTGGCAAGATTGATTTTTTTTAACCCACAGTCTTTATACTCATCCTTCTAAATACTATTGAGAAATGCCACCATCCCTTCCTTGGTCTTCTTTTCCCCTTTGTCTCTTCCACACAGATGTTAGAGTGATTTTCCTAAAGCTTAGGTCTTGACCGTTTCACTACCGTACTCCAAATTCAGTGGTTCCCTATATTATTGGGATCTTTATGACATAGTTGGCCAGTTCCCAGGCAGACAGACAAGACAGAGGATGGAATGAGGAAGGCAGTAACCTTTATAGATGGACACAGTTTGAATGACGTCATCATATACCGGTGGTACAAGCAGAGGCTGAGAGGGCCAGCACAGCTGCATGGCAGCATTCCTTTCCTGGGGTATCGAAAACCACCAGCGTGATCCATGGCTTATTTTCTGTTTGGGCAGCTTCTGGGTAGCTTGGTGCCAGTTCTTCTCCATGTGGCCCAGTTGGTGGAGTTGCTACCTTCAGTGGAATACTTCAGTGTCAGTGTCCTCTGGGCCTCAACCTCCACACAGCTGTCTGTTTAGCCTATACCTGTCTAGGGCATTCAGCAGCAAAGCAGAAACCCTGAGGGACATCATCTCCTACAAAGCTGGCTTTGCCTATTCCATTGTTAGTAAAAGGGCAGCAAGGTGGTCATCCAGGGCAAACTTTGAAGGAGCAAGTTTAAACCCTTAAGATAGAAAGTCAGTTGTATAGTACCCAGAGGAAAATAAGGGAGCGTAACCCAGCTGACTGGAGGAACTCAGCTCCAAAACGTCTTTCTCTTTTTTGTTGTTGTTCTTTCTTTTTTAAATTATATTTTATTTTCCCCCAATTACATGTTAAAGCAATTTTTGACCTTTTTTTTTTAAATTTTGAGTTCCAGATTCTATTCCTCCCTCCCTCCTCTTCCCCCACCTCCCATGGTAAGTAATCCGATATAGGCTATATGTGTACAATCATTAAAATACCAAAAATGTCATTCTTGATAGCTTCTGGATTATCCCTCTTTAGATGACTTTCTCTGCTCATGGGATCCTACCTTGAGTTCGTCCTTCGTTCTTGAAGAGGACCATGACACAAGATGATGACATGACTTGCACTTGACTTTGATGTGAGTGAGGGAGGGCTGTGCAAGGTCACCAGCCTCACCTTCTTCTCCTGGGCCAACTGGGTCCAGTGACCAGATATTCATCAGGACGAATGGAGATGGCCCAGGATGCATTAGGAGACCCTGGCCCTTTCAGGCTGAGGTCTTATCACATTCTTACTTAGAGTGAGAAACACCCATTCAATGAATAGACTTCTTTAAGTAGTTACTCAAGAGATGGTACCTTTAATCAAAAAAAAAAAAAAAATCAAACTGGGAGGGGAAGACCCTCAGGGTTCCTGGGTAAAAGAAAAACGAGTCACTATTTAGTCATTACATTTCGCTCTGTGCCTGGTGGGGGGCCTGTGAGGCCTGTGAGGCCTCAGAAATCCACTTTCTCAAAACCTAAAGTGTATGCCAGACTAGACCCAACTTTCCTTTCCTCTTTCACAAATTCTAAGATGTTTAGTCCAAGTCACTTAGTCCAAGAATCTCACCATTTTTCTTTCATGAACTAATTCCTCCTTGGTTAGAATCAGGTCTGTTTTAGGAGTTTCTCTCATCAATTCCTCTACTTTTTGGAAATTATAATTCAAAACAAGCCAAGAATTTAGCAATTGCACTGCTTTAGGCACAGATAACAGTTATTGAGATCTTTTAAGTCCCTCTTCACTTAGACCAAGCCTTCATGCTGAATTTTTTTTATCTGTTTCCCATATTCTTAATTTGTATTTTCATTTTTCTTGTCCTTATACTGGGGTAGTCTGTAGCGTACATCACTTTGGTTTCTCTGTTGATCCTCTGTCCAGTCCTGACACCCCAGGGTCCTGGGTTTCCTTGAATGAGTATATCATCTTAGTAATCAATCTTGCTCCACCACCCTTCTAATTTACCCTCTTCTTTTTGGACAGTGTATCCTTTCCATAGAAATTCTCCTGTCATTAGTCCCGTCCTATCAGTGCTGTTATCCATGAGGCTACGTTTTCCTCTCTGTGTTAAGCTATCTAGTTTTCTTAATTATCTATATTTTGTGTATTTCTGTCTTTCTCCTTGGATACTGTTTACTGTGAATTATCGGTCTTTATATTCTTCTGTTATATCTGCTACTTTCTATAGTATTTGACTTGCTAGGTATATATGGGTAGTTTTCTTCTCTTTCCCAGTAAACTAACTTTCATCTTAAAAGAAGCATGAGACACTTATGTCCTCACCATCCTTTCTTTTGGAGCAGAGGTTTCCTAGGACCCCTGATCATTGAATAAAATGCCCATTGTAGATGAGGAGATGGAAAAACTGTGGCGAGTGGGATCTACCCACATCTCTCTAGGGCCTTCAAGTTGACCACAGCCTGGGCAATCTGTGTTTGCACAGTCTTTCCTGTTTGTTTTTCGGCTCCTTAAATCTTGGCCTTAACTCAGTGGGTTTATCTCTTTGTGTCTTCTCTCTTCTTGGGTCTCTCCAGTGTCTAGCTAATTCTCTTGGTGGTTAGAGCCACAGAATTGTGATGCTAGAAAGAGTCTTAATTCTTCTTCTCACCTCGCTCCTGCCTCTATCCACATAAATGTTTTGCTGATGAGCAGAAAAAGTCCCAGGAGATTTTCTCAAGCTCCTACTTCTAACAATTCGTGTTTCTTTAGCATTTTAAAGTTTACAAAGCACTTTACTCATAGCTGCCTTAGCAGCTGGGTCCTGCACTATTGTCCCCCATGTGATTTTTGTTGTTCTTTTAATGTAAAAGGTATCAGGAATTAATTTTGTTCACTTAGGAAAGTGAATATAAAAATAGATTCTCACAACTGAATGAAATTGGTGATAGTTTCTGAATGTAGGACTACATTTTCAGAGTTGATTTCATGAGGAAAAATTATTAGTCCACTACATAATAGTTCTACATAAATTCAGGAATTTGAGTTTTTGAAGTTCATATTGGAATGGTCTAAGTCCCTACCTAGCTCATAAACAGAAGTGATGGGTAGAAAGAATATTCTTTCAACTTCACATAGAAATCATACTTGGAAAAATATGTTACCCAATATTTTGTGGATTCATCCATTTTTAGCATTCATGGGATCCAGAAGAGATTTATTTTTGCGTGGGATGAACCTAGAGATCATCCAATCCAACAGTCATTTTAGAGATGAGAAAACTGAGGCCAAAAGAGGTTATAAGGCCACTCGTGGTGCCATAGTACCCAGACTGCTGGGCTTGGCAACAGGAAGACCCTAATTCAAAGCCTGCCTCAAAGCCTGCTAGCTGTGTGACTTTGGGCAAATCACTCAACCTCTGCCTCAGTTTCCTCAACTGTAAAATGAGTATATTAATAGCATCTACCTCCCAGGGTTGTTGTGAGGAACAAATGAAATAATATTTATAAAGTGCTTAGCATAGTGCCCGACACATGGCAAGCATGATATAAAAGTTGTTGTTGTGGGAATATATGACCAGTTTGAGGAGACTTTTGCAGTCACTGACTCCAACCCATCCTGAGGTGCTACAATGATAGACAGTGATGTTGGTTGGGGACTTCACACCACAGAGGTCCTGTCACCTCTCCCACATTCTGCTCTCCTGACTTTGCCACCAATCTGATGCAGGTCCTCCTAACCCCAGCTATCTCCAGGGCCTTCTAGTTGCTCTCTCATCCTAAAGTCTCTCCTGACTTGAGTCTACCCTCCATTCAGCTGTCAGATTGGTCTTCCTAAGGCACGAGTCCAACCACATCATCCTTGTATTCAGCAAACTCCCTCCAGGATCACTTGTGAAATCCTGGCTTAGCCTTTAACACCCCTTATAATCTGCCCATTCCCACCTAGCCAGGCTTCTAACACCTCTTCCCTCCCACTTACTTTGCAATCCTATGACACAGGCCTCCTTGCTTTTCAGTGCAGAAGATTCTCCATGTCCAGACTCTGGACATTGTCACTGGCTGTCCCTACCATGCCTGGAGCTCTCTTCTTCCTCACTGCCCCGTCCTGGCTTCCTTGAAGGCCTGCCTTCTACAAGACCCCTGTCCTAGCCCTCCTTCATCTCTGTGCCTTCCCTGTGGGCCTGCCTCCAACTTATCCCAGATATGTCTTGTCTGTACAGTTAGTTCTGTGTTGTCTTCCTGATTAGGCCAAGTTCCTTGAGAGCAGGGCCTGGGTTTTTGGATTTCCAGCACTCAGCACAGTGCCTAGCATATGGTAGGTATTTAATAAATGTGTATTGACTGTATGATCTTCAGGACTGGAATTCCCAGTCCCTGTCCACCAAGATAGCTTTAAAAATGATTTGTTTTCCCTGACGAGATGATAAAATTAAGGCAAACCACGATGTCTTCCCACAGTCTGGGGTTTCTCTAAGGCTCAAGTTCAACCCTGTAAGAGCAACTCCATGCAGAGCCTGGGAGCGCCTTGTGGGAGCCCTTATTGAACACTGGTGGCCCAGGGCAGCAAGTGTCCTAACTCCTCAGCTTGGTTGCGTATTTCCTTCTGAGACATACACTTGGGCCAAAGTTTTTCTTTCTTTGTCTTTTTTTTTTTTTTTCCAAATCTGGTTTGGTTTTTATTACAAGGAAGTTTCAACTTGGAGAGCCTTGTGGGAGAATTGCTCCGTGTCCACTGAGCCCAGCTTGAGGGAAGGGAGAGTCTGTTCTTTATAATGTCCCAAACTCTTGGGCGCCATACCTGTTTGTTGTGTCTGAAGAGAGAAGGGCGTTTGTCCACCTGGAACACAAGACTGCTTTGGGTGTCTTAATTTATTAATTCAACCAAACAGATACTTCCTGAGTACCTGCTGTGTGCTCAGCGTTGGGTTAGGTTCTGTGATGTATACCAAAAAAAATTCACTTAAAAGGGATTATATATATGTGGCCATGTTCAGGAGTGGTTTGCACCTATCACCTGGAGCTTGCTCACAAGTCAGAGCTAAAGCTTTGGATGGAACTCTGAAAAAGCAGGAGCCTGGGCGGATCCCGGAAACCAAGTGGCCAGGAGCCCAGGCAGCTGGATCATCACTCATTTTCAGTCTCCCTGCCAGCAGGTACGTTTTCTTGTCTGTTAGGGCAGACTCATTAATTCCCAAGAGGGAAAAGGGGACAGCAGTCTTAACTGAGCACCATAACATTCTTTGAGGTACATTATTAGTATTGTTATTAGTTACTCTGTTATTATTATAAAAGGACTCTCTCCTAGATCCAGTGGGGCAGCATTTCCCTTTTAGAGCTGCCTCAGTCCCCACTTTGTAGGACAGAGAATCCATTCAGCCAAGCTGTCAGAAGGCCAGGGAGGGGCTGACTGGTGGCAGCTAGAAATGAGGAGTGATGATGGGGTCCATCTTTAGATTAGGGGAAGGATATTTGCCAAGGTGTTACATCACTTGCAAGGAAGATGATTTCCTCAACCCAGGGGACCCACATCTTCAAGTTTCTGTCTTTAGACAAGACAGAGCCACTGCCCTCCAGAGGCATGACATCCTACTACTGTAGATTCCCCAACCCAGCAGACACTGATAATGTGGCCCCATAGTACAATGGCAAGAGCATTGCATTTGGAGTGTTGAAGACCTGAGTTTGAATCCCAGTTCTGCTGCTTGGTCTGTGTGTGACTTTGGGCAAGTTATCCTCTAGGCTTAGAGGGGAAAACCCAGACAGGAAACCCTTCAAGCTATTATCTACCCTGAACCCTTTCTAGCAGTGGTTCTTAACCTAGGGTCCTTGAATTAAAAAAATTGATGACTGTATTTATTCAGTATCATTGGTTTCCTTACCAATCCTATATGCTTTATTTTATGCATTTAAAAATATTATTCTGCAAAGAGTTCCCAAGGGGGTCCATGACACCCTTTGGCAGAGGTCTTAATACTCGACCTAGGGGTTAGGGCCAGTGCTCCTACAATATTTGAAACTTCCTTCAGGTAATTAAAATTACTTTATTTTCTCTGATCACTTTTATTGTATGTTTGAGTAAAAATTCTCCCCAGCTGTAACTGTGAAAATATATCTTCCATAGTCTCTTCCAATTTTTTTATGATGTGACTTCTCATATTTAGGTTGTATGTCCATTTTGAGTTTGGTTTGTGGCATAAGATGTTGGTCTAAGTTTTTTGTTGATTGATAGCAACGACAATGATGATGATGATAACGATAGTAACCAGTATTTATATCATGCCTGCTGTGTGCCAGGCCCTGTGCTAAACACTTTTCAAATATTTCATTTGATTCTCACAACTTCTTGGGTGCTATTATTATTCCCCTTTGACAGTTGAAAAAACTGAGGCAAGTAGAAGTTAAGTGATTTGCCCAATGTCACATAGCTAATAAATGTTTAAGACTAGATTTGAAGTCCAGTTTATCTAGCAGTTTTTTCTCCCTCCTACCTTCCTTCTCTTGTCTCCCCAACTGGACAAAAGAAAATTTAAAGGAAAACACTTGTAACAAATAAAAATAATCAAATAAAACAAATTTCCATATTGGCCATGTCCCAAAACATATTCTCCATCTTGATTCCTTCATCCCTCTGCCATCTAACCTTGGTTCTAAATCATTCTCCTCCCCTTTCCCAAGCAGCTGATCCTTGGCCCTAGTGGTCAGTCCACAAGCCAGGTCCACTGTCCTTCACCTGCTGGTGATTCCTAGCCCTGCGGTACCCTTAGCTGCTCTGGCTCCATTGTGCCTTGTGACATTCCCTATGCACAGTATGTTATTATTCTGTAAAAGAAGGTTGTGGTATAGTCTGCCTAGATTCTTTCTGAATAAGCAGTGCCTACTTTTTTTTTGTCCCTAGCACTGGTTTTCTTATGTAGAAAAAACCTTCCTTTGTAGAATTCTAGAACCCTAAAATCTGAGTTGGAGAGACCACAAAAGTTATCAAGTCCAAACTGTACCTGAACAGAAATTCCATCTACAGTGTTCTTGATAAGGTGTCCTCCTCCACTTGAAGAACAGCAAAGATAGGGAATCACTACCTCAGTTGCTCAAAATGTGACCTTGCTACAACATGACAGAGGAAGAGAGCCATACTGTTCACTGAAGCTGATCTCTTTAACAGCATGCTTGATCCCATTGCCTCCTGACTTCCCCAGGGCTTTATTGTAGCAGTCATGTCCTCCTTATGTGCATTTATTCTCTCCCACACAATTGACTTCATCAGTTCTCCCTGATTGCCCTCCCTTCCCCACCCCCCCACCTTCCTTTGATTCTTTCAGCTTGTCAAACCACCTCCATCTTTCTCCTTTCCTTTTCTGTTAAACTTTTGGAAAAAAGTGTTTCTAGGAGATGGTAAAGTAGAAAGAAGTACAATGAGCTCTTCCCAATCACCAACACACACCTCCAAACATCTAGAAAACTTGTCAGACTGAATTTTGATCAAGTAATCAAGGAAAAAAATCACGAGTGACATTTCTAGCCCAGGTTATCATAAAGAGCCAAAGAGATCTGCAGACTGGGTCTAGCCAAGAGCATGCTACAGAGGAGAAGGTGTGCACCAGGGCAAGAAGTCTCAGATCCAGCATGGAGGGACCTAATCTTGTGTGAGTTACATGAATAGATGCCAAAACTTTTTCATTCATTGTCCAGTTCCAGGTCCCAGATCCAGGGTAGACTGGATTCATTGTCCAGTTCCAGGCTGGGCAGCTCTATCAAGGGGCCTTGGCTGCAAGTTCAGAACCAAGCAGCAGCTATGTGGCTGAGACCTTCAGAGTGGAGAAAGGTCCTAGACCAAAGTTCTGTTGCTCTGAATAAGCAAAGCTTTCCCACTGACTGATAGAGGCTGAGTTCACCAACAATTTACTGAATGTGCAAACAAGGCAAACCCACAGGTATATTGTTCAGACACAGACTTGGTCCTTTATTAGACTACTTGGAGAACATTGAAAGTTTGCAGGTCCCCACCCTGAGCAGTCCCTGAGATCCTGGAATAACACAAGACTGGATACTCCCAAGAAAGCAGCAGCAGGACCAGCCCAGACATTCCCTCCAGAAGTATGCAGAGCCCAGCCCAAAGATTAGTTCCAAAGTCAGCAAGTAGGATAAAAGAATGAGCAAACAAAAATCCCATCATAAAATGGTGACAAGGGACCCTTACGATACAAACAAGAAAATGGGAATGACTCCAAAACATCTACAAGCAAGGCCTCAAACAAAAACACATATTCAGCTAGAATTCCTGAAAAAAATGAAATAAGGGTTAAAAGGAGTTCAAAATGTTTTTATAAACGAAATG
Organism: Bettongia penicillata ogilbyi; assembly: GCA_023548195.1. NCBI lineage: Eukaryota > Metazoa > Chordata > Mammalia > Diprotodontia > Potoroidae > Bettongia > Bettongia penicillata. Next base: position 3,663,636 of record JAJHZJ010000373.1, on the reverse strand, counting down.
AGAGCACTAGAGGAAAAAACTAGGAAAAAATGAGTTATTGAAAAAAATAATTGGAACAGGAATTAACAGGTACTAAAGAGATACAAAATCTTGCCTAAGCAACAAATGCTTCCTGAAAAGTGGAATTACCAAGTACAAGTTGTTTACTTCATGAGACAACCAGAAATATTAAATACAAAGTCAAAAGATGGGGGAGGGAGAAAGAAGAAAATGTAAGGTATCTAATTGAAAAAAATAAGATTGACCTAGAAAACAGATTAAGAAGAGATCATTTAAGAATCATTAGACTGCCTAAAAGTCACGAGCAAAAAAAGACCCTGGAACTTTGTATTTCAAGAACTCTTAAAAGAAAACTGAAATAGCAAATCTACTGTTGACTTCTTGAAAATAACCCAAAATGAAAACATTATTACCAAAATCTAGACTTTCCAACTCAAACTAGAAAAAGGCTACAAGAAGCCAGAAAGAAAGAAAGAAGTCAGGTAACTAGAAGCTGCAATCAATATCACATAATATTTAGCAGCTGCCACTATAAAGGAGTAGAGATAGCCATGTTTTCCAGAAGACAAAAAGATTTAAGCTTACACCCAAGAATAACTTATCCAGAAAAACTAATATAATCCGAATGGGAAAAATGGAACAGAAGACTCCTAAGCATTCCTGATGAAAAGACCAGAGCTACATAGAAACTTTAAAGCACAAATACAAAACTCAAGATAAATGTAAAAAGGTAAATACGAGTGAACAGTCATATGGGCCTTTACTCTGTATTCCAATGTGGGGAAATGATATGTGTCCCTTCTGAGTACTGTGACCATCAGAGGTGATAGAAGAAATCTAATTAGAGGGAAAGTCTGGGAGTGGTTTTGTTATTTTTTGATGATCTTAAAAAAATAAAAGGAAAGGGAGGACAAATAAAATACATTAGGAGGGGAAAGGAGAGAAAGATTAGGGAAAATCTTCTCACATAATCAGGGTGCAAACTGTATACAAACAAGGAGGGATGGGTAGAGGCTATGGGTGACACTTGAACCTCATTCTCATCTGAAATGGTTAAAAGGAGGGAAGAATACACAAACATACACATGGAGCCAGCCATAGAAATGCATTTCACTCAACAGGAAAACAGGAGGGAAAAGCAAGAAGGGAGAAATAAAGGGAAAAGTAGATTAAAGGTGGAATTAATCCTAGGCAAAACAAACTCTAACCAAAGTTATACAAAAATATTTATAGCAGTTACTTTGGGGGTGGCAAAGAATTGGAAAATGAAGGGAGTGCCCAGAAAGCGGCAATGGCTGAATAAATCATGGTATAGAAATGTGATGGCATACTATTGTGCTGTTAAAAAAAATTGATGAAATGGAAAATTTCAGTGAAACCTGGGGAGATTTTTATGAAGGCCAGAAAATTAGGAATTGTTTCTGAAACTATTCATTACATATGGCTCTTTTAAAAAATTGGTTTAATTTAGTGCAGTAGTACTAACTAACACTGTCCTGTTTGAGTCCCCTTCCAAATTTCATTTTCTTTTCTATGTATTTTTCAAATGTTTTATTGAGGTTCTTTTCTTTGTTTTTCCCACAGCACTGTCACCATCTCCTCCAAGTCCCCACACTACAAAAATATAAACAAGCAAAATAAATACATATTGTAATTGTCATGCCTGAAAACTTATCTCATTTTGCTCCAGTTGTCCTTTCCAACTAAAAAGTGGGTGGGAGAGCTGCTGCACCATCAGTCTTCTGGAGAAAAACTCTTTGGTCATTGCATTGATCTAATTACAGTGCAACTAAAATTTAAAAGAAAACATAATCGTTGATTTTCAGTTCTTTCAGATTTTTTTTCCTTTTGTGACATTATCATTGTAGAAATAGTTTTCCAGATACTACCGACTTTTAACTCTGCCTCAGTTCATACAAACTTTCTCAAGTTTCCCCAAATTTGTTCTTTTAGTCAATTATATGCCACAGTTTTTTCAGTCATTCTTCAATTAAAGGCCACCTTCATTGTTTCTAGTTCTTTGCTATAGCCAAAAGTAATGTAAATACTTTTGTACATAAGGGTCCTTTCTTCTTTTATATTTTTGGGGAATATTCCTTTTAGTGGTGGGTCAAGGAATATGCATAGTTTCATGATATTTGGAGTATAATTCCAAATTGCTTTCAGATCTTTTGGACTAGTTCATCACTCAACCAGCAGTGCAGTTGTGTGTCCTCCAATAGCACTTCTCCTTTTATGGTCATAGAGGTGAGAATAGAACCTTAGAATTGTTTTAATTTGCATTTTCCTTATTGCTGATAAGTGATTTGGAGCATTTTTGAAAACATGACTATTGGCAGCTCTATCTCTTCCTTTAAGAACATCCTACTCCTACCCTTTGGTCATTTTATTTAGTGGAAAATACTTCTGTATTTCTTGTCATTCCGTAGGTATATCTGACAGCAGACCTTTATCAGGGAAATTTGTTGTAGGAATTGCTTTCCACTTAGTTGTTTTCCTTCTAACTTTAACTGCATGACTTTTGTCTTCTGGGATTCTCTCTTATTTGGTCAAAATGTCTTGATCCATCTTTGGGACAGTTTTATACTTTAATTCTCCTATAGTGTGCTTCTGTGGTGCGCTCTGCCTAGGCGAGATCCCTGTCAGGATGTGCATGAGGTAAGAGATGAACCTGTAGTAGTGCAATCCACTGGCCTTGTTCATTCTTTTTTCACCCTTTGTTCTCTCCACAGCTTTGAATCATCAGTTCCATACGCCTCGTGCTGATAGCCCTAAGCTCCTCCTTCAGACACACTCAGCCTTCTCACCTTCTCATCCCATATGCAGTACCTGCTCTGCAGGGGATGGTCTTAGAGTTGCCTGGAGCACTGAGGGCCAGCGCCCAGAGTCACACAAACTATTCTGGATGAGAGATGCGTTCTCAGCACCCAGCAGCCCAGTACCCATGACCCCACACTGTCCTGGAGCTTCTTCCACTACCAGGATAATCCTGCTCAGGCAGTAGTAGTGGGATGGGAGAAACCATACAGCACCACACAGTAAACAAGTCTCTGGGGCATCCCGAGGATTCCAGCAGGGTGCAAGATAAGTGACAGCCGACTGTAGGGTACCTGTCCATTACAGAGTCACAACGCAAAGGAGAGCTGGCCACCTCCCTGAAACTTGAACAACCACACGTCCTAGTTCTTTTTGGCCTCTAGTCTAATTCCCTCTACGGTGTACCTAGCAAATGGCAATCCAGCCTTTGCTTAAAGTGAGGGGGAGCCCACTCTGTCACCAAACTGTGGACTCTGCTTTTGGTAAGGAAGTTTTTCCTTGCATCAAGCCTAATTTTGCCCCTTTGCTACTTCCTCCTGTTGTTCCTAGTCTGCCATCAGGGGCCAAGGAGAAGAAATTGCTCTTCAAACACTTGGACACCAAATCATGTGGAATGAATGAATGAAGTACTTAGTAAACACTGAGGATACAGATCGATAACTGAACTGAAAGTCACATCAGATCAGATCGATAACTGAACTGAGACTGAAAGTCTCCAAGTCAGGGCTCCTTGAGGGTACCCAGCATGGTGTCTCCAACATGAATGAATTGATGAACATTTATCAAGTTTTACCCACCGCTAAGTCCTGGGGTACAAACAGAAAAATAATACAATCCCTGATCTCAAAGGAGCTCACATTCTAATGGGAGAGACAACACTTACAGAAGAGTTTAGCTGCAGGTCAGATGGAAAGGTCCCTTCACCAAGGCAGTGGTAGTGGTTGAGCACTCCTGAGTGCTATGCTGCTTCATCTAGGGGAGCCTCCCTGCCCAGCAAGCAACAGTTGTTTGGCATTTGGTGGGGATTATTTTTAGGATTCTTTCCTTGGATGGTGGCTGTGAGGGCTGGGCTGGAAGCTGGTGGTGTGGTTGTGAGGTGGACACCCCAGGTCTTGTGCTCATATGCCTGTTTTTGGAAGTTGGTCAGCAGTTGTTGCCAGTGGTGATAAAGAAGGTGGGCCCTTTCTTCACAATGATTCCTCCCCTCAGTGATGGCTAATGGGGGCTGGACTGGAAGCAAATCTAATGGTTTGGAGACACTAATATTCCTAAGATTCTTGAGTTCAGGATCCTGGACTGTTTCCATCAGGGTCTGAGGGAGATGGTGGTCAAAGTGGAGGTGGTGGCTTGACTTGTCTGGTACATGCTTTCTCCTGTCTCTCCCTCACGGTGCCTGCCCCATGAGTTGGCACTTGGGGTGGGGGGGTGACTGGCCATTTGTGTCGAGGAGTTGTCCCTCCACCCCTCATCCCACATAGCTGTGAGGGCTGGGCTGAAAGTAGAACAGCTGGTATTTTCCCAAAGTCTTTTTTTTTTTTTTTTTCAGATTAACTATCTCAAGGTCTTTCATTTGTCATATGGCATTATCTAGAGGCCCTTCACCATCCTGTTTTGCCCTCTTCTGGACACCCTCCACCTTATCAATGTCCTTTCTAAAATGTGGCAGCCAGCATTGAACCTATTGTTAGGAGGTAGCATAGACTAGTGAAAGGTGGACTGTCTTGGGAGTCAGTTCAAATACTTCCTCTGATGTTCCCAGTGAGACATTGGGCGAGTGATTGAATCTCCCTGAAACTCAACTGCTTTGTCTTTTTTCTGAAGGGCTTGGACAAGATGATCCTTGCAGTTCTTGGCAGCTCTCAATTGATCAGTAATCTCTTGATCCTTCTTCTGATGTGGTCTGACCAGGGCATAGTACAGAGGAGCTCTTTCCTCCTTGGCTCTAGACACGCTCCCTCTCTTAATGCAACTTAAAATGACATTAGCTTTTTGTGTTTGGTATGTATACTCTAACGGAGGTGTAACCCCTCATAACCCCCAGATCCTTCTCAAGCAAACGCCTGACTAGCCAGGCTTCTTACTTCCACCGGTTGGCATTTCTTTGGATCCTGATTTTGTCTTCCAGCATGTTAGCTGCCCCTTCCAGATTTGTATCTTCTGAAAATTAGATAGCTGTGCCATCTGTACCTTTCTAAAAATGACAAATAGCACAGGACTGAGACGTTTGTTTAAAGCAGCCCAACAGGGCTCTCCTGCTCTCTGAAACAGACTTTTGCCATCCTCTCCCCTCTAGGATACAAGATCCATGCTATCTCACCCAAGGTAACAGCCAAACTGAGAAGACAGGAGCGAGGCAGTGCCTGGGTCCTGTTGCTTCAGGCCTCTCTACCCTGATGGCAGTAGGGTCCAGATTGGGGGGTTTGGTTTTGTTTTTTATTACTAACTGGTAACTCCCACCTTTGCTCTTCCCCAGAACAACATACCAAGCCTAACTACCTCTGCCACCGTGTACTCCGTTTCCACCCAACTTGTTCTAGGAAGAGTCTGAGTTCATTAGAATGATAACTCACATTGATGATATTTGTCCAAATACAGGCCCATACTTTCCCCTAAATCTGACTTGTATAGAACCTGTCTGTGGTCTCTAACATTATCCTAAATAGACCTGATAGTGAAGATGGCTTATTTTGGGCAGTTTGGAACAGTGAAAGTCACAAAAAGAAAAGTAACCATTAAAACATCTCCTTTTGCATTTTATTACATTAAAATTAAAAAACTTAAAGTAAAAATTGTTTTATGGCAATTTTAGAATTTGTCTTTAGTATGCAAAAATAAGTTTATTTTCTAGCAGCATTTTACACATATTTCAAAACCATATTGGATCCTCATGAGGAATCTATGAAGTACATACCAAAAGTATACTCATTGTATAGATGAGGAGGCTGAGGTGCAGTGAGGTGAAATTATTTTTCTTGAGATCAAAAATGTGAAATTGTGTCTTCTAATTCCTGTAGTATTTCCCTTGCACTCCACTGCCCACACTGTGATACTGTCTCTCACAATTATGCAGAAGGCACAAGGTGCTGGTGGGGCCCTCCACTGAGATCCACTGCCTGGGCACAAGGCTTATATTCACGGAGCAGACAAGATCCTGGTCATCGATCCCCACCCCCCCTTTACTGAATCCCCTGATGTCCAGTGTATCTCTTTCTCTTCCAGCTACAGCTACATGATCGACAATGTCATCCTGCTGATAACAGGGACCTTGCACCAGCGTTCCATTGCCGAGCTTGTGCCCAAGTGCCACCCACTAGGCAGCTTTGAGCAGATGGAGGCCGTGAACATTGCTCAGACACCAGCAGAATTATATAGTGCTATCTTAGTGGATACTCCACTTGGTAAGTAGTGATAACCCTGGACCCTTCCTAGTCTGTCTTATTTATTTATTTAGGGCCTAGACTCTCTGATCCCACGGGTTGGGTCTCCTCATTACCATGCCTGCTTTCAGAAGGAGGGATTGAAAGGCATGTTTCAAACCCGGAGAATTGAGACTGTCTCACTGTGTGACGTAGGGAAGGTTGTGGCACTTTTCTGGGCTTGTATTTCCTCATGTTTCGCAGAAATGTAGCATCTTAGAGTTGGAAGGGGCAACAGAAACAGCTAGTCGAAACCCTTTAAAAAAAGGATCTCCCATACAACATAGCTCCCAAGTAGCCTTCACCTCGTGAAGCCGCCATTCCTCTTTGGGGTCATTCTCATTGTTAGAAGGGCCCTACAAACATCCTACTGTTCTCATTCTGATTTCTGAGCCAGAACAACAAGCCTAATCTCCCTTCCACCTGACAAGCCCTTAAATACTTGAAAATAGCCATGGTTTCCCTAAAATCTTCTCTTCTCCAAACCAAACTAAACATCTCTGGGTATTTCAACCAGTTTGGCAGGATCTTGAGGCCTTTTGCCAATATTAGGTTTGCCTGTTTTTGGAGGGTCTCCAGCTTGCCAATACTTTTTCTAAAATCAGTTACCTAGAGCAGTATTCCAGATGTTATCTGACAAGGACAGAGTGGGGAGAAATTATTAACCACCAAGTTCCTGCACATGCTCTCTCTCTCAATCTAGCCAAGCATCATTTAGAGGTTTTGTTTTTGCTTTTCTACCCACTATCTACCATATCATACTCTTGATTTATATCTCTATGATTTATTTATATATTGATCTTTCAGTCCACTGAAGCCTGCAGATCCTCTTTGGATGCATTTCTAGTGTATTCTCCCCTTCTCCCCCTCCCCCAATCTTTTCTACTTGCAAACTTGAGTTTTTTGAACTGAGTATAAGACTTCATATTTATCCCTATTAAATCTTATCTTCTTAGATTTAGCCCAATCTTCTAGACTGTCGAAATTCATTTGGCTGCTAATTTTATTGTCCCTTATGTTAACTAGCTGTCCTTTCCAACTTTACATCATCTGCAAATCTGATGAACATATGACATATATGTCTTTGGATGAACTCTTGAGCAATCCATGACAGCTGCTCATGGATTATTGTTTGATTTTGGTATATTCATAGGAAGTACAGTAGTCTTGAAGAGTCAAGTTTTTTTACTTTAATTTTTTTATTATGAGCTTAAACATTATTAAAAAAGCATTTTTTTATGCAGCAGAGAGTATAAAAAAGAGGATTGTATATTAGTCTCTAGGTCAAGCCACTTGCTTTGTTTTTAATGTATAAGTTCCATATGCTACTTTCAAAACTGTCCTGCTTGTCTGCGCTTCCTTCTGAACATCTCTCTGCTCTCTTTTGTGAACTTTTGTCCCAGCCACTGCTTTGATTTAAAATTCCAGTGACCCTCCTTTTCTCTGACATCACTGTTGCTATTACCCTCTCCTGCTGGAATTCTCCCTTCTCCCAGCTAAAATGACAGAAGGAGAAAGAGAAAGACGGAGAGAAGAGAGAAATTCTTGTAACAAATAATTGTAGTCTAGCAAAATGAATCCACACAGTGGCCATTTTCCAGAAGAGTACATTGATTCAACACTGTGCAGGCTGTATAACAGTTCATATATTAATGTTTAATGCTTACAAAAAAGACCATTCTTCACAGTAACTCTTAAGTGGGGAAGCATAAGTATTGTTGTTCTCATAGTACAGATGAAGTAAAAAAAGTTTAGGTTAGCATCCACAAGGATAGTCTGAGAGTTGGGATTTGAACTCAGATGTCCCAATTTCCTTATTAAATCCTCTTTGCCATAAGTACACATATTTGGTAGAGTTCTAGGTTGGGAGACTGGAAACATAGGATCTGACCCTACTTACTAATTCGGGGACCTCAGTTTCCTCCTATATAAAATCCTATATAAAAAAGTAGAATTGAATTTAATGAATATTCAAGGTCTTTGTGTATCCCCCAACCTTCATCTAGTACCCTTATTTCCACCAAATCCTCTAGGATCCCAGGTGCCCAGACTACATCAGATTTCTCCCCACGAGTACAACCAAACCTGGCAATGAGTGTCCTAAGTGAAGGGAGGAGGTCATGCTCCTTCCTTGTCCCTTCCATTCCCCTTCCCCTGGAAACACTGGTTGGATTTTTCAGTAAGGTTTTGCTAGGATCCAAAGGAAAGAAGGGACCCCCTAGACTAGACCAGGCCATTTCTAGTGGCTGTACAGAGAAAGAGACTAGTTTGGCCCAAAATGAATAAATGAATGAATGGATGATCCCAGTAAAGGTCATGATAAATAGACATTCAGATAGAAAAAGATTCTTATTAAAGATAGATTAGGAATCACCTTCTTCTCTTGGGTCCCCACCTAATGCCTATCTTCCCTGGTCCTCAAGAAGAGCTTGGAAGTAAGTCCCAGAAAATGGTGGTCTCACTGAGTCTTGGCCCCAGTTGGTGGACACTGAGACGAGAGTGTGTGCATTGGGGAGAAAGGGGAGTTTTGGCCTCCTATACAAGCATGTCCTTGGCATTGTGTGCTTTTGGGTCAATACCAGAGGCGATTAGATCATGTTATGGCCCCAACACTTGCCAGTTTTCTTATTTATAAATCAGTTCTAGAAAATAAAAGTACAAGGAAGAATCCCTAAATCAGCTGAAACATGTTACCAAATCTCTGCCTCACCACTTCCAAGCTTTTTGGAAGCCCAAGAGAGTCATGGAGAGGATGCCTGGAGAAGGCTCTTGATTTCCCTAAAGCAAATCCTAGGGCAGGGGGCCTAGCTCCTGGAACCCTTGGTGGGAGGGATAGGAGGGACCCTATGTCCTCTCCTACCCCGAGCTGGATTCTTGCCTGAGCTCCAGCTGCATTGTCAAGTCCTTTCCTCAGGCTCCTCTGAGCCTGTCCTCCTTCCATCTCTCCTCTCCCCCAGGCCCCCCTCACAAGGAGCCTGGTCCAAAGGAGAGGTGCCTTAGCCTGCCAAATTTTTCCCTACCCTGCCTGTCTCTCTATTTTCAGCTGCATTCTTCCAAGACTGCATCTCTGAGCAGGACCTCGACGAGATGAACATCGAGATCATCCGCAACACTCTATACAAGGTACCCTTCCCCCCTCCCTCCCACGCCCCCCCAGAACTGATCTGTGGAACTAGTGGAAGCATGAGGAGAGAACCTGAGAAAGCTATCCTGCTTGTCTCCCTACCACAGTGGTGTGAGCTTCTCAGCCTCCAAGGGGGTCTGGCCAGCTGCTGGTGGATCGGAATGTGGGGAGGGGGATGATTTATGCAGCACGTTGGTGCTCAGGCTGAGCCAGGTGCCGCTCCCAGGGGCTCAGTGCAGCGTGAATACCAGGCTGAGAACAGGTTCTCCATCCCTGGGGCGCCCTCAGTGGGGCCCAGATAAGATCGGCTTGAGCACTGCCATGTGCTTTGGCCTGTCAGAGCTGGCTCAGGACTCGCCAGGGAGTAGGCACCCAGACCCAGGCAGGGTAGGTCACAGAGGTGAGTCCTTTTTCTCTGGACTTCACCAAGGACAAGACAGGGACAAGTGCCATAGAATTAGGAAAGCACCTTGGCCTTGAAGTCTAAGGGTGGGCATTCCACCCCCTGCCTGCTCCAACTTCCCAAGGCAAATCACTCCCTCTTCTGGAAGTCACCTTTCCCTTAAAGCCAAGGCAGGACCTTGGACAAATGTGACTTCTCAGGCCCTGTCTAGCCTAGACCCTCTGGGGACAAGTGGGATAACCCTTCCCCAAGCTTGACTGCTGACAGCCGAGGGTGCTGGGACATGCACACTTTAGCCAGCCCCTGCCAATGGGACTCTTTCAAGTACTCTCAGCTGGGCTGAGGAAGGAGAGTGCATAGTTCCTGTGAGCTGTACCCCTTGTCCAGGGAGGGAGCTGCCCTGTAACTCTTAGGCTTCTTAGAGGAGAGACCAGGCCCTCATGGGCAGCAATGGGGCAAAGGGATTCTGGGGAGACTGCTGCGATATCTTTGACTCCCTATCAGTCTCAGTTTGAGGGGCACCCTTAGTATCTAGCAGGGGCCTAAGCTTTTCAGCCTTGGGCCTTTCTGCCCTGCCCTTGTTCTCCAGAAGTTCAGGGCACCACATCTTGGAATGAAAAGTCACACACTTGAAATCAGAACGCCTGGGTTCAAACCCCAGCTCTGCTATGAACCGCTTGGCAAGTCCCTTGACTTTCTGGGAGTCTTTTTCTTCAGCTATAAAAACAGGATGAAATGGTCTTTAGGGTCCCTTTCAGCTTTGACATCCTATGATGCTGTCTATGATTCTGAGTACCCAGGGAGGGCAGGACAGGAGGTGGTGACTGCAGGGAAACTACTCTTCTCTTTGGAAAACCAGCTTGCCTCCTAGCTTCTCTTGTTTCATGGTATAGGTTTGGGGTGTTTAGGTGAGCAGGCAAAAATAAACCAAGGAGTTATTGGGTATCTCAAGCTCAAGACTTAGACTTAGACCCAATAGGCCAGCCTTTGATACTGGGGGAGATTGGCCCCTCTGAACCAGCACTAGCCAAAAGGCATTCCAGGAAGGTAACTGGTCAGGAGAGAGCCTGCCCTTACTGACACATTCCACAGGGGAAGCCTGTCTCCTGGTCCTGGTGGCAAAACACTTTGTTTGAGGACACAGGGGTCTAGGGCAGAGGGTACTACTACCTAGTTTTGCTAAGACCCACAGGAGCAGATATGGCCCCTAGGATGGGGGTGGGGGAACCTGATGGGAGTTTCCAGCCTCAAAGAGGCCATGTACATAGAGAGTCCAAGGGCCTAGGTTGGGATCCAGATTGTGATCTTGGGCAAATCATTTAATTACCACAACTCCTATTTGTACAAGATGGGCTGGCCCAGTGAATGGAGCGTAGCCTTGGAATCCAGAAAGCTCTGGGCTGAGTCCTGCCTCTGACATAGTCTTGGCAGCGAAGCCAGGAGCAGGGTACTTGACCTCTAAGTTACAGATGAGTTCCTGATCGCTTCTGTGGGGAGTCACCACAATAAGAGTCCCCACCTCAAAGCAATTCCCTTGTGACATCCCTGGGAGGAGGTAGTGACGTGTTAGCAGTGGGCACATACAGGGAAGTGTCAAGGCAGGATTGCATCACAGGAGTCCTTTACCTGTCCCAGGTCACATCCACTTACTCCTTGGGGCTTTGGTTTCCTCTTCTGTAAGCTGACAGGAAGAGATTGGACTAAATGATCCATAGTATTCTTTTAACATTCTCACTGTAATCTATGGAGTGAGAGGAATTCAGACCTCACACACTTAACTTTAACACATACCTGAACTTGCTTTGATCTTTGAGAACACAAGAGCTGGAAGCCAGGCCTTGGGCTTTGGATACAAGAGGCCAGGTCTCGTGGCTTCTACTATTAGCCAGACACCTCCATCCCCGCAAAAACAGGGGCAAAGGGGCTGAGAGAACAATAATGGCCAGCTGCTGGGGTAGGGGAATGACCCCTGCTGACTCAATAGGCTGACCTCAGGCACCAGGGGAGCCATCTGCTGATTTTATTAACATGAGCATCTCTTCCCTCCCTAGTCTCCACTGCCAGCTGGACGCTTCTCACCTCCTGCAGACTCCGCCCCACCCTGAGTGCTTGGTTCCAGTTGCTGAGGCCTCCTCTTTTCTCTTCTTGCCTTCCTCTCCCACTCTTCTCTCCAACGCACAGCCCTCAGGAGGCAGCAGCCCCACCCCCACCCCCCACACTCCCACCTGAGTAAACCATAGGGCCTTTGTGAGTTCATGCACCTGCGGTTGTGATGGTAGCCAGGGCACCCCTGTAACAGCCTTCTTAAGCCCTTCTTGCGAAGCCAGAGGACTGAGAGAGAAGTTGTCCCTGATATGAGCCCCCAGCCTTTCTGGGGATTGACAGCCAGCCAACTTTCAGAGGGCATCTTATTCCTAGTGGGCATCTTTCCCTCCCCTTCCCAGATTCTGCTTGTCAGAGCTCAGGAATATCTCAGAGGCCACCCAACAATATGCCTTCATTATTCAGACCCAGAGAGGGAAATCATGTTCAAATCAAATAAGTTAGTGGCAGAACTGGGACTTGAACCCAGGTCACCTGACTCTGAATCTGTTTCCATGGCACCAGTGCTTCAGTCCTGGCCTGGGTTAACTCCATGAAGTCCTAGATCATGGGAGAGCTGAGCTAATGGGATATCCATGCATCCCCATCCCACCCCTACCAAGCCCTGGCCAACCCAGCTGCCATATCTCTGCTCCTGTATTGGGCTGGAGCTATGAACAACTCTCCCTTCATCACCCCAACCTATACCCTTCAGTCCTTACCAAGACTGGTTCAAACTGGAGTCATTAGCTTGCTCTGCCCTGAGGGGCTGAGGAGAAAGAAAACCCTGATCCAAGACCTCTCTGGCTCACAGCACTGATTGTAAACATAAAGCTCCTTAGGGATTCATGCCAGGGATGCCTGCTTGGCTCCATCCCTGACCCAGTGGCCACAGATGGGGAGATTAGCTAAGCCCTCCTGCCCTAGAATGAATGGGAATTGCAGGCAGTTCACATGGGCTTTGAGCAGCCAGCTGGGCCTTTCAGAATTCCAAGGAATTTGGGATGGGGGGAATGCCTTGGTCCTTTAGTGACTTTTATTCCCATCAGACCAGACATCCCAGAGACAGCAGATTTCGTTGCTTTACCCTAAGGTCTTCCTTCCTTCTATTCTGGGATATAAGGAACCCTACCTGTCCGTTCACCCCCTTTCCCTCCCCCAGAATGGCTTGGGCAAACAGTTGGGTTAGAGGAGGCAAAGTGTGAGACCATAGACCAGGCTGGCAGTTTCACCTGAACAGATGAGAAACAAGAAAGTCCAGTCCTGAGCTAAGTCAACAGTAAGACTGAGAGACTGTAGTCAGGCCCTGGTACACCTGGACACTCTCAGGTTTAGGAAGGCTCTCTGAGTGCAGGCAGTGGGTACGCCCCCTAAGGCACTGTCTGCTGAGACTGTGGCATCTGTACTGGAGAGGAGGGAGGATTTGGGAATATCTGTTTAAGGGTGATTTCCTTCGCTGCCAGAGAAATCTAAGAAGTCTGGAGCCATAGCAAAGCTACCTACCTCAGACTTGCCGGTTCATCTTGAATGCAAAAGGTTCATACCAGGACACTAACAATTAGGCAATATTGTTTTATAAAAAGAACTGGATCTGAAGCCAGAATCCCAGGTCTGCAACATTCATCTTGGACAACCTTACAAAAGTCACTTCCTTCCTGAGCCTCAATTTCTCTTCCAAATGAAGCAGCTGGCCTAGATTACTTCTAAGGTCCTTCCCAGCTCTAAATCCTATGAGACTTGGTTCCCTCCCCTGCCCTCCCCATTGCCCACTAGCCTAGCCCCGTATTTTCTCTATTGGCAAAATTGATTTTGCAATTCAAGTGGCATGAGACTATTCCCCAGCAAGGAGAAAGTCTTTGCTGCTCTGCCTCAGCACCTCAGCAGCTTAACTGGCTATGGCAAATGCAGTTCTATATGGTTCAGAATCTATCTTTTCAGAGAAGAGAGTCTCCTTGCTTTCCTGATATCCTCTCTATCGCCACCACTACCCCCCTCCCTCGCCCACATGGCCATTTTCTACCTGGTAACTAACCTCTCGTGTTCCCTGGATGTCCCTGGGCAGGCTGGCTGCATGCCTCCTGGATGTGTGGGTGCCATTGGCCCAAATGTCAGGTCATGGTCTGGGAGGGAAGCACGGGTTTGAGGCTGGTACCCAGCCTGGAGGGCCCTACCATGTTCCTCACCAGGACTTCAAGAGATGGCCATCCTAGAGTAACCAAACTTCTTATTAACTAGCTCTTGGAGGCCTTCAGGTGGAGCCTGAACTTACCAGGGATTCCTCCTTGGATACAGTTTGGGCTAAACCCCCAAAGTTCCAGCTCAAATATTCTGGAATTTCTGGCCCCAGATTCACACTGCACATCCTGTTGTCTTCCTTGGCTTTAGTCATCCCAACATAGTGCCAGGTACTATACATTGGTGAATGTGCCATCAGGTGCACCTTAGGTGGGAGAGTGTAAACCCAGCCATAGGTTGTCCTCAGAGCTTATGAGAAGCAGACACAGCCTAACAACTTAGGTTCTTGTGTAGGGGACAGACTGAATCAGTGTGTCTGCTGCTTCTCCCCAGCACTGACCAGGCTGAGGGGGCCTTGAAGTCAGGCAGTCTAGATTCTTTGCAGAAGTTTGGGATTTTATGGAATAAATATAAATTAATATGAAATAGAGATTCTACCAGATCCTTCTAAAGAGATCTGGAGTTCACTGTCTCCTTAGCACAGGAGTCAGTGGTGAGGGGATCTCCAGTACTCATCACTCTTCCCCATGTGACTGGCAATCCAATTTGTCCAATGAGAAGTGTTTTGTTCCTGCTGGCAGCCCCAAAATACCCAGCCCATGTGATGTGCTTCTGACACCTACGTTGGCAATAATGATCCGTCAGCAAAGAAGGAACTGACAATTTGGCCTGTGATGTATGAGATGGGGCTGAGGTAGGGGAAGGGTTTCTTACTGTCTGGCAGATCAAGGAAAAGAAATGGCCTTTTGGGCTAGTTACACTGGCAGAGACTTAGGAGAGGCTGTGTCACTGCTTCGGGGGGGCCAGTCACATCACACTTCTGCACTGGTGGCCTGGCAAAGGAGGGGCCAGTCTTCATCGAGACCACTCAGGGAAATGGGACAATGAAGGGGAAAAGCAATGAGTTCTTAAGGACCTAGGTTTAAATCCTGGTGCTGTTGCTGCCTTGTGACTGTGGACAAGATTTTTCTCCTTTCTGGGTCTCCTTTTCCTAATTCTCTAAGATAGGAGGTGATGGATTTGATCACTCCCGTAGTCTAGGGGCAACAGGGTGTGAAGGAAAGAAGCAAGAGACTTGGTTTCCATCCTAGCTTTGAAATTTACTAGGTATATGACCAGAGACAAGTGACTTCACCCCTGAGATTGTTTCCTCACTTTTGGAAATATAAGTTACTGTATCTAAGGTCCCTTCCAACTTTTAAATTCTTTGAACAGATGAAGCTAGGAATTAGCTTTCCCTGCCTCTGATTCCATAAACCCAGGTGTTCTGTAGTTCAGAGCTGACAGGTTTTCAGGAATTCAGAATTATATCACCCTAGTGTAGTCAAATTGTGGAGAAACAAAGCAAGTGCAGGCGATCCCAGGTCACCTTTTCTTTAAGGCTCAGTTCTGCCCTTCCCCCTTAAGCTGAGCTCCATCTGGGAGTCCCTTAGGAAGAAATAGCCTCCTTCTCTTACTATGTGTGTCTCTAGATTCTACACTGCCACCAAAGTCCTGCTCTTTCCTCATAGTATGAAGATGACTGAGGTCTTGAAGGCTGGCAGTGGAACATAAGCTCTGGTAGGTTTTATCATGCCACAACACTTTTAAGTACAGTCCCAGCAACAGATTTTGCTGTCCCAGGATGAAATTAAATTAGTTAAGTAAGAAGAAGCCTGTCATCCGTCAGCTAGCCACTAAGGAAAGAATTATTTTGCTGTAACATCCCATGAAACAAAAAAGAATTAAAAATAGCCCTTAATGCTCTGTGGTCCCTTTCTTTAGTAATAATCAAGAAAGGGACCAGAGAGAGCCAAGAACTGCAACTTTCAGGCTTCTGTGAGTATTAAAAATCCTTGGGACTCCAAGCTTGCCAGAGCCTTGTCCAGTGACCAAACCATAATATTGTTGGAGAAACTGAATGCTGTTCATGTTGATCTTCTCATTGTAAATGAAACTAGAAGCTTTAGGTAAGTTGAAGATAAACAGAAGGAGAGGTGAACAAAGTGGGGAGTTAGACTAGCTTCCTCATGAATCCCCAGACCATTCCCTGGAGTACTTGGCAGTCAGGCTTTGTGGCGCTCATGATCAGAGGACACAGCTTAGAGAGGAATGTGAAGGCTCCTGTAGCTTCTGCACCACCCTCTGCTGTAGAGAATGAAGAGATAGAGAAAGTCTATGGAGAATTTCTTGATTCTGGGAAGAAAGTCTTGATAAGACTTTCCAAATTAAATCACTCTCTACTTTGATACTTAGTGACTTGAGTATAAAGGGGAGTATAAAGAAGGATGGCTTCCCCAAACATTGGACTGTGCTGCTTAGGGTGCTGCAAGGCCATAGGGTAAGAGTCGCATACCCATATATGATCATCGTCTGCTTCAAGAAGGATGTTTAGAAACCATGGTCAGTCACTGGGAGAGCGCAATAACAGGTCATGTTCCACAAATGGAAACTGAATGCATGTGAAGAGATGGGAAGCACCTGCTTGTCAGAATGAATGTCATTTCCCAGTCGGTTGCTTCTGACCTGGCAGAGTCTTGACATAGTAGAGCAAAGATCAAAACCAACACCAAAACTGATAAAAAAAGAAAAAGGAAGGTTCCATATACGCCACAGTATTGACAACAGCATATTTTGTGGTAGCAAAGAACTGGAAATAGCTCTCTACTCAGGTGTTTATTTAATCAAGTCTGTTACTTCCGGGATCAAAGGTTCAAGGGCCTCTGTTCAAGGCCCATAATGATAAAGAGGCCCATCAGTGGAGGTTGGCCACACTCATTGTGGCATGGAATCTCATGGAATATTACTATGCTGTAAGAAGCAACAAATATCGCACAGAAAAGCAAGGAAAGACTATATGAACTGATGCAAAGTGAAGTAAGTGGAACAAAGAAAACATACACAGTGACTACAGTGATAAATAGATACAATGTAAATTGTAAGTTTACAGTCGCTGTAAAACAAAAGTGAACATTGTAAAATTCCAGGAAAGAAGCTTGGCCACAAAGGAGAGATGAGAGGGAACCGCCTCCCCATACTCCTTTGGTTGGGGTAGAGAGTGGTTCACAAGTACACGTTAGATATATTGGTAGATTTTTCAATGTACTGATCAGTTTTACTGAAATTTTTTTTTCCTCCTTTTTCTTTTGAAAAACCTCTTTGTTATTAGGGATGACTCTTTGGGAGAGAAGTGGAAGAATATAGGGGAAATTTTACTCAATACAAAAATGAACCATATCAATAAAAACTTTTTTAAACAATACCAAATTGGAAGAATAAAAATCATATGGTATGCAACTGAGACAATTCTGACCTGACATAATGCTAAGAAAATTAGGAGAAGCCTCCAGTGTAGTGGACTGTAGTGGAGGATTTAAAGAAAACACACAGACACAAGTTTCAAAGACCAGAAAATCATGGATTAGTTGTAATTTGCACCTCCAGGGAGCATACCCACCAGGAAGTTCCAGAATGATGGAAGTATCGAAGTCTAAGTGATCAGGAGGTCCAAAACCTGTAAGGAGTTTCCTTCAGCACTGATGGGGAAAGTGAATGAGAGAACCCGTCTGCCTGAAGATGAAGAAAGGCTTGCCCACAGAGAAAATAGATGATGTCAGAAGGGAGTGGAAAGGTCTAAGAAAGGGCACCTGTTTTGGACCAGAGAGGAAACCTAGACTGACATGGTCAGGAAAGGTGGTTGATTTTGGGGCCAGACAGCAGGTGGTCCGGCATCAGGATTAGGCCTAGATCTAAGGTGATACCAATAGTGGGAGTAAGTCAGCAAGCACTGAGGCATTAAGATTAAGGGGGATTGGGGAAAAGCTTTTTGCAATAGATGAGACTTTCATTGAGACTCCAAGGAAGCCAGGGAAACTAGGAGGCAAATATGAGGAAGGAAATAGTTACAGATAAAAGGGACAGTCAGAGAAAATGCCCAGAGTCAGGAGAGAGCATCTCCTACAAAAACCAGCACGGAGGACAACGTCATTGATGTCAAAGAATCTGAGGGCAAGAGAGCAAAACTAAGGAGAAACCTGGGGAGATGGAAAGAGGTCCGTTTGTGAAGGACTTTGAACAAAGGGATTTTGCATTTGACCCTGGAAGTAATAGAATTGATTAAGTAAAGGAGTGATTTGGTTAGATTTTTGTTTTAGGAAGATCCATTGGGCAACTAAATGGAGGATGGACTGAAGTAGGGAGAGACTCAAGGCAGGAATGCTATTGCAGAAATCCAGGCCTGCAGCCATGAGGTGCAGCAGAGTGGCGGCAAGACAGAGTCAGAGGAGAGAAAGGAGGGGATTGAAAGGAGATGTTTGGAGGCTGGCATCTGATTGAGTCTGTGAGGTGAGAGGGCAAAGAGTCCAGGATGACATTCGGTCTGCAAGTCTGGCCTTGGCAACTGTGTGGGACAGGACGAGGGCTCAAAGGTGCTAGCCTGAGAGGCTAGGAAGATCCTAGTGCCCTCAACAGTAACACAGGGGACAAAAGAGAACGAGCTCAGTTTGGGAAATGTCTGAGATGTCCAGTTCAAACTGTCTAATAAGATGTGATACCAGAGGTCCAGAGAAAGGTTAAGGAACCTAACTAGGAAGACCTCACTTTATGGATTCTGGGCAAGTCAACTTCACCCCTGTCTTCCTCACTTTCCTTTACAAATAGATTTGAGCATCATTAATATAAAGATGATAATTGAATTCGTGGGAGCAGAAGTGATCACAAAGGCAAATAGTATAGCAGAAAAGGAGAAGAGGGGCCAGCACAGAAACTTGGGCTGACACCCGTGGTTAGCTGGCATAACCTGGATGAAGATCCAGCAAGGGAGGCTGAGAAGGCATGTTGGGAGAAGGAGGAAGAGAGCCGACAAGGGGAGAACAGATTTCTGCTCACAGGTTACCCCTGGGCACTGCCATAGTCAGCTGCTTTCAGGCCAGTAAGTAACCACTCTGGTGTGTGCCTCCATGGAGTGTTCCCCTGCCTGTGGGGGCAGATAGGCAGCCTGCTCAAGTCATCCTCAGTCTGGGCTACACCTGCAGGTCTCATCTTTACCAAGACCCCTACTCAAGGTCATTCCTGGTGACTCTAGGTCCTTCAGGCTTGGCTAGAGTAGAAGAAGTCAGCCACTGCTGCCCCCATTTACCTCCATGCAGGGAGCCCCTGCAGGGGACTCTTCCCTGCCTTTTCTAGGGTCTCCAAAGAACAGCTTCACCTGGGTGAGAAAGTCCTTCTGTACCCTCTTTCTCCCTGGCTTTGGAGGAAGCTAGGCATCTGGCTGTGGAGGGCATCAGGCAACCAGGGTGGAGAGGGGAGAAGGAACTCTGAGTAGGCAGGGTGGTATAGTGCAGTCTCAGTTTCTTCTTTTGCAAAATGGGAAGTGTCCCTGCAGTGAGATGGTTGTCCTGTGGTGTGAAGTCCCCATCAGCTGACATTGCTATTCATCATTGTAGCACATCAGGATGGGTTGGATTCAATGACTGCAAAAGTTCCTTCAAACTGGTCCCAAATCATCACTGGGCCTCAGTTTTCTCATATCTAAAAGGGCTGAGTAGGATTAGATGATCTCTGAAGTCCTTCCTAACTCAGAGTGAGAAGGCAGGATTGCAGGAGGTGGAGGCAATGAGAGAGTACCACAGAGTAAGAGCAAAGCACAGACTGGACCAGGAAGCAGAGAACGTCAGACAGTACTGATGCTTTTGAGGATTTTCCCATGTTTTCATACCCACCCTCGTCATTCTAAAATGTAGCCCAGCTCTTTTCTCTGCAGTCATTTCTGCTAGCCACCTTCACGAGCTCATATTGTGGCAGAACTCTGGACCCGGAATAAGACCAAGGCTCTGTGGAAATTGAGTGATAAGAATAGAGAGCCCAACTGACCCCCCTCTCCCCCCAACTACCAGCAAGGCTTGGAGGCGTACCTGTAACCTGCTCAGCCCTATACCCAGTCTGGTTGTAGGAGAGGCCAGGGATGAGACTTGAGGTTTTCAAGATAGAAGGAATCCGTAAAGATTATATAATCCACTCCATCCCCCTCATTTTGCAGATGGAAAAACAGGCATAGAACAGGTGACTCCCAAGGTCACATAGGTTGTGGGTGGCAGAGCCATGATTGAGGGAAGGGGAGACTTGTCAGAATTCTATAGTTTCACCAGAGAGGCCACTGAGAGGGAAGACATAGGTTTGAGCAAGAAGGTTGTTGCCCCTTTGCCTTGGGCATATGCCAGAAGGGCCCAGTCCTATTGCCCCTAAGCCCTCCCCATACGTGGAGGCCAGTGGGAATTGGAAAACCGTGGAAGGAACAGAATGATCAGCTAACCTGCTCCCCAATGTTCTGTTTCCAGGCCTACCTAGAGTCTTTCTACAAGTTCTGCGCCTTGCTGGGGGGCACCACCGCAGATGCCATGTGTCCTATCCTGGAGGTAAGTGCTATACAGGTTCCCATTCCTTGGTGAACAGCAAGGCTTGTTACCAAAGCCCTGCCTTTCACCTTCCCTCCTTCTCCCCACTCTATGCCACTTCCAAAGGAGTGGTCCCACAGGGAAGGGTAGCAAGGAAGCCTGAGACCAGATTCACCAAAGCAGTCTGGTCCAGTGCTCATGAGTTTACCATTCCACCCTCACCCCCAATGTATGTTTATCCATGCCAGTTTGAGGCTGACCGCAGAGCCTTCATCATTACCATCAACTCATTTGGCACTGAGCTCTCCAAGGAGGACCGGGCTAAGCTGTTCCCACATTGTGGGAAGCTCTACCCTGAGGGCCTGGCCCAGCTGGCCCGGGCTGATGACTACGAACAGGTCAAGACTGTGGCTGACTACTATCCGGTGAGTGGGGATGGGAGCAGTTGCCTACCACCAGTGCCAGGGGCCCCTATCTCCTTCCCCACCTCTCCATCCTGAAAAAAAAAAAAGTGAGACACCTTTTTTATATCATCACCTTTCCTTTTCTTCCTTTCCTATCTCCATATGCCATTGGGCTCTGGCACTCAAGTGCCAAGGGCTGTCCCCAAGGCCCTACTCTGACCCTCTGACCTTCACTGGCATGATCTGCCTCACCTTCCTCTCTCACCCTCTTCCTATCACCTCCTCAGGACCCCCCTTGAACTGTGATTTCCAGCCTAAGTATTACCCTCCTTTATCTCCTAGGAATATAAACTGCTCTTTGAAGGGGCTGGCAGCAATCCTGGTGATAAGACCTTGGAGGACCGATTCTTTGAGCATGAGGTAAAAGGCTTTTCTTTAGTCTTTATGCCCCTCCTCTCCATAAAATATGGCTTTTTTGGCTTAGTGGGGAGGGGCTAGCCCAGGGCTGGGTGGGAGTCTCTGTCATCCTTGTCCTTGGCCTCCAGTGGTGGTGCCTGCCATGTCCAGGGTGCCCTGGGATGACACATCTGCCTCTGCTCTGCCAGGTGAAGTTGAACAAGCTGGCCTTCCTCAACCAGTTCCACTTTGGCGTCTTCTATGCCTTCGTCAAGCTGAAGGAGCAGGAGTGCCGCAACATTGTGTGGATTGCTGAGTGCATCGCCCAGCGCCACCGAGCCAAGATCGACAACTACATCCCCATCTTCTAGCTGCTTCCTCTGATCCCGTTTACTATCCTTTGGCCATGATTCCATAAGGCCCCTGGGGAAGGACAGTGGAGTTCCACATGTGTATGGGTCCTTGGGAGCCTTCGGTACTGAGCATGTGTGTATTTCTGACACAGTCACTGTTCTGGCCTGTTCCATATGCACTTAATGCTGATGAAGCAGGGCTCCCCCTTCCATTCCCCTCCCCACCCTGGCCTTCATTCTCTGGAGCTGTGCCAGGGCTAGAATGGTAGGGGTCCTGGTGTCAAAGCTGAGCTCCCACGCCCCACAAGTAGCCTCTGTAATGTCTGTGTTGTTAAAACCCCTGCCCTAAGAGAGATGGATACAGGGGTACCCCCTGTGCTGATGTTTACAGCTGTTAAAGGCATCTGAGAAGCATGTGGTCACTTTGATTCCCTTTTCTTCCCCCTCCTTCAGGAAAACCAGCTTGACTGTGGCCAAGGTTCCCTGGCTCCTGTCAGTCCCTTTCCTCTCAGCTGCCCCAGGACCCTATCCCTAGTGGAGAAGTGATACGTAGGTATTAGAGGCAGGGAAGTGCCCTGCACATTCACACACACACACACACACACACACACACCTTCCCCCACCAGCACGAGCCCCGGAGCTCTGGCTCTGGAAACTAAGGAGCCTTTCTTAAGGTTCCCTCCTGCCCTCAGCCAGGGGGCTTTGGTACAGAAGTCAGGGGCTCTTCAGGCCCTCCTTCACCCAATGGGGTATCTCTCTTCTCTCAGACTCACCCTGAGTTTTTGTGTTTCTCCTAACAATAAAGCTGCCCACTCTGTGAGCCCAGTGTCTTGTTCCCTTCCCCTGCCGTGCATGGCTGTGGGGCTGGTCCACACTCTAAGCTTAGACTACTAACCCAGCCCTGCCTGAGGCATGCAGGCATGTGTACCTTCAACTCAATAAAAGTACTCCCCTTCCTCATGATCTTTGGCCTGAGACTCTGAGACATCGGGGTGGACATCCCAGCCTCTTTTCTGAAAGTTTCTGAGCCCACAGGATGTGGAGGAGGGGAAGGCATCTGCACCTGAAGGAGCCTCCTTCCCTCCAGTTAACACTAGTCTAAGACGGAGGTCCCTCATTCTTTTTCCCATAGAGACTTCCCCAGAGTCAGGACCATCTAATGGTTACAGTTGTTCTGAAGCTACTGCTCATGTTTGTGCCTATGACAACCTACCTGGGGACCTCATGCCTAAATCAGGAAGCTACTAGCTAGGGATGGAGGTTAGGCCCTGCCTTTGGCCTGGGGGGCAGGTGAGGGCCAGGGTTGTCAGTCACTGGCCAAGGGCAGGGACTTGAGCTAGAAGGTAGAGACAGGAAAGACCTGTCAGTCTGGATTTCTCCTCCCCACCCTGAAAACACTTCACCTGGCATAGAGCCGGGCACAAAGCCCTCTCAAAAGGGTCCTGCTGCCCACAAGGATTTAGGCACCTGAGTTAAGAGCAAGGCTGACATCCACATTCTTTGTGGAACAGAATCAGACCTCTGAGAGGGATTGGCCCAGTGTACATTTTCTTCTCTACCCTGTACAAGATCCACATTCCCCATCCCTCAGGGTCACATACACCTGCCCCCAACACCTAACTAATACAAGGTCACCCAGACCGACACCCCCAGGCTCCAATCACCAATGTCCCACAGCACCTGCCATATTAAACCCTTCTTGCCCTTCAGATCCCAGTGTCACCTCTGAACGTACAACACTAGGCATGGCCAATTACACCTGGACAGAATTCCATGCTTCCAGCATTGTTTACCAAGTGCAGCAGTCACCGAGTGACAGGTGGTACACAGAATGTAGGGTCCAGAAGCCTTGGGATCCATTTCTCTCCCTGCTGTACCTGAGCACCATTATCATCCTGACCACACCCCCAGCCCCCGGCCATTCTCTTAAGACTGTCCCCTGATAACTGCTGTCCTTAAATGGAGCTTTCCTGACCAGTTCTACAAACTGAAGAAACTGTAGGTCTGGGCGGATGATTCAACATCCTTCTTCCCTGGCTTATCTGTGCAGTGCAAGGCTGAGCCAGAAGATTGGGAACTCTGTGGACCCTACCCCGAAAGGCAGACCTCTTGTGGTACAACCCCTGCCTGGTTAAGTGCTCCGCTAGCTGTGCTGGAGGCTTTCTAATGAATTCTCTGGGCTAGGGGAGATGGGAAAATCCCTAGGTTGAAGCAGGACACACCTACATCTCCCAGTTAGTGTGCTGCAAACCCCTAGTCGCTATCCTCCCTCTTGTCAAACCTTCAAGAGGGTAACACTGACATGATCCTTGCCAGGACACCACCATGGAAAATGGATTCTTGAGGCAGCTAGGGGGTACATTGGATAGAACACCCTCCCTGGAATCAGAAGCACCTGAGTTCAAATCCAGCCTCAGACATTCATTAGCTACGTGACCCTGGGCAAGTCACTTCACCGATTGTCAGGAAGGAAAAAAGAAAGGCTCTACTCTGACACTTGTAGGAGAAATAAAAATTCCAGTTTATTTATGTATTTTAAGTGACAAATCAGTTAGGTGGTGGAGGGGTATAGAGGGAGGATCCAGCTGAGCCTGCAGCTCTAATTCTTGAACCAGCCAAGACGTGGTTGGAATTAACCCTTCAAATCCCAGCACGTTGGGGAACATTCCTTTCACTGAGATTATACCAGGCACAGCCCTTTATGGGTAGGAGGGACCCCATCTTTCGCCCTCCCCCCCCCCCCCCCCCCCCCCGCAACAGTTCTTCTGAAGGTTTTGTAGGGTAGAAAGGGCCACTTAGCAGAGGGCAAGGCAACATCTAGATTTACCCTGGGTCCTACCCACACACTGAGTCATGAGATCAAAGGATTTGGAGTTGGAAGGGACCCTCGAAATCTTTTACTACAAACCGGCTCCTTTTGTTAAAAGGAAACTGTTCCAAGCGGGGAAATGATGTGCCCAAGGTCACACGGGTGGTCAGGAGCAAAGCTTAGAGTCCAACCCCGATCTTCTGACTCCCCAGTCCAGAGCTCTCTCACTTGTCCCCCCCCCCGCCCCCCACTGAGTCCTGGGCAGGTGGTTCCCCAGCGGGGGTCCTGGACAGCTGTGCCCGGCTCACTGGGACGTGGTCTGGGTCTGGTTGGGGACCGGGGGCCGCAGGGCCCGGGGCAGTGAGTGGTTGATAAAAAACTCCTGCAGGAAGCGGCGTCGAAGGCCCTCGGGGAGGTAGTAGTGTATGAAGTACATGAGCGCCAGCCCGCGGCCAGGGTAGTAGCGACACTGGGGCCGAGCAGCCAGCAGGGCGTCCGTGATGGCCTCCACCACAGGGCTCAGGTCGGGCACGGCCAGACGCATGGAGCGCAGAAACTGGCCGTGCGTGTGCTCGATGTAGTCCTCTCCGTAGGCCTGCAGAAGCTCCCCAGGCAGGCTGGCCACAAGCAGCCGCTTCCGCTGCTCCCAGAGGCCGGGGTCCTCCATGGGCGCTGCAGGAGCCGCAGCGGGGGTTGGGCTGGACTCGCGCACCCCACCTCCCCCACCCAAGCCCAGAGTCACCCCACCTGAAGGACCTCCAAGGTGCCCCAGTCCAACCCTATCCCCAGCACAGATCGAGGTCTGGGCCCAACAAGCAGTGAACTCATCCGACCTGAGACCTCTGTTTTCGTGCCTATGAAAAGGGGGAAGGGGTCCTCAGCCTCCGCCTAGTTGACTCCACCAGCCCAGGCTCGGGTACCCTACGTCTCCCAAACTCCACCCCCAGCGTATCTGATGCCCTCTCCCTCGGGGAGTGGCCCCTGCAAGCCTAGGCTCCCCGTCTTCAACCTCCCAATCCCGGGATCCGCACCTGTCTTGAAGTATCCGGGCTGAATAACGCTGACCTTCACCCCCCAGGGGAGGAGCTCGCTGCGGCATATGTCCATGATCAAAGCCATTGCCGCCTTGGACGCCCCGTAGGCGGCCAGGCAAGGATACGGCATGTCTCCTGGTAGGAAGACACGCGAGCACACCATCCTGAGACTGGCACATCTGCCTCGCCTCCCCCGCCAGCTCCGGGACCCCTGGGCTGGACACGGCCGATGCTGAGTTAGCCCTCCCGTCCAAGCCATGGCCCCTAGCCCTGGTGACCCTCCCTCACCTGCCGGGCTGCCCACGGTGACAATACGGCCTCGGGAGCGACGCAGCAGCGGCAGCAGCCCTTTGGTCAGCTCCAGAGCCCCAAAGAAGTTGATCTCCATGCAGCTGCGGAAGGTGGCCACTGGGGACAGCTCCACGTCGGCCACTATGTCATTGTAACCCGCGTTGTTCACTAGTCCCCAGAGCCCTGGACCGTAGAAGAGAGGGTCATGGCCAGTCCAGCCTGTGTCCCTGGGCTCTTACCCTCCCCCACCTCACATCCTCCTGATCCCCAGCTCCAGCCCTCGACCTCTTCCCTACCCGGGCTGGATCCTACTCCCCTTTATCCTCTAGAGTCAAGAGGGCGCGCATACACACACACACACACACACACACACACACACACACACACACACACACACACACACAGTCCCATAGGCATCTCCAGTTAATCACCAAGATAGAATTCTTATCTTCCCCTCAAAGCCACTTCTCTGGTTTCACTATTAATCTTGCAGTCACTCAGGTTCATGACCTCCCAGTTCTCCTCTCCCTCTCCCTCACATCCCGTATCCAATCCATTGTCTGGTGCTGTTTCATCTGCCTTCTTAGTATCTCTGGAATCTGTCCCCTTCTCTCTAGACACACTACAACTATCCTAGTTTGGGGCTCCTATAACCTCTCTCTTCTCACCTGGACTATTACAAAAGCTTCCTGATTGGTCTCCCTGCTTTTCCGGCTGACCTCCACATAGCTACCTGATTAATATTCACACAGCTTGATTCTGACCATGTCACTGCCTTGCTCAAGAATCACAGATGACTCTCCATTGCTTCTAGATCAGACATAAGCTCCTCCATTTGGCATTTAAAGTCCTTCATGGGCTAGCTTTCGTCCATCTTTCCAGGACATCCGAAAAGTCTTAGGCCAGTTTTAAGATCTAAGAGCCAAAGGCTACACTAAGCCTTTTGGAACACCCTGTATGTTACCCCCCTTCGTAGACTACAGTTTAGCCAAACTGGTCTGTTTGCTCTTCTACTTCCTTCTCCCATTCCTTTGCGGAGGCTATGTTCCCTGCCTGGAATGTTTTCCCTCTTTACCTCCAATTCTTGGAACCCAAAACTCCTTTCCAGGCTGAGTTAAAGTCATTCAAGAGGCCTTCCCTGATTGCTTTAGTTGAGAGTGCCCCCTCCCCCAAGTTCTTTGCATTTATTTTGTAAATATCCTGCATCTGCTTCATCTGTGAACATACTGTATCTCCTGCCCCCAAGGAAAGGGTAAGTAAGCTCTTTGAAGGTAGGGACCGTCTCACTGTTGTATTTGAATCCCCATCACTCAGCACAGGTACCCAGCTCCTAGTAGATATTTCATGAATGCTGGTTGATTGACTGGTTCAACATTCCCTGATTAAGCCCCCTCCCCTGGTGAACCCACTCCTGACCCCTTCCTCTCCTTGGCTTGACCTTCCCTCCCCACCTCCCCATTTTCTTTTCTCCCAAGGTCCCTAAAGAGGAAGACTGACCAGAGCTGGCAGTCTGGGCCTTGGCAAGTTCCAGGGCTCGGGTGATGTCCCCAGGTTTGGTCAGATCCATCTGCAATAGGGTCAGGCGGGAGGAGCAAGAGGCCCGAAGCTCTTGGGCCCCTCTACCCTCTGGATCCAATACCGTGGCCAGCACAGTGAAGCCCATGGCATCTAGCCTTTTGGCTGTCTCCTTCCCGAAGCCAGAGTCACAGCCTGTGGGGCAAGGAAGAAATTATTAGCCAAAGGGACAAAGCCAGCAGCCTCTGGCATTCTGGGTTTGTATAGTGGTGTGGGCTTCCACTGGCCCCCATCCAAACTTATCTTCCATGGAGTAAAAGGTACTATTTATGGAACACTCAAAGGTTTGCAAAGCACTTTACAAACATTTCACTTAATCCTCACAACCATCCTGGGAGATAGGTGCTACTTTTATTCCCATTTTACAGATGGGGAAACTGAGGCAGGCAGCAGTGACATGACTTGCCCAGGGTCACACAGCTAGTAGGTGTCTGAGGCTGAACTTGAACTCGGATCTTCTTGCCTCCAGACCCAGAGTTTTTATCCACTGCTGCTGTGGCCAAACTCCCACAACTACCAAACTGAAATTCCTGAAGCACAGATGTGACCATGTCAACTCCCCCACTTGGGTGACTCCTTAATGCCTTAGGTCCTCTGCTTGGCACTTAAAGCTCCAACATTCCTCCCCTTGCTCCTCCTTGCTGTTCCCAGTATATGGCATTCCAGCTCCACCCTCCATGACTTGCATAAATTATGGCTCCTTCCTGGAATGTCCTCTGTCCTCACCTGGGTTTCCCTCAAAGCTCCCTTCCAGGGCCACTTTTCTGATACCCTCAGCTGCCTGAATTCTCCCCCACCTCCACCAAAATTTGTTTGTTTTGGGTTTTTTGTGTTGCATTCATTTATCCATGAATGTGTTGGCAGCTGGTGTTCCAGTGGATAGAATGCCAGGCCTGAAGTCAGGAAGACCTGAGTTAACGTCACACTATGGTCCTGGACAAATCACTTCGCTGACAGACTTTTTTGGATCACTCAATGCCCAGCATAGTGTCTGGCACATTAGATACTTAATAAGGTCTTTTTGTTTAATCCAGTGGCAACTCAGACCTGGAAGGGACCTTAGACATCATCTGTCCCTTATTTTACAGATGCACAAACTGAGCTACAAGAAAAGGGTCTATACTAGTAGTAGAATCTATTACAGCTGACTTCCGCCTCAGTGCTCCTGTCTCTGCATAACACTATCCCCAGGAAATGATGTCTTCCTTCCAGCACTAGCCCAGTCATCCTGTAGCCAAAGGAGACCTGGGCATTCTGAATGCCTCATGCTTCACCTTGGTAGCCAGAATCAGGGCATGACAGGGCAACAGAGAGGAAGAGGCCTTGGCAGGGAGGAGGGAAGGCACTTACTAAAAAATCAACAAGTGATTGGTGGAACCCTTCCAAGCAACCCTGCTAACACCCTTCCCTGAGGACCCTGGAGCCAAGGAAACAGCTGGGACCAAAGCTCTCTGTGCCACCCTCTGTTCCTCCTACATCTCCCTCACCTTCATGTCCATGGCCAGGGAAGTGGGAGACTACAGTGGAGACTTCAGGAGCCACAGTGCTGCCCCCAAAGCACTCTCCATGGTTCCTGACCAAAGGAGCAGCCACTCTTGTAGGTCCCCACTGTGTCCCTTCTCCCCAGAAGAGCCCATTCTAGTCAGGTATAACATCCATGGTGCCCAGAGACAAAGCCTGGCCAAGCTGAGTAGGACTGAGAGAACGCACACAAGAGTTTCTGCATGTACTATACAATTCAGGAACTCAACATCCATTTATTACCTCCATACACACACATACACACACACACACACACACACACACACACACACACTTATCTTTGGCTGAACTTATGTAATTGCCTCCTAATTGGTCTTCCTGTCGTGATGTATTCAGAACAAGCTGCCAAATTATTCTCCCAGTGCTTTTTCTCCCCTAGCACCTAGGACAATGCCTGGAACAAAGATGCTTAATAAATGCTTGTTGAACCTTCCTAACGCACAGTTCCTGCTCAGAGCCTTCCTAGAGTTCCCCGCTGCCCACCGGATAAAGTGTAATGATCTCAGCTATGCATTTAAGCTTCCCCAGTCTGACCACAACCTACCTCTTCAGCCTTCTTGCCCACTATCCCCCCGCCCTCACCACCTCAGCCAGAGTTACTCTGTGGTGGAGTCAGAGGACCCGTGATACCATCGCGCCTCTTCGAAAACCACGGACAAAAACAGAAGACCTAGATCTGAATCTCCACTCTGCAAACGCGGGACCAGCCAGAGTGCCCCTGGAGGAGGTACTTTTCAGAGCCTCAATTTCCTCTGTAAGGTGAGGTGGTTAAACCTGAGATGGTCTATCAATTTCCCTCCCTACGGAAATTCTATGAATGAATTCTTCAGAGGCGCCCAGTCTGCCCCTTCTCGCCAGTCCCTGGCACTCAGGGCGTCCCGCAGCCCCTAACCTCTCCTCCCCGGGGCTGAGGTAGGAGCATGGGTCTTGGGCCTGTTCTCTTTGGTTCGCTGCTCTGGTCCAGCTGGTCCCGGCTGAGTCCTAAGGGGCCTCTCTGGGCCGATGTCCAGCTCGGGATTTGGCCGGGACGGAGGAAGGGAGGGAGGGGAAAGAAGGCGCAAGGATAACCAGCAAGAAAGAGGAGGAAGGAGGGAGAGGAGTGGGGAGAGTACGGATGGACATGGTAGAGGGGGGGATCTTTAGATCTGAGAAAGGAATGTGTCCCATTTTTGGAACTGGCCCAGAGAGGTTCTGGTTGGGGAGGGGGCGGGTCTCAGTCCCACCTGGAGTCCCCGCCCCCTTTCCCTTCTGGCTGGTCTAAAACCTTTTCAGCCTTGACCCCGCTCCCGACTTGGCCCTGTCAGACCCGCCCCTCTCTGCCTCCCGCCACCCCAGTCTGGCCCCTCCTCCCGTCTGGCTCCCGGCCCCGCCCCCCTCCCGTTACCTCGGGAGAACAAAGCCTGGCTGAGGGTTACCCAGAGCTTTGTCTGGGGCCCGGCTGGCGTGCGGGACTGCCACTCCCGCACCCTGGGAACCTGCGGTGCTCTTGCGGTGGCCCTGCTGTGTGTGTGTGTGTGTCTATGTGTATGCGCATGGATGAGGTTCACGTGGGACCTTCACTGTGTGGATCTGAGCACCCACACCTCCGTCTGTTCACATGCCTGGGAAGATGTGTTTGTCCGTGTATCCTGCTGTGTTCGGGTCTCAGTTCACATGTTGGCACAGTCTCTGTGTTCAAATTCTGGCTTTGGGTGTTATTTCTGGGTTAAGTGTTCCCATGTCGAGACACATGTTGCAGGACACCACTGTCTGCATTTCTAGGCACATGTGTATGCAGGAACATAGATTTGGAACTAGAAGGGATCTTGAAGGTCATCTAATCCCTGCCTCATTTTAAAGAGAGGGGAACCGAGGCCCAGAAGGGTAAGTAAAACCCAAGGTCACACTGGTAGTAAGTAGGGGAGATGAGATTCAAAGCCCGGGCCAATCCAGAGTTCTTTCCACAGCACCCTTCTGCCTCCATGTATGCAGGTGGGGCTGTGTGCCTTTCTGCACACTAGCCTGAAATGTTCCCATCCAAATGCTTCTGCCTAAATATCCATGTAGGAGTGAACACGTGTGTATCTATGTGTCTGGGAAAGACTGCAAGCTGTCTTGCAAGGGGAGAGGCAGGGGAACAGGAATATATACGGAACAGCTCTCCTCTGGAGAGACCACTCTTGGTTCCCTGGTAGTCAGTCCCTCCTACCCAAAAGGGAAAATGGGGCTAGAGGCCTCCTGTAACCTCCCAGTTCATGATCCTACCTCAAACTGATGCCTTCTCCCCAACCCCTACCTCCTCGACTATCTGGCTAAGCAAAGGAGACAGCTGGCACCTAATATGTCCCTTTCAGATGTTTGTGTGCCTGGCCAATGGGTCTTTGATGTACAACTGAGATGGTGAAAGACAGTTCCTCCCAGGTTGAAAAAGGTCTGGGCCCACTTCCACTTCAACTTTAGAATGGGGAGGAATTACCTAGCTCAGGGGAAGTCTTTCTGGTCATTGATCTTCATATTCAGAAGCTTGGGTAAGGGGAGAAGTGCATCCAGAGAAGACAGAATCAGCACTGTAGAGCAGGGAGGGAATTTTAGAACTAAATGACAGAGCAGGGAGAAAGGAATCATAGAAACATGAAGGCCATTTTGGTCATAAAAGGAAACTGAGGTCCAGAGCAGGGAAGTAGGATGTCAGCCTAGGGCAGTGTCCAGATGCTGTGTCAGGGAGGACTCCTCCCATGTGGACCACAAAGCTCCAGAATCCCCATCCCCAAGGCCCTCCTTTTCTCCCTGAAGCCTACATTCCCTCATCTTGGACTCCTATGAGCCAGCCTCGAATACTCACTATCTAGGAACCATGGAGACAGAAATTTGGAGATGGCCACAGCCCTCTGGAGCAGGTAGGTGGCAAAGTAGATAGAGTGCTGAGCCTGGAGTCAAGAAGACTCCTCTTCCTAAGTTCAAATCCAGCCTCAGATACTTACTAGTTGAGTGACCCTGAGCAAGTTATCTAATCTTGTTTACCTCAGTTTCCTCATCTATAAAATGAGCTGGAGAAGAAATAGCAAACCACTCAAGTATCTTTGCCAAGAAAACCCCAACTGGGGTCACAAAGAATAGGACACAGCTAAAAAATGACCCAACAAGTAAGAGTCCCTGAGCGCCTTGTTTCCCATTGACCTAAAAGGAAATTGTGTGAAAAGGATAGGGGGTAGGGGGCTCCATACTGTGTCCCCTGGTTGTGTAAGGGATCAGATGAGTTCCCAGATGCCTATGGCTTTTCCAGGCCTGCTGGGCCTTCTCTCTTAAACTTTCTACATCTATAGATCTTTCTTTGGACCACAAAGTCCTTGGTATAAGGAATTCCCATTGGAAAAATCCCCTTTACTACTGCAAATCATCAACCACTCAAACTCTGAGTCTGAAAGAGTTGTCTGGCACCCTGAGAAATATGACAAGGTACAACTCTCCTCACAGCAACCCTGTGAGGAAGATAACCAATTCTTATCCTCAAATGGTGTCTATGGCATCACTGTCATGTGGTCCAAGGTGGGTCTACTGACTCCACATCACATCTGCCCCAGGTTCTAGAGACAGGTGAGATTGGCCACCTGCAGGGCTGAATCCCCAAGAGGGGAAAGGGAAATGGAAGGAAAACTTTATCATTCTCCCCCACACCCCATATTAGCCTGGGAAATATCTGGGCAGGATAGAGAGGAGCCAGAGAAAGGGGATCTTGTTTGGGAGCTGAGGGAGAGGTTCTTTCTCTGCTAAGTCCTGAGCAAAGAAGAAACTAATTGCGGCATCAAAGGAGACTTGAAGAAAACAGCAAACTTCTCAGCTATGCTGCCAGGAAACTCAGGTAGGGTTTCTATCCAGGAGGTTCTCAAAGTAGGTTTCAGTCAACTGTGAAAGACTCAGCTATCCTGATCAAGACAATAAGCCAAAACAATTCCAAAGGACTCGATGAAAAAAAACACTATCCACCTCCAGAGGGAGAACTGATGACCCCGCAGTGCAGACTGAATGCATACTTCTTTTCATTATCTTTCTTTTTATTGGTTTCTTTTGTTTGTGTTTTCTTTTGCAACAAGGCTAATATGGAAATATGTTTTGCATGACCTCACATGTGTAACTGAAATCAAATTGCCTACCTTCTTAAGAGAGGGGAGGGGTGGGAAAGAGAGAATCTGGAACTCAATTTTTAAATGATTATTAAGACAGTCTTACATGTAATTGGAAAATATCTAATGCAATAATAAAAATAATTTCGTATAAAAGTAGGATTCAGAATTGGTGTTGGAGATCCCACAGGAATGGAGCCCAAGGAAGGGGAACTCAGTGTCCTTCAGGGCTAGATCACTAGAAGCAGGCAACCTATGCTGATCTTGTTGGAACTCTAGCTAAGCCATAGTTTCTGGAGGTCAACATCTCTACCTCAGTCCCCCAAGTTCTTTCAAGTTTGCAGACTCTTCCTCCTCACCGCTCCTTCTGTGTCACTCATCTCCCTACAGCTGTAGCCCAGAAGAGGCTACTAGCATCCAGTAATGTTGAGGTAGAAGGGACATCAGAAATTTTTCCTGAATAAGTGCCTTTACTACATCCTCAACAAGCAGTCAGCCTCTCTACTTAAGTATCTCCCTTGATAAGAAACTCACTACTTAGCAAGGCACCCTTTTAGGACTGCTCTAAACCTTAAGATCTTAGACTCCTTACCAGCACCCCTGTCTCCAGTCTCCTTTCCTCCCAAATCTATTCCAGAGCACACTGACCTTCATTTCCATTCAATTAATAAACATTTATTAGGCACCTACTGTGTACAAAGGTACTATGCTTGGTGCTGAGGATGCAAAAACAAATTAATAATGGTCCTTGTCCTTAGTGAGCTTACATTATATTCTCA
This sequence comes from Bettongia penicillata ogilbyi, assembly GCA_023548195.1. Taxonomy (NCBI): domain Eukaryota; kingdom Metazoa; phylum Chordata; class Mammalia; order Diprotodontia; family Potoroidae; genus Bettongia; species Bettongia penicillata. The sequence continues at coordinate 3,629,905 of JAJHZJ010000373.1, read as the reverse complement.
GGACTCTGCTCAAAAAAGTCCAAATCTCTTTGCCTGGCTTTCAGGGCTCTCCACATTCTGTTCCTTTTCAACTTTACTGGATCTTTCTCCCCTCCTAAAACCTTTAACCATAACCCAATATCCTTACTGCTTATTCCCAGGATTGTAAGATTTATGGACAGAATGGATCTTATCCATCTCTGACTCTAAGTACAATGCTCTTTCCACTTATACAACATGGCTCCCTTCTTCTGCTCCCAACAGACCAAGTGTCCCCTGCCCCACTCAGGGCTGAGTCACTGGAGAAGGTACCCAGGAAACAGAGGAGGGCAGCTGGCAGATCAGGAAGCACCTGAAGTGGAGAAACAGCCTCCTTACCCAGGGGATCTGAGGCCACCTAGAGAAGTTCCCTTCTTTATCATCTTCCTTCACCCCATCCTAGCCAAGGAAACTGGATGGGGGGCATTGTGAGCTGGTCCTCCTTACTACCCGGGGGGAATGGGAGGCAGTGCCAGTCTGGCAGAAAGAGGAAAAGTCCCTTGGGCCCTCTCCCCTCCCCGCTTCAGTGTCTACTCCCCACTCCCTTTTCTGCTGATAGATTTATTCCCATCTCCAAACAAAAGAAGCTCAGCCCAGAACCTAGGAGGCACCTGAGCCCCCTGCTCAACCTCTTCCCTGGGGCCTTTGCCCAGTCTTGGCCACAGACACTGCCCATGATGGCCCCCAGGTTTGAGATACAATTCTTGCTTCTCCCACACAAATCTCTGACCCATTTCTCCACTTCTCCTCAGTCCTCACCCATGATAAAGTATCACAGAGATAACCAAGAAATCTGCAGCTGTCATCTCAGATGCCCTCACTCCTCTCATGTCTGGGCACCAGCAACCTCCGATCTAGTCAGAGAATCTGGGTTTGCATCACACCTTCCACCAAAAAACTCAGGTGATCCAGAGCAAGTCATTTCCTTCCCTTATTGGTGATGCTTCAGATCCTATGAGCCATCCGCTTTCTCACTGTCAGATCCAAAAGCCCAGGGAAGGGAAGAGAGGTCTGTCTCAAGACATCACTAATTCTTCTGCTTTCTCCACCTTGAATCTGCCCTCTACCTCCCTGACACAACTCACTTCCTAAGAAGTCAGAGCACTCCAGAGAGCAGAAGAAATAGCACCCATTCCTGCCCCATGGTGTGAACACGACATAAAGTGTCTTTGGCGGTCTGGCAGGGGTCAGAGGGTGTTAGTCATGCCCCATGTGCCAGGTAGGAATAACCTCAAGCCAAGAGCCCTCCTCACTCCCGGAGTCATACACTGATCCCTTGTCTCCTCTTCTCTTCCCATAGGTCATTGAATGAAGGGGTTGGATGAGCTGACTTCCAAGAGTCATCCAGCTTTACCATTCGATGTCCTAAGGTTCCTTCCAGCTGCAGCCCTTTCCATCTGCCCCAGCTTGCCTGGAGGAGTTTCAGTTCTGGACAATGTCTAACAGACTCATGCCACTCCAGAAATGCCAGGAGACAAGTAACGGATAAGAAGTCCCTTGTATGCGCTCATACCATATTCAAGCAGTAGAAGCTGTAGAGGCCAACCCCTCATTTTACAGATGAGGAAACTGGATCTCGGTAAAGGGGAGCGAGATGCTGAAGGTTACACATGGGTGGTAAAGAGCAAAGTACTGACTCCAATTCCAATATCATTTCCACTAACTTAGTTTCCCCTAGTTTCCTTCATTTTTGTTAGCCTGGGAGCTAACAGTGACATGCAACCATCTTCTGATTCATAGGGCACCCCCACCACCACCAACACTCTTCTTGATCATGGGCACCACCAAATAAAGAGATGTCCCTGGTCCCATGACCTACCAAGACCCTGAGTGTTGGGACTGTTGGGACTGCTTCTTTTCTCGGATTGAAACTAGACCCCCTCCCCCAAAATCCACCCCACCCAATGGCAGTCTCAGTGTCCACCAGAACAGAGCAGAAAGCTTGGCATAAGGCACCCCCCATGTCTCAGCCTCCCACCACTGGACAATAGGCTCTGTAACCAAAGCACTTCAATCACTGCCCAGTCTATCCTCTGCAAGTAGGGGTTTTATTCAAAGAGATCCAAGGACACTGAGTGGAATAGCATCTCTCCGCTCCAGGGACAGAGGCAGAGAAGCTTTGGTCACCTCTGGTGAGCTGTGTGCCCACTGGTCTAGGAGAAGCATTAGGATCATAGTCTATAGATCTGACAAGGACCTCTGAGTCATTTCTTTTAACCTTCTTACCTTACAAATGAGGAAAGTGAGGCACAAACAGGTGTCGTGCCTCGCCCAAGTTAACACCTACTAAAGTAACAAAGTTCAGGATTAGAACCCAGGAGTTTTGACTCCAAATTTCCAAGACACCACACTGTCTTCCCCGCCCCCCGTCCCCAAGTACTTAGTTGTCTCCCCTCCTCGCTCCCGCCCCTCGGGGGACGTATCGACTTGGCTACTGCCCGGTCCAGTGCGGAGGGGGAGGACACCCCGCGCCCCGGAGTGCCACACCCACTCCTCCGCCTCCCACTCACCAGTGATGAAGACCACCTTCCCTGCCACGGGCAGCCTGGGCCGCCGAGCCAGGCGGGACAACACGAGCCAGCCCGCGCCGGCCACCACGGCCACCCCGGGCAGCGTGGGCAGCAGGCGGCGACACAGCCAGTCCAGCAGGGCTAGCAGCGCCAGGGCCCCGAGCAGCGCGCGGCTCAGGCGCAGGTCCGAGCGGAGCATCTGGAGCAGCGCCCGGCCGGCCACCAGGAGCCACGCACAGCCGTAGGGCCAGCGCTCCATGGCCCGGGGATGGGTCGGGTCCGAGCTGCACGGGGAAGAGGGACAGAGAAAGGGAGCGAGGGCGCGAGGGCGAGGCGGAGAGAAAGGAGGGAGGGAGGGAGGACCGCGGGCCGGAGGGGTCCAGCCGGGCGGCAGGACGCACTCCCTCTCCCAACTCGCCCTCGCCCGCTCCCCCAGAGCTTTATAAAGGACAGAGGGGGCGGGGCCGAGGGGCGGAGCGGCCCGGGCCACCCGACCCCCCACTCGGGCGGCCGCCGACGCCTCCCCTCCCCCCCAGCCCCCCCGCGGGCGGGCCGAGGCCGGGCAGGTGCCCCCCTCCCCTTCCCCTGCCTCCCCTCCCCTCCCAGCCCGAGAGCTGGTGGCCGAGCCCGCCCCCGGCCCTGCGCCCCAGCCCGCCCGCCGGGCCGCCTCCCTCCCGCTCCCAGTCGGCCCCTCCTCCGCCCGCAGGGCTCAACTCGGCTTTCGAAGAAGCCGGAACAAAGTTGACTGGAGGAGTTAGCTGCCCCACCGGGCCCACCCCGGCCCTGCCCGGCCCTGCCCGGCCCAGCCCGGCCCAGCCCGGCCCAGCCCGGCCGGAGTCGCCGCTTCCCTAGAGCTCCTCGCCTTTCGCACTCCGCCCGCCGCCGTGCCCGCCCGTGGGCACCTGGCGCTCCGGGCTGCCGGGCGTGCTGGCAGAAGGGATCTGTCCACAGCACCTCGCCAGTGACACGCGGAGCTGGGGGACCCTGGCGTCCAGGCTGCCTCCGCCGCCTTTTGTGTCCTGAGCGCCCCGGGGGCTGCTCGCAAGGCTGCTCGGAGCTCAGCGCCCAGTTTTCTCCCGATCCCCCGCTGCCTTGCCCGGGGTCTATATGCTTACACACACACACACACACACACACACACACACACACACACACCACACAAACACACACACACACCACCGCGCACACACTTTCACTCGCGCTTACATCCACTCACACACACAGCGCTCACGCACAACCTCGCCCCCTCTATTCCTCCATCTCGCTCTTCCATCCCTTTTCCTCCCTTCTTTCTTTCTTCCCGTCTGTGTCCTGTGCCTTTCCTCCTCCCTTGCGTCTCACTTTCTCTCTTCTTTCTTCAACCCTCTTTCACTTTCTCTTCTTTCCTTTGTCCTCTCTCTGTGTCTGTCTCTCTCCCCCCCTTTCCCGCTCCTCTCTCTGTGTCTCTCTCGTCTCTCTCTGTCTCTGTTTCTTTCTCTCTCTTCTCCCACTTCTCTCTCCTCTCTGTGTCTATCTGTCTCCTTCCCTTCCCTCTTCTTTTCTTGGGCACAGGTACAGACTAACATGAGTACGCATATATGACCCACTGTATCCCACACTTGTACACACAGTTTAATACACAAAAGAACACTACCTGCACCATCGTGTGTGCACCAGTCCCATCCCAAGGCTCCTGAGGGAAAGGAGGACGGTGTGGTGAGAAGGCATCCTGAGTCCTGGTATAGCCACTATTCTAAGCCCAGACACTTCCAGCTCATCATCTTCTCAGAGCTTGGCGCCAACCCAGGGGCCAGCCCGAGCCTGGGGTCTCCCTCTGAATCAGCACAATGGAGGGGACAGAGGGAGAAAGGCAAAGTTCCTTGGAGAGAACTGAAGCTGATTCTAGATATCTGCTCCCTTAAAACAATCTGCTTAGGTTACCCAAAGCATATGCTCCCTATATGTCCAATAATATCCCTTCCAGGTTTGTATTCTATGTCCTTTAGACTAGAGATCTTTAAGTCCCTTCTGGCTCTGACATTCTATGCTCTGTGTCCTGAAGTGCCTTCTACTTCTAACATTAATAATAAAAATAGCCAACATTTACATAGTGCTTTGAGGTTTACAAGGCACTTTCCATACATTATCTCATTTGATGTTCTAGGTTCCCATCCAGGATTAACATTCTATGTTTTAAGGCCATTCCAGTTCTGACATTATATGATGCTATAAGGTGCCAAAAGTGTGAACTCCCTACCTTTTCTGCTCCCCTCCCAGTCCCTTTCCCCTAATTCACAAGCACATACCCAGATTGTACAGTTTTGGACTGGAAAATCTTTGGGGAGTAGGGAAGTGGCTCCTTGCTCTGGAGAAGGACAAGGGGCATTGGCATGGGGGGGGAGGGGGTCAGACAGGGCATGATAAGTAAGGGACCTCCATCTTCTTCCTCCTTCCCTGGCTCTTCAGACTATGCATCTCCTTCCTGTCACACCAAATGACTAAAATTTGAGGGAACCTGAAAGACTTTTCGTTCAGTCCTTTCTTGACTCAGCCCCCAGCAAGGACCTCAGGGCACTTTCCTGAGCTTAGTCCCAAGAGAGGAGTGCCTCTAGCTCTGGATATCAAGGGTAAGTGATTCATTCGGTTGAGGGAGGAAGTACCTGAATTTTCCAAGACAGCTACCACCATTTTGTGAACTAGACTAACCTTTGGTACATATGCGTGGGCTCTGCACAGAAACTGTTGAAAGGGGAGCACTTGGACCACAAGCCTTGCCAGTCTGCCATGTCTGACTGTGCCTATTAAATTCAGGAATCCCTCTTATATTTAGAAGAGGGGAGGGAAGGGAAGGGCAGGAGCGTTTGTATAACCCTTACTATGTGCTAGATGGGCCAGCTAGGCAGTGCAGTGGATAGAAGCACCAGACTTGGAGTCAGGATGATCTAAGTTCAAATCCTGCCTCAGCAACTAACTGTGTGACCCTGGGCAAGTCCTTGCCCCTTATTTGCCTCAGTTCTTCATCTATAAAATGAGGACACACTGGAGAAGGAAAGGCAAGTCACTCCAGTAACCTTGCCAAGAAAACCCCAACAGCAACAAATGTGCTAGATATTATGCTAAGCACTTCAAAATGATCTAATTTAATCATTCCAATCCTAATAAGGTAGGTGCTCTTATTATCCCCACTTTACAGTTAAGGAAACTGAGACAGGGTCACATAGCTGTGGCGTGTCTGAGAACACATTAGAACTCAGATCTTCTCAACTCTGGACCCAATACCCTGTCTACTTCACCACTTAATTGCATGGGGGGGCGGAGCAGTGGAAAGAGGGACAATTACTGGACTTCAATATAGAAAGGGTGGTGTGTGCATATCAAGCCTGGTAGGTGTGGCATGTGTTTGCCCTTTACATACCTACACCATATATTGTTGGGTGTTTCAGTGTGAGCGAGTGAGTGAATAGAGATGCTTGTGTGTTTGTTTTAGAAAACATCTTTACATGAGTGCCTAAACCTCTGCCCTATCCTCCCACCCTTCCACCTCTGTAGATATTGATGGTCACCGAGCATTTATTAATGAATTGATTTTCTAATTTATCAAACACTATGTTAAGTGCCAGGTGTTCAAAGAAATTCACAAATAGTGCCTGCTTTCAATTTACATTCTAATGACGTGCAAACTACTGTGCAGAAACAAGATGTAGACCAGGGAAGTCAGAGATAAAGGAGGGAAGGGGACAAGGAGGGAGGCTGGGGAGGGAGAGGGGGAGGGGACTGAGAAAGGCTTCCTAGCAGAAGGTGGGATTTGAGTTCACTAAAGCAACTTTACCTTTGCTGCTGATGGGTATAACCATCGGCTGTCCTATAGCCCTCAGAATCCCCGGGCTTCCCAGTTGTGGGTTGTCTAAGCTGTAGCTCCTTTTCCTGATCCCATCCCCTCTACCTTTGCAATGAGCTCTCTGGAAACCTGGTCCTATTGTTAACCAATGGTCCTTTATATGAAGCCTGTGCTCTCCCCTGGAATTGACTTCATACGTATTTGGTATTTAATGTGTACATGTTATTTCCTACTAGTAGGCTGTAATCTCTTTGAGTGTCTCTAGCCCTAATGCTCATTATAACGTCTAGCACATAATAGGTAACTAGTGTTTGTTGCATTGAATTCAGTGCGTGTGTGTGTGTGTGTGTAACTTTATGTGTATGGGTCTCCACATAAATTCATGTTTGTCTATATCCTTATGAATATGTGAATGTATTCCTATGCATAAGTATGCATATGTGTATGTGTGTGCATGTGTATATATGTGTGAAGTCCTTGCCCAAAGCTGGAAATACCCTCCATGCTCCCTGCGCCCATTATGGCAGATCTCTGCCAAGGGCCTGGGCATCCATGCCAAAGAGTGTCTGCCAGGCTCCTTGCTGAGAGGACTGGGTGCAGACATGAAGAGGGGGCAGCCCTGGCAATGCCCCCCTCCTTGGGGCACATTGGCAGCACCTGATCTGATGCAGAGCCCGGAAGATCCTCCCCCTCATTAGGGCTTCCTCTTCTCTTAGCCAGGGCTTTAGAGGAAAAGACAAGCACAGGGGGCACTGCTGGGTGTCCCATGTCCAGAACTCTGCTGTTAATCCCTTTTGCTTCCTGAGGAGGGTAAGAGGCTTCTCTCTGCTCCAATTGTCATCCTGCCATGCTCCCCACCCTAGTGATGGTTCCAGGTTTCACCTCTGCAGTACCCAGCCCCGCCTTTCTCCTGCTGGCCTAGCTTCCAGGGTTCCAAGGCTCTTTGCCAGGCCCACCCGGCAGCACCTCCTCCGCATGCTCACTATGCCACCCAAGGCAGCTTTCTCCCTGGCACTGTGTCCTAAGAGAAGGGGTTCCCACCCAGAAGAGAGAGAGATTGAAGAAGGGGAGGAAGGGCAGGAATTAATACTTGGGACTTGGTAGAGGCTAGGCCTCCCTTCTATGTGGTTATCTTTCTTCATGGGCATTTCCCCAACCTTACCAAGTCCTATGTGAGAGAGGAGGCGTGATGGGTATATTGGAGTCTTGTGCCCCTAAGTGAAGGAGATAGCATTGTAGAAGTGACCAGAGAACTAGTTTTGTAGTTAGAGGACCCCGATTAAAATTCCACTGTCCAGATGACTATGGACAATTACTTAGCCCCCTACTCTGAGCCTTACTTTCCTCAGCTATAAAAGAAGGGATTTATACTAGGTCTCCCAGGTCAAATCCAGCTTCAGGTCCTGAATCTTCCCTTGGGGCTTTGGGTTCTCACCACCAACACTGCCCAACTGTCCCTGGATGAGTAGGGTGGGGGGCTACCACCAGGTGAATTTCAGTGGGATCTCCCCCACACTGCCCTTACCCAGACCAGACTATAATGAACACCAAGGGTGCCTTCCAGGGACTAGAGAAACCCTAAATACAGAGTAGGTAAACTGAGATCAGTGGGTGTGTGTCCTTCTCCTTGGTGATTTGGGAGGTTCCCAGGCTGGTTGTATATACATGAGCCTTGGAGAAAATTCCTCTCCAAAGGAGAGACTCAGAGTAATTATGTCTCTTCTGCAACTGTACCTAGATCTCAGGTACACACACACACACACACACACACACACACACACACACACACATACTCTAGGCCTATGTGCTTACTGACTTGGGGGCTGGCACAACTTCTTGAGTGAGGCTACACATATGTGGATCTTCTCTATGTAACTGGATTATCCAGGCTGCACCTGCAAATGTGTGCTATCCTGTGTCTAACGGTATAGTTGTGTATCTGTATTGGGCAGGTCCAGTCAGGTCTACAAGTACTTACTAAGCTGCTAACAGCGGTAATCATAATCAATAATAACTAGCATTTATCTGCTGCTTTAAGATTTGCAAAACACTTTACATACATTAACTCATTTGCATACATTCATTCATCTGATCCTCACAATGATAGGCATTATTATCATGTTTTTTACAAATGAGGAAACTGAGGCCAACAGAGGTTCAGTGACTTGCCCAGGGTCACACAGCTAGCAGATGTCTAAGGCAGAGTTCAAAGGTCTTCCTTTTTCTAAGATCCTGACTCTATCTACTTCACCACCTAATTGCCTCTACTATGCAGCAGAAGTTGTTCCAAATGCAGGAGGTACAAAAAAAGTAAAAATAAAAAAAGAGCAAAATGAGCCCTGCCCTCAAGGAGCTCACTCTCTAATAGAGAACATACAAACCACCAGAAACAAACAAGATGCAACACAATAAAGTGGAGAAAATTCTAGAGGGAAAACAGTTTGTGTTTACATGTGTCTAATTGCATTGACTTTGCAAGTGTGTCCAAGAGTGATGTATGGGTGTGAGCATTTGCTTTAGGTGGTGTGTGTGTGTGTGTGTGTGTGTATGAGTGTGTGTGCATATCTGTACATCTGGTTGTCTACTTGAGTAGATCTTTCTCTGAGTGATTCTCTGCATGGGTTTCCAGGTTTCTATATTATCTGTGGTAGAAGTGTGAGTCTGTATAAACTGTATGAGTCTAGGTTATGAGTTTTCTCTGTGTAGATGCCTTGATATAATTCTGTCTTTGTGTATGTATGTCTCTCTGTCTTTGTATTGTGTACAAGTGTGTGCGTGCATATGTGTGTGTGAGACTCACTCACCCTGTTTCAGGGAGGTACTGGGTAACATTCCCTTCCCTGTGGCTCACCAGGCTCCTTGGCACTGGGGGCTAGATTCCTATGTCCAGGGTTCAACAGCAGGGTAGGGGCATAGTGCCTTTAGCCTTTGTGGCAAAATCAGAGAGGGCAAGAACAGCCTTGAGCCACAGATTAGGGAGGTCAGTTCCCTCCTGAAGAGACTGCTTAGTTCTCCTCAAGAATTTCTCCATATTCATCTTTGTCCTGTTTCCTCCTGTCCTCAGTCTCCAAAGTCCTTTCCTCAAGGAAGGGTCCAAGTCCCAAATCTACATAGAACCTGAAGGATTTACCTCTAAATTCTCTTCCAAATTTAAAAGTTCACATAACAGTTCATTACTCTCAGAGAGCATATAGTCTAGAATTTGTTGCTGAGTCATTCAGTTGTGTCTGATTCTTTGTGACCCATGAACAAGTCTGAGTTGGTTTGCCATTTTTTTTCTCCATTGTGCCTCCATTTTTCAATGAGGAACTCAGGCAAACAGGGGGTAAGTGACTTGCCCAGGGTCACCCAGCTACTAGGTGTCTGAAGTCGGATTTGAGCTCAGATCTCCCAATGCCAGATACAGCTCTCTATCCACTGAACTGCTGAGCTTCCTCTTAGTCTAGAATATTGTAACCCGACAGAATGGAAAAAGGCTGGATTTGGAGTCAGGAAAGATCTTGGCTGCAGTCTTGGCTCTGACACTTGCCACCTCTGTGTGGGTGGACGAGTCCATAAGTGTCTCTGAGTTTGACCTTCCTCCTCTGTAAAATGAGTCAGTGCTACCTATAGTACCCATCTCACAGGGCTGTTGTGAAACTCAAATGCGTAATATAAAGTGGTTTGTAAAAATTAAAGCCCTACTTGGTTCCAAAGGAAAGGAGAGAAAACAGACCCCCCCCCTTTCCATCTTTGCAGAAGTGGGGGACTATGGGTACAGAACACAGCACTTGCAATGGTGAGGGGAGAGTGATGCATGTACAGCTTGTCTTAGAGAGACAGACTGGAGCATATGTCAACATTCCTTAACTGGTTCCAGCTGATTAACAATGTATTGAAGGGGAACCTCATGATTGGCTGAAGAGACACCTCAAAAGCCCTGTCTGATTTAGCTACTGTGTTCTTGCCTCAGGTCTCTGAAGAACTTGGAGACCCATGAAGGGAGTAGAGCCCATGACCTTGTGAATTCAAAAGGTTCAGAGGGTTCTAGGTGTTATGGGTGTCATCCAGTTGTTAGGATTTGAAGGCAGCAGGAGAAAATAGTGACCTTTGGAACTGATATTCAGAACCCCTAGCCCAGGAGCAGTTGAGACAGATTCATCCAGCATTAATGATACCTATGGATGTGAACTTGATGGGACAGAAAGAACCAGGTTAAGTTGAGCCTACCCTCCTCAGGGACCAAGACGGGATGGGGGACCGTAAGCCTCCATGGTATTTTCCTGGGGTGGAGAAGTGGGGGATGTTTGCACTTCATTTTTTCTGTCTTGAAAAATAAAATCCCTTTATAAAAGCTACATGATTTTAAGTGGTTAAATGGAAAGTCCCCTAGCAAATGAAAGGAACAGAGCTCCAGGGGGTTGGAGCTAATGGGAAAAGAAAAAGTCACCCCTAAGTCCCTGAAACTCTTGGGGGAGATGTGGCCAACCTGGTACTGAGAGAGTTTGGCCAGAATATACATGCTACATATATATCATCCGATTTGATTGCTATGCTGGCTAGTTTTTCTGATTTTTTTTCTCTCTTATTCTTTATTACAGGGAATGATTGTCTAGGAGGCATTTGCAATAGATTTGTAAATGAAGATAATGTAAATTTAAAAAATAAAAACATATATGTCAGTTATTTTTGAAGAGAGAAAGAATTGGCAGGGGTAAGAAAGAGCCTATAGATAAAAAGAGTTTCAAGATGAGAGAAGGAAAAAGAATAATTGAAAAGGAAAGCTCTCGAGGGAACCATCAGGACCTTAGAGATTTAGTCTAAGGCTTTCATTTTACAGACATGATTTCTTCTGAAATCTCTGCCTCTGAATTTTTATGAAGATGGCGTAGCATTGTTGGTTATCTTTTTATGGGTTTAACTGAGAAAAGGTCATCTACAACATACTCATTGCTTCTATTTCCTTATTTCCAACTACTCAGTCTGCAGGATTACAATCCAGCTTCTGACTGCACCATCCCCAAGGTTACCAGTAATATCTCAACTACTGACTCCAAGGCTTTTTCTCAGTCTTTATTCCATTTGGGCTCTCTTCAGATTTTGATGGGGCCAATAGTTTCCTCTTCTTGAATTCTCTCTCTTTTCTTGGCTTCTGTGATCCAACTCTCTCTTGATTCTCCTCCTAATTGTCTGACCAATCTTCCTTAGGCTCCTTTGCTGAGGTAGCACCCTTCATTAAGTAGGGATATCCCCTAAGACTCTTTTTTGGTCAGAGCTCTCCATTATGACTTACCCATCTTGGGTAACCATGCACAGCAGTGCTTGTAGTTTGATTGAGCTATACAAGCCCTTCTGCCACAACAAGGCAGTGATCCAAGGGGGGCTTTTTTAGGCAAATAGGGGTTGAGTGACTTGCCCAGGATCACATAGCTAATAAGTGTCTGAGACTGGACTTGAACTTGTGTCTTCCTGTCACCAGGACCAGTACTCTATCCACTTTACCACCTAGCTGCCCCCATAACTAACAGCACTAGGGCAAATACAGAACAGCATAGAATCTATAGTATAAAACCACAGAGAGCCTACTGACTTCTCCCTCTATAAAAAAGGCCCCTATCTCAGTGTCCAATTTAGCCCTGGGACAGTCTGGCCTCTAAAGAGAAAGGTCAGACTCTTTTCTTAACCTCTCTGGCTCTCTATGGCCCCATTCCGGGGCTCCCAGGAAAATTAAAGTTTAGATTTGCTGATCTGCCTACCTGATACAGGTAAAATACCCAAAAGAGATATTCAGTATACAATACAGATCAGGTATAGCACTAGTATTTATTTCCACTGAAAAAAACAAATGCTTAATACTCCAAACACTTGCAAACACACATCAATACAGACTTAAAACATGAAGTGGTAACTTATTAGTTCCCATTATCTTTTCCCAGGAGGTTGATACCTAAAACTTCAAAATCTGAAGCAGTTTACAAGGCAGCTCAATGAACAGACATTTCACCTTCTCCCTGGCTCTGCACGGTCAGAATCTCTCCAAAGTACATGTTCAGGTTGAGCTCATTCTTCTGTCACTGGTTGTGTCTTCTTCCAGTAAGCTTAGCAGCAGAAGAGCGTATCTTCAGCAGAGCTAATAGCACCAACTGAGGAACTCAGGAGCACTAGACCCTTAAATTCATAAGACTATCAAGAAATATCCATTTCAGACTCACCGTTTGGTTACCTATGCTCAGGGGAAAAGAAAAAACACTAGTTAAAAGAGTCAACCAGGAGCCCAGATCCAGTCTCCTGTAAGCCCCATAGGTATTTAAATCCACCACAAATTGCAAGACAATAAAAAAGAAGGAGAGAGGGAGGGAGAGATAGACAGAGAGAGAGACTGAGACAGAGAGACAAAGACAGACAGAGACAGTTTTGCACATCACACATTTTGGAGATAGAAAGGAATACCAGAGGATGGAGTCAGTCGTTTTTATGATGTACTGAGGGGTGGGGGCGGGGTGGGGAGAGGTTCTTCTTGGCTCAGTGTCCAAGCCTCTTTGAAGAGACTTTAATCCCCATGGCTGACATGGGGTGGTGAGAGGTGACCCGTCTCCCACAGCTTGTCGCACGTGTCTTTTACCAAAACAGAAAGGACCAGGGTAAATGTTTCCCTGGAAGGGGCCCCAGCCCCAGGCATGCTCCATGCGATGTACTCGAGCCAGTCACTATGTACCGAAGAGTTTCCCTGATTATACCTATTATGTATGGCGGGAGAGATCCCATCTGTAAAATAAAGTCCCTAAACTTTCTTCTGGTAACTTTCTTTCTTAGTTTCTCTTTCTCTCTTATCTTCAATCTCTCCTTATCTGAAGGCTCCTTCCTGTCCACCACCCCCAAACTTTCCCAGGTCTCTACTTTCCTTCAAAAAACAAACAAAAACGATTAATTTGACCTTACCAACCCCTAAAGCTATTTATTGTCCTACACCTCTTCTCCCTTTCACAACCAAATTCCTAGAAAGAGTCATCATCTGCCTTGACTGCTGGCATTTCCTTAGGTCTCTTCCACTTACTTCTCAATTTTCAATCTTACAATCTGACTTTTGACCTCTACACAACTGAAACTGCTCTCTCCAAGGTAACTAATGACCTCCTAACTCCTAAACTCAATGGCTTTTTCTCTGGAATCATTTGACTTGGTCTTTCTGAAACTTTTAACCCGTTGATCATTCCCTTTTCCTGAATTCTCCCTGGTTTCTGGGATAATACTATTCCCTGGTCCTTCCACCTGACTAACTCTCTTTACTCTTCCCCTGTCTCCTAAGGGTGGGAAATCTCGAGACGTTGACTTGGCACCTTTTTTCTTTCTACCCTGCTCCTTTCATTAGTTTCCATGTGTTCAATTAGCATCTCTCTGTAGGTGTCTCCCAAAACTACATTTTGTTATTCAGTCATTTATCAGTCACATCTGGCTCTTTGTGACCTCATTTGAGAATTATATTTGGGTCACTCAGCTAGTATATGTCTGAAGCCAGATTTAAGCTCAGGAAGATGAGTCTTCCTGACTCCAAGTGTGGCACTCCATACACTACACAGCCCTAATCCTTTACAAAATCTAGTCTTGCATCACTAACTGCTCCCCTCCCCTTCCCTCCTTGAATCTCTCCTCTATATCCCACAGGCTCAGTATGTCTAAAAATAGTCGACAAGCATTTAAAAGACCCTACTCTGTGGCAGGCATTGTGCAAAGCAGTGGGGATATAAAAAAAGACCAAAAAAACCCCAAACAAACAAAAACAAAAAGTCAACAATCCAGTCTCTTGAGGAGCTCACTGTCTAATGGGAGAGCCAAGATGCAAACTACTATGTTCAAACAAAATCTAGACAGGATAAATTGGTGGGGGATTATTGATGTTTGTCTGCTCTCAAAGAGGACCATGATCAGGAAGGGGATGCCATGATTTGCAAGTGAACTGGATTTAAGTGAGAGAGTAGTGGGAAAAGTCACCAGCCTCACTTTGTCCTCTGGAGCCATCTGGGCCCAGTGGTCAGATACAGATCAGGACAACTGAAGATGGCCCCTGGCCGGGGGTAGTCTTAGGGGAAAGGCCTTGAGACAAAGGAAGATCAGGAAAGGCTTCTTGCAGACAATGAGATGTTAACTGCAACTTGAACGGAGACAGAGAATCTAGGAGACAAAGATGAGGAGAGAGTTCCAAGATGCAAAACATAATCAGAATGTCCAGTCAGAAGACAGACTAACAAGGAGGCCAATGTCCCTAGATCAGACAGCATAGAGAGAGTCGTAAGGTGTAAGAGGACTGGAAAGGTGAAGGGTCCCTATGTTATGAAGAACTTTGAAGGTCAAACAGAGCATTTTGTATTTGATCTTGGAGGTAATAGAGAGACACTAGAGTTTAGGGGATGATATGATCAGACCTGAATTTTAGGGAGATCAATTTGACAGTTGAGTGAAGGGTGAAGAGACTTGAGGAAGAAAGATTAGCCAGCAGGTTATTGTAGCAGTCCAGGTGATAGGTGATGGGGGTCTGCGCCAGGGTAGGGGCAGGGTTAGAGGAGAGAATTGGATATTTATGAGATATTAAAAAGGTAAAATTGACAAGATGAGGAAACAGACTGAATTAAGATGTGAGAGGGAGATGTAGAAAATGATACCTAGATTTTAGGGCTGTGCGAATGCAAAGATGGTGGTACCCAGGACAATGATAGGAAAGTCAGGAGGAGGGGATGGTTTGGGAGGAAAGATAATGAGTTCTGTTTTAGACATGTTGAAGTTATGATGTCTAGAATTCTTTTTATTTCTCCAAAACTCATGCCCTCTGCAAATTTCTGTATTTGTGTTGAGGAAACCATCCACCTTTCAGGTTCTCAACCTCAGAGCTCTCCAAGGTTCTTATCTCACCTTTTAGTAACTAGGTAGTACGGTGGGTAGAGGACTGGACTTGGTATCAGGAAGACCTGAGTTCAAATCCAACCTTGGATACTTAAAGGTTGTGTGACTGAGTAAATCATTTAACCTCTAGTTTCCTCAACCTTATAGCTGAGGATAAAATGAGAATATAATATGAAGATAACAGTACCTCATCTCTACCTCACAGGGTTATTGTGAGCAGCAAATGAGATATTTGCACAGTGCCGGACACATCGCAGGTGTGTAATAAACACTCATTCCTTTCCCTCACATTGTTCATATCCAATTAGTTAACAAACCTTATTGATTCTATTTCTACAACTCTGTCATGAGGGGCAGCTAGGTGGTGCAGTGGATAGAGCACCAGTGCAGGACTCAGGAGGACCAGAGTTCAAATCTCACCTCAGACACTTGATACTAACTAGCTGTGTGACCTTGGGGAAGTCACTTAACCCCAATTGCCTCATCCTGGCTCATTTCCAGTCATCTTGAGAAGTGAGGCTGGTGACCTCCCTCACCTAAAACAAAATCAAGTGCAAGTCATGTCATTATTTCTCTGATGGCATGGTCTTCTTTGGCAAATGAAGGATGAACACACATACACATACACACACACACACTCTGCCATGAATCTCCACTTACTAATTTCTATTTTAGCTCATTGTTTCTCAGTGAAATAGCCCTCAAATTGATCTCCCATTTTCCAGGCCATTCTCTATAGAACTGCCAAGATAGAGTAGAGGTAGTGATGGGAACTGTGATTTCATTGCCATAGGCAACTCCCAAATCAAGAAACGCTATCTACCAATGCAGGTCTTCTCCAAAATTTATAGTTTTATCGAGTTGCCTAGAATGCTAAGAAGTTAAATGACTTGCCTAAGGTCACTCAGTGTGTGTCAGAATCAGGGTATGATCCCAGGTCCTTCTATCCGTAATACCATGCTGCCAAATTAACATTCCTAATGCACATATCTGGTTATGTTATTCCCCCTACTCACAAACCTATTGTGTCTAGGACAAAACTCCCCAAAGTCATTGAAAGCTCTCCATGGCCTGGTTCCCAACTACCATTCCTGGATTATTTCATATGAAGGCTCTTCATGCACTCTCTGTTCCCATCAAACTACCTATTGGTTGTTCTCCATACACGACATTTCATCTGCCTCTGCAGTCTTTCACAGATGGACTTTCCCATGTCTGGAATGAACTCCCTCAAATCACTTCTGCTTTTCAGAGCCCCTGGTTTCCTTCAAAATTCAACTTAAATACCACCTTCTATGTGATACCTCTCACTTCATCTAGGTTACCTACCTGCCTACCTTTGATTTCCCCAGGGGATAATCTAATCAATTTTAGAGTGAATGAGTCCTGAGGTAGGACTATCCTACTTCAAGCAAGCCTCACTCTCTCTATAACTAGGCTTGAGGGAGGAAGAAAGGGGAAGGGAAAACAAGTATTTATTAGGTACTTACTAAGTGCCAGGCACCATTTTAAGTACTATACAAATATCTCTTTTGACACTGTCTGAGGTAGAGGTGCTATTATTATCTCCTTGTTATTTATTATTATACCCATATTATTATTACCATCCCCATTTTACAATTGAGGAAATTGAGGCAGACCATGCTTAAGTGACTTGCCCAAGGTCACAAAGATAGTATCTCAGGACCTCAGGTCTTCCTGATTCCAGGCTCTATCTTCTGTACCATCTAGCTGCCTCTCTGCTGCTTGAGGGCCTGGACAGCTGCTCTATAGCTTTTAATAATAAAATCAACATCACCTTGGCTACCACAAAAGGTGCCACAGCCTCCTTTCCTCTGGCTTCCCTCAGATTTTGGGCTTTTGAGCCGTAGGCTGCCCAGATAAAAACTGCCTTCCCTGAGCCCCTCTTCCTGTGCCCCTTGCCTCCTTCCCATCAATGTCAGCCTTATGCCTCTAATGTCTCTATCCCAGCTCTTTCTTACTCTTCCACTGTGCCTAAGACTTGTGCCCTCTGGAATACTTGTTCTATTGGTAACAAATTGCTCTTCCTATTAGACTTGCTCCCTCTGTTCTCCCTGAGAAATTACTTTGTATATATGTATCATTTATTCTCGTGTCTGTGCTCTTTCTTTGTACCCTCAGTGCCTGATACATGATGAGAGTTTCATTAATTATTGAACTGAGACCTTCCCTATCACTTCAGTTGTTAGTACCATCTCCCTCTTGAAATTACCTTGTATTTCTTTGTATGTTCTTGCTTGTCTGTAGTGTGTACCCTCCAGGAAGCTAATTGAGAAAAAGCACTATTTTATTTTTGGTTTTGCATCTCTAGAACCCAGCATGGCACCTTATCATTAGTAATTACTTCATAAATGATTGCTCTTATTGAAGCTATGATTGTGGGTTGGCGTGAGCTGAGAAGGCTTTGAACAGTAGTTGGAATGTGCATTCGGTTTAGATGGACACAGAGATGGAGGAGAGAGAAGGGACTGGAGGAGAATGCAAAGTTAATAACATTTTGTTCAATCATTTTCAGTCGTATCCAACTCTTCGTGATTCCTTTTTGGGGTTTTCTTGGCAAAGATACCGGAGTGCTTGGCTATTTCCTTCTCTAGCTCAGTTTATAGATGAGGACCTGAGGAAAATGGGGTTAAGTGACTTGCCCAGGGTCACACAGATAGTAAGTGTCTGAGGTCATATTTGAACTCTACCTAGCTGCTCAGGAAAGCAAAGGTTTATATAAAAAGACAGAGATGAGACCAATCTTTATCTAACTGATTGGATTAAAAAGAAATAATGGAAAAGTTAGGGTCCTGAGGGCCAGAGATTGATGGGAATTAGGTCTGGAACTTCAGAAACTCAATCTGGTAGCAGTGTGTGGGATGGGTTAGAGGGGACAAAAATAGACGTTTGAGAGACTTGTTTGAGGAAAATGATTGCTCTAAGGGTACACAACAAGAGAAATGCAGAGACAGAGAACTCAGTCCTCCTCACTCACAGTCCTGAAGTTAGTTCGCCTTGTCAAGCTGGAACCTCAGTAAAGAGCATTAGGTCCCTCCAGTCCCATTCCTAGCCCTGCCAGGTTGAGCTTCCTTTAGGAGTATCCCCTTGCTTTCCCCAGCTAGGAGAGCTCCTTCCTTTGCTATCCTCTGCTAGGACTTAATGGAGATGGAAGTTAATAATTGAGAAGG
This sequence comes from Bettongia penicillata ogilbyi, assembly GCA_023548195.1. Classification (NCBI taxonomy): domain Eukaryota; kingdom Metazoa; phylum Chordata; class Mammalia; order Diprotodontia; family Potoroidae; genus Bettongia; species Bettongia penicillata. The sequence goes on along the minus strand of JAJHZJ010000373.1, from coordinate 3,611,495 downwards.
AACTAGTCCAAGGTGGAAGATGAAAGAGGAGAGAGAAGGCTTAGAGTATACGGCTAGCGTGCTTGCTTGGGCCTAGGGTCATTCAGGTGTCTTCAGACGGTGTCTTCCTCTCCCTTTCTCTACTTCTGCCTCTCACTCCTAGGGGTCATATAAAGGAAAGAACAAGCTATGGTCTTCCTTTTTCCGTGGGAGGAGAGAATCATAGTATCATAGGGTTTAGAGCTGGAAGGAATCTTAGAGATTACCTAGTCCAATGCCCTCATTTTAAAACTGATGAAAGCCCACAGAGGTTAAATGTCTTGTCTGAGGTAGTATGGGTAGAAAAGTGCAGAACTGAAATCCAAACTCAGAGGGATTAGAAGACTGGACCTAGGGGTGTTCTCCTAGGTCTTAGAACTTTGATCACTTCTTGTGTCTAATGAAGAATGGGAAAGGGTCCATCATGGAGTAGAGTAGTCAGTGTGGAGCAGATGCCCTATTTCTCTCAACATCACAGGACAAAGGATGGACTACTTACCTTGCTCCATCCCAATTTTATAACTCTTCTCTCTAAACACAGAAGTCCCATACTCCCCCATCTCTTCTCACAATCTCACTCAGAGATGTAGAGAGGGTCCCCCTTCACCATCCTGTTCATTCCCCTGGACAATTGAAATAGCCCTATCCTCAATCCTCTTGCTTTCTCCTTTCTCCCATCTCCTTTTGGGAGCCTTGATAACCAGGCAATATGCCAGGTATCACCAGGTCACAGAGAACCAGTTTAGTTGTCTCTGGCTATCTTACCTTCTAGAGGTCCCTGGATAAAAGGGCTGGAGGAATAGGGTCAGATGCAGAAAGAACTGCAGAGGTAAGAATACAGTGTAAGGGAGTAAGGGGCAAAGAGAGACAGTGGCTCAACACAAGAGACTCTTTAGTTGAGAGTTCTTATTTCCCCTCCCCTCTACCTCAATCACCCATAACCCTACTAGAACTAATTAACAGAAACATAGCTAGATGGACAAGCTCTCTGACAGTGTCCATCTCTGGGGACATTGGGAAGTGGAGGGCAGCAAGTGGGACACCCAATAAGAGGGCGGTTTGGGATTTTTTTTCTCAAGGCTCCAGCATGCCTAGCAAGCCTGCATTCCCAGGACTGACTACTCCTTCGAGCTACCTCAGTGCTCCTCAAAAGACCTCATCCCTATCATTGTTGAGACCTTCTCCCTCTCAGACTTTCCCATGGAAGCTCCTCATCAGTTCAGATCCCTAAACTCTTGAGGTCTCTTGGGGGCATAGCTCAAAGTCCATTAAATTTGGAGTCAGAAGACCTGAGTTTAAAAGCTGGCTCATCTACATAACTGGAATTGGATCCTAGCTCAATTATTTACCACCTGTGAGACTTTGGGGAGAGTTACTTAACATTTCTGGGTCTCAGCTTCCCTGCCTGTACAATGAAGGGGTTGAACCAGGTAATCTCAAAATCAGATTCTTTCCAGGTGTAAATCTATGATCTATAGGCTGTGGTCTTGTAGCCTGTGTTACCTAGGGCAAGTCATTACCCTCCCTCTGGCTCTGTTTCCTCATCTATAAAATAAAGAGGTTGGATTAGAAAGTTCTCTTTCCAGCTGTAAACCTGGCAATGATCCATGGCACTGATTCTCTCCCCTCCAAAGCACTCTTCCCCTCTGAACCAACAAATCTGATCTCCCATCTTCGCTTCTCTCCTCTGAACTTCCCCTTCCCTTAAGACATCCATCTTAGCTTTGTCTAAGACACTGTTGCCCTGAACACACCATCAGGGAGGCCCATGCTAATGAGACCAGGGATTCTTTGGGGTCCAATTCAGTACAAGAATATCTGAGTCGGCTCCAAAGTAAGCTCGATGGCTCCACCTGCTGGTCTCATTGGGACCTCTGTGCCTCAGGATGGAGAGGAGGGCAGACATGGTCAAGAACTGGTGGATAGAAAGTGGGATGGGAGTTGGAGCAGTTGGCAGAGCCCCATGTCCAGTGTGAAGGGTGCCTCCTAATGCCTTGTTCCACCTCCGTGTGTGTGTGCGCGCGCGTAAGGTAAGGTGTATTCATGGAAACATAGGACCCAAGAGGTTGCTGAATCCATACTCTACCAGAAGCATTGACTCTTCTTTCCATTATGGCAACAAGTGGGCATCTAGCTGCCTCCTAAAGACCACAAGTGACTGGGAGCTCACTACTTTTCCAGGACAGCTCAATCCATTGATGGATAGCTTTATAGGCATACCTTGTTTTATTGATTGGTAGGGCCAGTGGACAGAGCCCCGAACCTGGAGGATGGAAGACTTATCTTCCTGAGTTCAAATCTGGCCTCAAACACTCACTGGCTGGGTGATCCTAGGCAAATCATTTCATTCTTTTTGCCTTAGTTTCCTCATCTGTAAAATAATCTGAAGAAGGAAATGGTAAACCACTCCAGTGTCTGCCAAGAAAATCCAAAATAGGGTCACAAAGAGTCAGACATACTCGAACAACAACAACTTTGTTTTTTTTTTAAGAAATAATACAATTGCACATTTAATAGATTGCAATATAGTGTAAACCTAACTTTTATATGCACTGGGAAGCCAAAAAAATTCATGTGACTAACTTTATTGTGATATTCGCTTTATTGCAGTGTTCTGGAACTAAAGTCACAATATCTCCAAAGTATGCCTGTGTTTACAAGGCAGTTTCATTTTTTTACTTGAAATTTACTTGAAATTTGGCTCCCTGTAACTTCCCAGGTTATTCTAGGACTAAGGGATCTGTACCTTTTCCATGAAGGGCTCTAGCAAGGTGAGGCTGCCTTGGTGTAGAGGATTGTGAATCAGGGGCTACTGACCTTGTTGAAGTCAGAGGTCATGGCCCTTAGAAACAGGGATTGAGGGGGCAGAAACCAGGATCCAATTGGCAAGATTGAGGAGGGAAGGTCACTGAGGGAAAGCCCTGTCATCCCCCCACTATTCAGAACAGCCCTTTCTTAAAATTAAGTCTTTGTGGGAGAAGATCCAGTGTTGGATTATCTTAACTGTCTCTTCCTCTTTGGGGCTTAAATTCTCTTAGCAGGATCTGTTTTCAGCCTGTCCTTCCACTCATGTGGAAGACTTCAGAGAGGTAAGTTATGTACTTTGATCCTACTGATAGACTCTCAGGATACTCAAAAATCCCTCACCTTCCTCTTCCCATCTGTGTATCCCTATGGTTAGCTCTATGACAATCCACCTCCCCTTCCCTCTGCCAGTTAGGGCCCTTCAGCCCAATCTTCAACCACAAATAAATTCAATAGCAAATATTCATTAAGCACTATCTGTGTGCAAAGTAAGATTCCTGGATTAATTTTGGAGCATGGCTTTTGGTGGAAGAGTCCTGAGGACCCCTATTTTTGTAGAGGCGTTGGAGCAATATTTTTTATTAATAAAATAAAATCTGTACACAAAAACATTACCTATTTGGAGGCCTAGTTACATTTGTTCTGTTTTCTGATTTAAGGTCTAATTATGCACCAAAAACTGAAAAAGATACAGAAAAGTACAAAGGACTCCTAAGGGCAAAGCCTCTGCTACAGTGACCAGAAGCAAATCAATTTCACTCTCAGGGCTTCAGTTTACTAATCTGTAAATTGGGGAGGGGGGATAGGTGAGGTGGGGGTGTTGTGTGTTAAATATTACAGAGGATTTATCCATTGGGTGGAAGTTAGACTAGATGAGCTTTGATTTAAATAGAGCAGAAAAAACTGAACTGGGTGAGAGTAGGGGGTGGTCTAGAGACCTGAGTTCAAGTTTTAACTTGTGTTCTTGCTTTATTGTATGATCACAGAAAAGGCATTTAACCTATTAAATCCTCATTTATAAAGTCGGGGGTAATAATGCTGGCATTTCCTACCACACAGGGTTCTTGTGAGGAAATATGTAAGCTTTAAAGTGTTCTGTAAATGAGGATGATTTTTAGTATGTGTAGAATCATGACTGCCGAGTACCAATCCAGCTCTAAGACTGTGATTCTTAGGAACCAAGGGAAGTATGCTGGCCAGTATAGCAGTTTCAGAGCTGGACTTAGATCCAGGAAGACTTGTGTTTGACCTCTGCTGTTTATTAGCTTTGTGATCACAAGGTAGGTCGATTAAGCTCCACAAGCTTCAATGTCCATAATACTTCCAGCACTTATTTTAGAGGGACGTTGTCAGGCTGAAACAAAATAATGTGTGTTAAGCATTCTGCACAAATTAAAGTTGCTAGGTAGATCAGAATTTTAAAACACTCTAAAACTACAGTTGCTATATGTCTGAAGTTGCTATTGGTTGGTTGTCCTACATATTGGAAGAGGACCACTATGTTGGGGTCAATGTACAGTGTGTTCAACTGTGGCTGGTAAGAGCTCAGAAGGCTCTACGACACAATCTGTACGGACATTTGGGATGGAGATGTCTCTAGATTTGTGCATCTCACAGTTTCTTTTAAGCTACTGCAATTATCCTTTGCTCATAGAGCACAGCACCATCTTTGCGTTCGTAGTCAAGTAGACCTTTCCTTCTTGTTAGCTTCTGGTCAGGAAACCCTGATTCCATAAAATAGGAGTTCTTCATCTTTTTTTGTGTGCCTTGGAACCCTTTATGAGGCTGGTGAAGTCTATGGGTGCTTTCTTAGAATAATTTTAATCAATAAAATAAGATTATAAAAGAAACAAAATATTTTGAAATAGTCATTAAAATGTTTTTTTTAAAAAATGTTCACAGAGAAATAAATTTAATATGAATGTATGTGTAGAGCCTATATTAGATTGCACCCTGTCTTGGGGAAGGGAGGAAAAGAGGGAAGGGAGGAAAGGGGAGAAAAATTAAAACTCAAAAGCTTGTGGAACTGAATGTTGCAAACTAAAAATAAACAATTTTTTTTAAAAAAAGTTCACAGACTCCCTAAAAGCTCTTCTTGAACCCTAGAGAGAGTGTTGGGGGGAGGTCCACCAGCCCAAGGTTAAGAATCTCTTATCAAAGCAGTCCATTGGAGAGTTCGAGATTATTTCCCTTGTTCCAAGAGCCCTTGAATGGGAATGAGGAAAGGTAGTGCTCCCACCTGCCCATCTTCCATCATTACTAGTACTTTGTCTCCTCCCACCTATTTTTTCTTTCCGGGAGTAATCTTATGAATTTGATTATTCGTATATCCCAAGTGTTCTTCCCTACTTAACTTTGTATAGACTGGTGAAACAGGGTTGGGGAACTTTTAGTCTGTAGTCACTGGACTGAAGCCTAAAGAATATGTCAATTTCCTCTCGATTCACTGTTCTGGGTTCTCCCATACCGACGCAGCTATGTCAGCGTTCCTGATACAACCTTTACTGAACGGAATTACTTCACCTGGCGGCTTGCTCCATCCCAGGGTAGCTGGGTCTTCCCCCTTCTAAAGGGGATGGACTAAAATGTCCAAGAGTGGGATTATGGAGAGAGACTCCAGTGACCGAGGGTAGAGCTTTCTAAAGGGGAGGGGCTGGAGTGTCTAAAGCTGAGGCTAAAGGAAAGGTAATAAGGGGCTGATAGCTCTGCAGTCTTCTGCCCAGGGGGCATCGTATCTGAAATAGTATCAGTTCTGGGAGAGATACTGATGAGCTGCAGAGGGGCAAGAGAAGAGCAACCGGTATGGTCAAAAGCCTTGCATTCCTATTACTGACCCCTAGTTGAAGGCGCTTGGACCCCAGAGGGCAGGAGTAAGAGCGCTGCCAAAGGACTGCTTTAGGCTTGGTACCAGGACAAGTTTGCTCACAGTTAGAGCTAGCCACGTGGGTTCTCTCTCAGACGGGTCTGGAAATAAAGATCAGAGAAGCACCTTTTGGTGTGCCTTATCGGGGATCCCTTTTCTAGAATGGGTTGAACTAAACTGCCCTCAGAAACCTTCCAGCTTCAAGATGCCGTGGTTTTAGGGTTCTGTGAAGGCACCGAACTATGTAAGGGCAGGGATAAAACAAAAGAGCTGCAATGTCTAAGGATGGATTGTCTTCTAGGGAGGGTCTCTTGGGAGAGTGGACTTTCTAAGATGGTTGAGCTTGGGGTATCCTAGAGTAAGGGAGTGTTAGAGTCTATGGGGGAGGATTAGGGTAGGGTTGTCCAACGGGGTGGGGGTGGAGGTGCTTTCGGAGGAGGAAATAGGCTGTCTCAGGATAGGGCTGTCAAGAGGGTGGGATTCAGGTGTCAGGGGAAGGGAGCAGAATATCTAAGGCGGACTAACAGAGAAGAAGCTAGAGAGTCCCAAGGTGAGGCTGTTTAAGGGGGAGAGACTGGGATGTCTAAAGTCATCTAAACCCAATTTGCCTCAGTTCCTAATCTGTAAAATGCGGACTCTCTGGAGATCATCTTAATGTCACCAGGAGTCTCACCCGTAGACATCTTAGTCCTTCCCCCTTTAGATGGTCCCCTCCTTAGGTTCTCAGAGCCCCTCTCCGTTCCTGGATGGACTCTAGGTAAGTGGGGGACGAGTCCCGGGGGCTGGTGAATGGGAGTGGGCGGGGCTGCAGGGAGGAGGAGGCGATGGGCAGGGCTGCCGCACGAACGCGTCTAGCGCTTTGGCCGCTGTGCGGCGCCGTAGGCCCCGGTGGTTGCCTGGGGAACGGGCTCGCCGCGCCTGCGAGCCGGGGGAGGCCTCGCCTGGGCGGCCCAGGCCGCTCGCGTCCGCGCCTCAGCAGCGGTGGCCTGGCCTCCTCCCCGCCTCCTCCCCGGCTCCAGGGATGCGATGGGGCCGCTGGGGAAGGGGATGCGGGGGTCGCGGAGCTGGCGTCCGGGCGCCGCGGCCGCTGAGACGAGGAAGGTCTGAGGCTCCTCGGCCGCTCCCAGGTGGTGAGGGCCTGGGCTGGGCCGGGCCGCGGGAGAAGGTGAGAGCGGGGCCGGGGCGGAGACCCGGGGGGCCTGGGCCGGGCTGGGCACATGGGGCGCAGCGGGGGGTCCAGAGGAACGGAGGGGGGACCAGGGCCGGGTATGGGGGTGAAGTGGGGGGAGGGTAAAGCCCAGGGTCATCGAAGACCCCGAGGGGGCCTGGAAAAAGGGAGGAGAGACCGGGGCTGAAAGGGGCGGAGTGGGGGAGGGGAAAGCCCGGGGATCTCGAGGGCACTGAGGGCCAGGGCACCTTAAGAAAGTAAGATAGAACCAGGGCCAGGACCCTGACACGGACAGACGTGCCCCTGAGGGACCTTGGGGTGATGCAAGGGGAAGGTAGGGAGCCTCAGGAGACATTCACGTGCCCTCGCCCTAGCCCGGCTCCTAGAGCCCCGCTTCTTCCCTCCGCCCTCCTTGTGTCCTGGTTACAAGGGGGGAGGTGACAGAGCCAGCTGCCCAGGGCACCGTAGGATGGCAGTGCGAGCAAGCCCGGCGCGTCAGGGGCAGAGAGCGAAATCCACTAAGGTGGATGTGCAGAGAGGGGAGGGACACAGAACTGGCCACACCGGGACAGGGAGCTAGAGGTGATCGAGGCTGAAGAGGTCAGGTTACCCGGGGTACGAGACGTAAAATGTAGAGGGTGGAAGAGAGCAGGGGGCTGAAAGGCTAAAGGAAGGGTGGATGCAGGTAGAGAGGCAGAGGAGGCACATCTCTCAAGGACAGGAGTGGAAATAGGGAGCTGGAGGGGATAGTGGGCACAGGAGTGGAATCTGGGGTGTGTAGGGACACGGGGAGAGGATATAGAGAGCTAAAGGGCAGACAGAATTGGGAGAATATGGAGGATGTGGAAGCAGGGATACAAACACCTGGGGAAGACACTGGGTAGAGTTCAGGGCATAAGAGGATGTCGAGAGGACTCAGGATTTGGAGTTTTTGGAAGCACCCTAGACTAGAGGAGAGAACCCCAAAAGTCCTCATTTTACTGATGAGGAAATTGAGGCCTAAGAATGTTACCCAAGGTAATACAGGTAGTATGCAATAGAGAGAGGCCTTGAAACCGGGACTTTTTGATGGGAAGGATGGGAAAGGAAGAGAAGTACAGGGGAGAGAGAAGGGACAGGATCTGGAAACATAAGGAAATGAAGATTGTAGTGGACTGAGAGTCAAGCAATGTGTGTGTGTGTGTGTGTGTGTGTGTGTGTGTGTGTGTGTGTGTGTGAGAGAGAGAGAGAGAGAGAGAGAGAGAGAGAGAGAGAGAGAGAGAGAGAGAAAGAGAAATTGGGACATGAAATGGGATCAGAGGGTGGATGTAGGGCTGGGTATAATCGAGGGGCCATAGAGTGTAGAGATGAGTGGTGAGATGAAGGAACATGAAACCAGGGTTTGCAGGGTATGAGAAGTCTCCCCCAACTCTTTTACAGGATTTTTAAGAACTGAGATTAGCAATCTGAGGTGGGAAGTAGGGAATGGATATATGAAACTTGGAGTTGGAGCAGCAGAACAACAAGTTAACATGGGTAACGTATAACCGAGGTGGGTCGTGGGGTAAGGACAGGTAAAGACAAGGAAAACTGTAAGTAGGTTAAAAGATTTCAGGTGTGAGACATAGTGAAGGATAGCCCAGTGAGAGTGTACATGGATGTAGGGACTTTGCCAAGGGATTGGGATTTGGTGTGGTAAGAAGGGACTGCATTTCCCTAAATGGTTAATGGAGATGGACTGAGTACACTAGTGTAGATGTAGTATATAGTTTATAGGTATTTACACCTGAACCCTTAGAGAAAGGAAGGAAAAGTTACTCTCATAGATTCTTTTCCCTTCCATACCTCTATTACTGTGGGTGCTCTTGAATTTTCTTCCAGAACAGTATCCAAGACTGCTTGACACACTTATATGAATGGGACCTTTAAATGAGGTCACTGGGGGAGGCAGAATAGAAATCCAACTGGGTCTGATCTCTCCAGGTTTCCTCATTAGCTTTACAATAGTACATTTTGTCTCTTTCTCCCCTTGCCTTCCTTCTCTATCTCTTTATTTCACAAGGTCATCCCATATTAAATATAAGGAAGAAAGGAAACAAGCACTTATTAAGTGCTTACTATGTGCAAGGTCATGGGCTCAGAGAGTTTAAGAAAAAGAAATTGTGGTCAGCATTTTGAGTCTTTTTTTTCAATCTTTTTAATTTTAATTTTTTAATTTTTAATTTTTTTATTTTTTTTCATTTTTTTTAATGTTTTACAATCATTTCCTTAAAGTTAAGATTTTATCCCCCCCACTCTTCCCCCAATACCCCCCTCCCTCCCCATGACAGCATTCAATTTTGTATAGGTTCTACATATACTTTCCTATTGAGCACATTTTCACTATAGTCATGCTATGTAGTCGAACTAAAATAAATGGAAGAAATCATGTAACAAATCAAAACATAATACACTGAAACCCACACACACACAAACATGACCTGCTACATTCTGCAAATGACTTCCATATTTCTTTCTCTGAGTGTGGAAGGCATTTTGCCTTAGAAGACCGACATTAGGATTTTTTTTTTCTCAGTAAGTTCTTGTGTTATTACAAAGTTCCAAGTCTACCAGAAAAAACTCTCACATACTGTGGTCGCTGCTGTGCACAAAGTTCTCCTGGTTCTGCTCCTTTCGCTCAGCATCAGGTCATATAAGTCCTTCCAGGCCTCCCTGAAGTCTTCTTGTTCATCATTTCTTATGGCACAATAGTACTCCATTACATTCATATACCATAATTTATTCAGCCATTCCCCAATTGATGGGCATCCCCTTGACTTCCAGTTTTTGGCTACCACAAAGAGTGCTGCTATAAATATTTTTGTACACATAGGACCCTTTCCCGTTTTTATAATCTCTTGGGGATACAGTCCCAGTAGCGATATTGCTGGGTCAAAGGGTATGCACATTTTTGTAGCCCTTTGGTCATAGTTCCACACCATTCTCCAGAAGGGTTGGATGATCTCACAGCTCCACCAACAATGAATTAGTGTTCCAACTCTCCCACATCCTCTCCAGCGTTCATCATTTTCTTGTTCTGTCATGTTTGCCAATCTTATAGGTGTGATGTGGTACCTCAGAGTTGTTTTGATTTGCATCTCTCTAATCAATAGTGATTTAGAGCACTTTTTCATATGATTATAGATATTTTTGATTTCTTCCCCTGAAAATTGTTTGTTCATATCCTTTGACCATTTATCAATTGGGGAATGACTTGTATGGTTATATATTTGAGTCAGTTCTCTATATATATTCTAGAAATGAGGCCTTTATCCCCGAGCTTAGCTGTAAAAATTTTTTCCCAATTTACTACATCCCTCCGAATTTTAGTTGCATTGGGTTTGGTTGTGCAAAAACTTTTCAGTTTAAAGTAATCAAAATTATCCATCTTGCATTTCATAGTGCTTTCTATCGTTTCTTTAGAAAAAAATTCTTCCCCTCTCCATAAATCTGATAAATACACTATTCCTTGCTTCTCCAATTTATTCATGGTATCAATTTTTATACCTAAATCATGTGCCCATTTGGACTTTATTCTTGTGTACGGTGTCAGGCATGGGTCTATGCCTAATTTCTGCCACACAGTTAACCAGTTTTCCCAGCAATTTTTGTCGAACAGTGAGTTCTTATCCCAGAAGCTGGGATCTTTGGGTTTATCAAACAGGAGGTTGCTAATATTCCTTGCCTACTGTGTCTTGAGTGCCAAGTCTATTCCATTTGTCTACCCCTCTGTTTCTTAGCCAATACCAAGTGGTTTTGATAATTGCTGCTTTATAATACAATTTGAGGTCTGGTAGCACTAGGCCACCTTCCCAAGCATTTCTTTTCATTAGTCCTTTTGATATTCTGGACCTTTTGTTTTTCCAAATGAATTTTGATATTATTTTATCCGGCTCTAGAAAATAATTATCTGATAGTTTAATTGGTATGGCACTAAATAAGTAGATTAATTTAGGTAGAATTGTCATTTTTATTATATTAGCTCGGCCTACCCATGAACTGATGTTTTTCCACTTACTTAAATCTGACTTTATTTGTGCAAAAAGTGTCTTGTAATTGTGTTCATATAATCGCTGGGTTTGTTTTGGCAGTAGCATTTTGAGTCTTTAGCGTTTACCACATTTGCTGCAGTGAGTATGTTACATTCACCCTGTGCTGCTTTCCCCAAGGACCAGGAATATGTCTCTTTCACACTCACCTCTTTGTGTAGGTGTGCGGGGCAGTGAGGATGCCAGTTGGGGTTTGCTAATAAAGTTCTAGTATGAAGAGCACACCCCATGTAGCCGAGCTGTTTTCTGGGCTGTGCTTGGCTCTGATCCTGAACAGCTAGTGTGGAATTGTCAGTGTTATCTCCCAGAGCAGAGAAGTTTCTTTTCAGGCTAGGTCTCCCAGGAAGGAGCTGCCTGGGAAACTCATCTGGATTTCATTGACACATCTTGTGCCCCAGATGTGGAGCTTTTGTGTCTGGCTTTTCCCCCTCCCCCTTTCCAAAATCAAAATCATCCACGTGGAAGGAATTCATGACCATAAACTCCATAAGTGAAATTGTTGTAAGTTGTTAAAAGCTGGCACTGGATTTTGAGGGCAGGCTTTGTTTCTTGGCCAGCTGGCTTCAGTTTCTAGTGAATTATTCAGGGGCTCTGTTAGAGTCAGCTTTGGCTAGTCACTGCCCCCCCACCCCTCACCTCCTTTGCCCCACTGTCAGGAAAGCCTTACACAAACAACTCACCCTGGGCCAAACAGTGGTCTCCAGTCTGGAGACATTTCCTACTATCGATGACTTGCTGCCAAAGGTACCTAGACTTTGGGCATTACTGTGCCTCCGACTGACGGGCATGGATGACTTCTAAACCACTCTGTCCATGGCTCCAAGTGTTGCCCACCCAGCTGGTTTTCAAGAAATGGTTTCCCTTTATTTGTATGACTAAATATAACTAAATATAAATAGCTTGAAAAACAAGTCGTTCTGAATCTGTGACATCCAAGTGAACATTGCCCTTCAAAAGACTCACTTTGGAGACTTCATCTACTTATTCTGATGATGCTCCCTCTCTTCCCTCCCCCCTACTTAATAGTATTTTTTAAAAATTATATGTAAAGGTAGTTTTTAGCATTCACTTCTATGAGATTTTGAGTTCCAAATTTTCCTTCCTCCCTTTAGTCTTCCCCAAGACAGCAAGTAATCTGATATAAGTTTTACATGTTCAGTCGTATTTAATATATTTCCACATTTGTCATGTTGTGAAAGAAGAAAAGAACAAAAGGGAAAAACCACAAAACAAAACAGAAAAAAATTAAAATAGTCTGCTTGATCTGCACTCAGATGCCATGGCTCTCTCTCTGGAGTTGTCTTGGATTGTTCTATTGCTGGGAATAGCTAAGTCTGTCATAGTTGGTCATTAAACAGTGTGGCTGTGTACAATGCTTTCCTGGTTCTGCCCACTTCACTCAGTGATGCTCTCTCTCTTGTGGCTGCCATTAGTGGAATGGGTACTAAGTTAGTTGCTCCTAGAGAAGCAGGACTAAGGCTGGAAGAGGATGCTAGGGAAAAAAGCATTTTGTAAAACTTGCATTGCTATTTAAATGTTGTATTATACTGCCATCAGAGGCATCATTAACAGGTCATGAAAAAATTACATCATAATAATGGCTAGCATATAAATGCTGCCTTACAGTTTACATCCCATTTAATCCTCACAACAACTGTACAAAGTAAGTGATGCAATTACAAACATAGCCATTTTGCTGGTTAGGAAGCCTCAGGAAGTGACATAACTTGTCCGTGTTTATGCAGCTATCAGCAGAGTAAGAAAGGAACGTTATTGGATCCAACTCCATCCCTTTACAAAAGAGGAAACTGAGACCCAGAGGAAAAGAAAGGGACTTTCACACAATCTCATGACAAATTGGCATCTTAGAAAAATTCATTTTTTTCAAAATATCATTTGGCTAAGTCCAGAAATATAATCAATTCTCTGACAATGAAGGTTTGCCAACACTGAGGATACGCCAAAGGAAGTGTAGGGCCTGAGTTAAAACAGTTGCTCCATGGCAGTTTGGCCTCAGCTCTTGGATGGGGTAGGGAAGCCCAGCCTCTTCCTCCTCTTCGGCTGCCTCAGTTATGGGGAGGATCAGCCATGGTGACTGGTGGAGCCTGGGCAGTCTTGGCCCTGGTCTTGACACCGGCCTGGGGTTGGTGGCCCAGGGAAGAGTCATCCGCAGGCCTGTAACCTAGCGCCAGTCTGCAGCTGGCGATTTATGAAGCCTGAGGGGGAGGGGTGCTTCACCTCCCCAATAGTTAGACGCGCTTGGAGCACAGTAGGCACTTAATAAATGTGTTTTTGTTTACTCATGCACTCATATCTGATGATTCAGGCTTTGATATAATGCCTAAAAAGGAATTTAAAAAATGTTTTCTGCTATGGAAACAGAGCTGTGATAAAGTTATACTTAAGGGGTAACAGTCATTTCTTTGGGTACATTCTGCTCCTTTTATTTTTGAAAACTAGAATCTCAACTTTGTAGTTAAATTTCATGTAATATCCAGACTAGAGGCTCACAGCTAGGAAAGTTTGAAGAAACCAGAAAGAGTTCTAAGAAGGGCATGGAGAATAATTGAATAGCTGAAACCAGGGATCTTATGAAGGAGCTGAAAAAAAGTTATATTTACCCTTGGTAAGTCTAAGAGTAAATGGGATTCTTGCATCTTGGACTAGATGAGCCCTTTCAGGTCTGAGATTCTGTGATTCTAAGTGTCTTGATGATGTCCAAATATGTGAAGGTTTGTTATTTAGGAAAATTGGGACCAGCCATTCTACATCAGTACTCTAAGGAATTGAGGAAATGGCATAAATTTTAGAAGGAAAGAATGAGATTATTTCTAAGGAAGAACTTCCCGCTTGTAAAGGGTGTTAATGGGAAATTATAGAAGTTGTAACCCTTGTAGGATCACATATTTGAAAATGTACAGTCTTTAAAGTCCCACTAGCCCCCCACCCTCTTCATTTTAGGTGGAGAAATTAAGCTTCAGAGAAGGAGAATGATTTGTTGAAGGGCACATGGACATTTGTGTAGATTGATGCAGACTTCTTCTTCGGAGAGCTATGAGTAGTGTATGGAGGGGTTTGTCTAGTGTGGCTCCTGAAAATATGTCTGTATCCTCATGTTGGGAAGACTTATCTAGATTTCATTCCCTTGTGGTTGCCTGGTGTAAACTAGTAAATTAGGATTCTCTTTCTCTTACTGATCGTCCTTCCACCCTTCCTGGGGTGTGTCACAGTTGCTCTCTATCAGATTAAGTTTGTTAGGTTAATGCTTGAGAAGTTATTTTCTTCTAGATAGCAGGCCTACAGTGTGGGTAACTGCCATCTGAGAACTACCTTCTTAATGACATTGAGGACCAACCAGCTCAACTTCCCCTAAGCATTGGATAGCCGAGTCAAAGAACATATAGCATATGATTTAGTCACCTTATTGTTATACAGTGGATTCTAAAAAATAACATTTGACTAGAACTACTTAGAGACATGTGGTTCCACAAAGTGTGGATGTGTCTGATAGAGGGGAATGGGATTTCAGTCATTAGCTCCAAGTCATTGAGATATAGGGCTAGATGTAGCCAGCCTACTGGCTTTTACTCTCCAGCATGGTCTGCTGGATAACACTGAACTAGGAGTCAGAAAAGTTCTGGTTATACCCCTTATTCACCATGTCACTGTGGGCAAGCCAGTTAACAATTAGAATGATCCAGAATGGTCTGCCTTCAGAGGCAGTAGTTCCCCTTCATTGGGGGCTTCAGTCAAGCATTGGATGACCACTAGCTGGGCATGTTGTAGAAAAGGATTCTTCAACAGTGGTTGGGACCAGGATGGCCACACAGGTTCCTTCCAACTCTGTATTTTTGTGAATTCTCTGAGCTTTAATTTTCCTTTATAAAATGGAGATAATGCTCTGTGCCCTGCATGCCAGAGAGTTGTTGTGAAGAAAGTGCTTTATAAAGTTCTGTACGAACAAGCTATGTTAATAATAATGATTTTTGGTCCCTTGTCTTAAGTTTTTTCTGATTCTCGATCAAAGGAAACACCTAATGTAGTGTCACTTAGGTGGTAATAATGATGATGATGACAGTGAAACTTGCCTTTCTACTCTAAATTGGTATTCAAGACTGGGAGCAGAGACTGAGGCCCAAGTATCACTCCAACAGTTCCTGCACTACAAGGAGGAATGTCCCTTGTCCCTGAGCTGCTGTTAGATTAACCAAGGGTACAGAAGGCCTTTTGTTTGGGGACCTGAGGTTTAATCATAACCCCATAATAGGAAATGACTAACTAATCTTAACAGAATCAGCATGTGTTCTCATTTTTGTTGGCACAACAGCTGATAGCATTACTGAATGATTACATGCCTTACTTTGTTTACGCTTTGATGAATGTGAAGAGAAAACACTTAAAGTAACAAATCACTATGGTGTATCTGGTATAGACCTCTGGAAACTTCTGTTTAATTTCTGCATAGTGAATTTTGCCCTATAGCTTTAAGGGAGTTATCTGCCCCCACTTCCATTCTCACTCCCATTGCTCACAAAACAAGTAGTTTACCTACTTGCAAAACAAATATAAAGAAATCATATGCCGTAGGACTTAGGACTTTGACTGGGGTTCTGGCCTTTGGGGCCAGTGTCTACAGGAATTAATGCTAATATGATCTTCCTTTTTCTCTTTTCTCTGGAGATGAACATCTGCCATAAGCCCTCTAATAAGACAGCTCCAGAGAAGCCTGAATGGACCACTTCAGACAAGGGCAATGGGCCATCCCCCGAGCTCTGTGGCCAACGTTCTCGGAGAAATGGTTGGAGTTGGCCCCCACACCCATTCCAGATCGTGGCTTGGCTGCTGTACCTCTTCTTTGCTCTAATTGGCTTTGGGATCCTCGTTCCCCTCCTGCCTCACCCATGGGTGCCTGCTGGCTACACTGTATCCTTGGAAGATGGTGAGGTGTGCTGGCAGTTTTAGGGGGGTTGGCTTTTTTTGGAACTTAACATGGGTCTGAGGAAGGTGGAATATTGGGTCATTGAGCACAAGCAAGGCCCAACTTTGCCTCCACCTAACTACCCATGGGGTGAGGGACCAGTCATCTCCCCTCTCAGAGCCTCCATTTCCTCATCTGTCTGCTACAGGCAAGGCATCAACTATCCTGGGAGTCAGAAATGCAAAGACAAAATGAAGCAGTTCCTGACCTCAAGAAGCTTGCCTTTTACTATGATGATGTAGCATGTCTATGGATGAGTAAATGTAGAATGTACATGAAGCAATCTCAAGGAACTCAGGAAGGACTCTTGTAGGAGGCGGCATCTGGGCTATGATGAAGGAAGCCAGAGAGCCTGAGAGGCAATGAGGAGGAGGGAGTAGCCAGATGGTCTTAGAATACCCTTGGTTGTCATATTCAGTGCCTCTTACTCTCTTGGAGCCTGTTTCCTCATATGTAAAAACGTTAGTAGGAGTTAACTTACTGAGTTTTTGTGAGATTCTGCTATCTGATGAGATAGCAGAATGTTAAACATTAAATGCTGTTGAAAAAGATGTAATATATTTACCAGGTTATCATAGATGCCAATCACTTTAAGTAATCTCAGCATCTGGAAAACCAGGTTTGTGCAAAATATAAACGACAGGGTGAACATAATAAAGAATTAATTACTTTACAAAAGAATTTACTGTGGAGTCCACTTAACTAGCAAATGCTCTAGGGGATTTGAAATGATTTAATTTAAGATCAGTTGTGTATCAGAATTCCTCCATGGAGGTGACCCTAGTTATATCTGTAGAATACAAGCTGTGGCAGGAAGTCTTCAAGGACAGTCTCAACAAAGGGATTTAGAGCATCTGGGCACCAGCCAGCTAAGAGACTTACATGTCACCAGAATGGTGCTTCAACTGAGATGGCTTTCTTTCTTTTGTAACCTATAACAACTCAAAAAGGCAAAAAGGGATAGTGGTCTTTGAAGAAGATACTGATATTGAAGAAATACTGAATCCTTAAAATAATGAAGTATTGTACTGGTGATATATGTATATGTCTCATCCTGCTTGAGGGGACTGGGCCATTTTTTAATCTTTGGAGAAGGCCCAGGGCCTGACTGAATGCCTTACATCACCATTATTATTATCATCGTAATCAGAGGGCAGTCAGGTGTAGAGAGAGGAGAAATCTTAGTGATTCTCATCTAGTCCAATCTCCTCATTCTACAGAGGAGAGAAATGAGAGGCAGGGAAGCGAAGTGTTTTGTTTTTTTCCTCAAGGTCATTCATATAGGTAATAAGTAGCAGAGTCAGAATTTCTGTCCAGTTCTCTGACTCCTAATTAAATGCTCCTTCCATGACCCCATGCTGCCCAGTAAGAGCTTAGTATGTGTTTATGAACTGAATTGATTTTAGTTTACCAAAAAGTTTAGATATTTTAACAAACATACGTGTCTTTTACATCAGGGTGTAACTGAATAAGAGCCTTCTTTGTTCAACACTCTTCAGTTGTTGTTCTTCTCAAGCTTTTCCTAAGATTACAGCTGCCCAGATCCTTCCAACATCCAAAGGGGAGACCTTGTTGGCCTTTGCCAGTCTCACCTACTTTACAAAGAGCTACCTTTTAATCAACCAAGCGTATGCACTAGTGAGGAGATTGTTAGTCTGAGTGATGTCACTCCTTTTCTTTCTCATACGAAAGTGGCCTTGAGGTGTACACCTAGGTCAGTGACTGCTGCATGTGTTGTGTGACAGCATGGAGCCGAATGAGCCCATTCTGTGTGACGGTGCTGACAGACTTCCCTATCTTTGTGCCTTGCCAGCCTCATATGGAAATAGAAAACCTGAAGATCATCATCTTTCCTCCTTACATTGATGTTGGATTTGAGAGTTTTCAAAACTTTAGATCACATTAGGTTTTCTGGCCTCCATGCTGTCTTGTTGACTCATATTGCAGACCACAAAAACATGCTGCTCTTTTGGAGGCCAGTTGTTGTCTAGCCAGTTCACTCCCAGTTTAAGTGTGAAACTTTATATTTATCTCTCTTTCAAACTTCCTCTTAGTTTTATCTTATTTCCTAGTCTGTGAAGCTCTTTCTGGATTCTGACTGGTATCTTTTTGTTGTCTACCAACTTCTGGCTTTTTGCTAACAGCAAAGTTGAGATCCTTCTACCACTTCTGCCTTTATCCAAGTTATGGGTAAAAGAGGTCTTTCAGAGCAGAGAGAGCAGAACTTCCTGAGGCTCTCCATGTCTGATCTCCTTCTGCATTGGTACTGAAGGCCTGATGACTCCTCTGTTTCTGGCCAATCACCCAGTTCAAATACAGACTTTGCACAATTCTGCCAGTCTAGGAACTCTATCAGAGAAGGAAATATACTGACATGAACTCTTCTTAGCGAAGCCTTGTTGACTCCTGGTGATCATTGTTCCCTTTTCTAGACGTTCAATACCTTTATAATCACATCTGTAATTTTGTCAGAAATATAAATGAAAACTCATTGACTTGAAGTTTAGATTCCTTTCTTTTCCTTGTTAAAAAACAAAAGAAAAAAAAGAAATCATTTGCTTTTTTTCTAGGCCTGTAGTACTCTCTCATCTTCTGTGGACTTCCAGCAATTGTGAGAAGTTGCTTAGGCATCATGTCTGCCAGTTCTTAGAACAAATGTCATTTTGGGCTGTGCTTCGTTTGGGCTTCAGGACTTGAACTCCTCCAAGCAGGTCTTATCCTCTGCTTCCTTCTGTTATCAGAGCTACTGTTGCTCCTTTTGTTTTGTTCTCTCTAGTCCCAAACTCGTTATTCTTTTCAAATAAGTTAGAAGCACAACAAGAGATAAGCAGCCTTTTTTCCCATGTGCCAGTTACCCACATCTCCTTTATCCTGAGCAGTGGGACTTTCTCCCTTCTTTTTCATCTCATAAAGCTTTAAAAACTACGACCACTACCTCCCTTTTTCTTGTCCTTGGCTTTTGTAAACATTCCAGCTTTAGTTCATTCTGAGCTTAGGCACTCTAGTTAACATTTCTATAGGTCTGAGCTGTGTTGAGGGAGCCTACTTCAGGTTCGCATCCCTTCTCACCTGGGTGACTGCAGGAGCCTTCTCTTTGGTCTCCCTGTTTCATTCCTTTCCCAGTGTGCCTCTTCTCACTCACCCTCAGAGAGCCGTTGGTTATAATGAAGCATTAAAAAAAGAATACAAAACAGTTCAGTGGAACTGACCAACTCATCATAGGAGCCTGACATCATAAGTGGAATTCTAAACCCCTAGTCCCACATTTCTGCAAAGAAGCAAGGAGGAGGGGGCAGATACATGATTATCAACATTGTTAGAGTAGTCCATTTCTGAGGAGCTCTTTGTTCTTTTATTGTATTTTGTAGAAATGAGTCCTTCTCCCTTTTTGTCTTTCCATTTCTTACCCAAGATGTCATAGCCTTTAGCATTGCTTTCTAGATTCCTTTTGTCAATGATGCTCACGTCAGTCACCAGAAATATATAGTGATCAACTCTTTTAAGACCAGTGGTGTTTCTCATATGTCGTGCTTTGTAAACTCTAAGCCATAAGCTCCTTGAGGGTGGGAACTTTCTTTGCCCCCCTTCTTTCTTTCTCTTCTCTCTGCCCTCCCCTTAGTTTGAGGTAGGATTGCCTTAATTTTACAGCAGGTAAACTTGAGGTTTGCCTGTATCACTCAACTAGTAAGTAAGTGAACCAAGTTTCAAATGCAGGTCATATGTCTTCCAATCCACTGATTCCTGGGTTGGTTCTGGGTGTTAGAGGAAGCCTTTTTTTTTTGGATGTAACATCCTCTGTGTGTAGTTTAGTAAAACTTTGCTTGTCTCCAACTACATTGTCAGTATGAGGCCATCCATTACCAGATTGGATATAGAAAAGGTAGCATTCAGTGCTCGCATGTTGTGTTGATTGACTTTAGTAAGACTTTTCAGAGCACTTCCCCGCTTCCTACTGCCCTGAAGCGAACCTGATCCCCTCCAGATTGGCTTCTTCTCTAGGCCTCTGGCACAGATGTGTGTGGTCGTCCTTCATTGCTAAAGAAGACCATGCCATCAGAGAAATAATGACATGACTTGCACTTGACTTTGTTTTGAGGGAAGGCTGTGCAGGTCACCAGCCTCACTTCTCCTCCAGAGCCATCTGAATGCAGTGACCAGATATTCATCAGGATGACTGAAGATGACCCAGGATGAGGCAGTTGGGGTTAAGTGACTTGCCCAAGGTCACACAGCTAGTGCGTGTCATGTGTCTGAGGTGAGATTTGAACTCAGGTCCTCCTGACTCCTGCACTGGTACTCTTATCCACTGCACCACCTAGCTGCCCCTCTGGCATAGACAGACTATAGGAGGACCCAAGGATCATTGTAATATAAGTAGGTCATACCAAATATCACCACCCACCATAGCCTTTTTCCCCCAGCCACAGAAAAACTGAGTCCAAGAGACCTCAGATTTTGCTCAAAGTCTGCACAGATCATGCCTGCCAACAGCGTTCAGTGCTTTAGTTAGATCTGCAAAGGTGATGAAGATATTGCTTCTGGTATTTCAGATGAGGAGGTACCTTAGATCATAGAATTTTCAACTGGAAGGGGCCTTTTCTCTAGTTTACAAATGAGGAGCTTAGAGCCAAAGAGAAGTAACTGGCCCAAGGAGACAAGCTAGATGGGGGCCCTTCCTGATGCCAAATTGAATTGTCTTTGCATTACACCATATTTCCTCCCTAGTTACATTAGGCAGTCCCTGCCTGAGGCCAGAACCTCTGCCAACATTCTAGGAGTTCATGATTAGTGACTGGGAGCCAGGAGAACCAGACCAATGATTATACTCTGTTCCTATTTCAGCTTTTCCCTGTATACTATACTCCATTGACACTTGTGCTGAGCAGAGAGGAGAGGCAGGGGTCTGCTCTTAGGAGTCAACTTTCCAGACTGTTAGTGCTAGAAGAGTCCTTCCACATAATTTCATTTAATCCCTTTCATTTACAAATGAGGAAACTTGCCCTCCCAGACATTATGGGACCTTCCCAGAGTCAAGTATATAGAGCCAAGTATGAGGGGAGCTGGGAAGAGACTTCACATCTTCTGATCCTTCATCCATTCCTCTTACAGCACCAGGCTGCTTCTAATCAATAATAATAGCTTATGGTTTTTATCAGTGTCATAACACTGATAAAGTGTTTGTAATTCCTCACAGCTCTGTCTTAGGGGAGTACAAGTATATCTCCATTTTAGAAATGAGATGACTGAGGCCTAGAAAAATTAACTGTCTTTCCCCAAGTCACACAACTAGTAAGTACCAGAGCTGGGCTCCGAGCCTAAGTCTTCTGAGGGCAATGAATTTTTCAATTGTATTATCTTGGTGTTCTCAATCCCTTACCTCTCATGTATGGGAGAAGTAGTTTTCTGGTATCATATAGAGTGCATCTTTGTATTGGAGATAGTCTTAAAGGTATAAAAGCAAAGGCTTATTCAATCAATAGTGTTCACTGAACAGCGGCTGTGTTCACTGTGGCGTGCAGGCGTCCATCAATCCAATCCCTGCATTGCGGAGGGGACTGAGGCTGGAAGAAAAAGATGTTTGGGGAGCAATGTGCTTGCTCTTAGTCTTAGTGGGAAAGCCACACAGCCAAATGGTATGTGGCAGGTGATCAAATTTACATGCAGAGTGAGTCTTTAACTACCTGGGCTCAGTGTATGGGAATTGTCTTTATCTGCCATCTCGTCGTCCACCTGACCGCAGTCTCCATCGATCCAGCAGATGCCAACGTGAGGGATAAGAGCTACTCGGGGCCCCTGCCTATCTTCAACCGTAGTCAACATGCTCATGTCATTGAGGATCTGCACTGTAACCTCTGCGATGTGGATGTGTGAGTTATCTTGGTTTTGGAGGGACCCAGGGAGATGGGAAGGGTGACAGCACAGAGAGGTGTCTGTGCATGTGCCACAGAGTGAGCAAGTAGCTATCCAAACTCCTAGATTTCTGTAAGCTAGGGGAGGCAGCTCCTTCCCCAAAACTGCCCCCGCCGTCCCCCACAGCATTCAGTTATGGTCCTGACTCCTGGGGCTGTTCTTTTAAAACCCAATATTCTTTTAAATACAGAAGAATTCATTCTTTTAAGCCTAGGGGTTTTAGATTTCTTAAAATCAGAGAATTATGTTAAATAATACTCACAAAATCTTAGTGGCAAAATTCTAGAGTTCACTTTGTGATATAGGCCTTGATTGTACTTGGGACTGGTTGCACTGGTACAGGTTAAAGAGGAAGATGTAATCCAAATATGAGATCTTAGTATTCAGAGTTGGAAAGGACCATAAAGATCATCTAATCTAACTCTTCCATTGTACAGCTGAGCCAGCTGAGACCCAGAGTGATTTGCCTAAGACCTCACAGCCAGTATTTATCCAGGTCCCTTGATTCTAAATCCAGTGCTCTTTCCAAATAATATAATATAATGTAATACTAAGGACGAACATCGTGTAATACAATATAGTGTAATATGTTATGATTCATTATATTACTTTATCTTTTATTGGTAAAAATGTTAGATTGAGAAATAACCTCTTCACACAAACCTGAAATATCAAAAATTGAATAATTTCACAAAAATAGTAGGCACTTAAAGCTTCCTAGTGTTCCACAGCAAGGCTACAGGAAATCTCTGTTAGTAACAAGCATGGGGTACTGAACTCAGTGGTGAAAGAAGAGGTTTAAGGCACCAAATCTACAAAATATGTGATTGCCCCGTTAGAGTCCCTCTTGATGAATTCCGTCTCTTGATACCCAAGCAGAACGAGACTCGATTATGGGCCACATCAGCCACCTAGGGAAACATAGATATGTCCCAGGAGCTCTCGAATGACTGCCATCCCTGGAGGTGCAGTATCCATAGCCACACACAACTATGCCAGACAAAAAGCAGTAGGAGCAAACCGTTGGGCACCACACTGGAACCACTACAGACTTCTTAATCTTCCCCAGAGACTCACAGCCCATCTGCTTTTCTGCTCTCTCATATACTTCACTGTAAGTCACACAAAGGTTGGACGAGCATGGAAAACACCAAGACAGCTTAAGAACCCTGACCCTGCTCTACTGGATGTGGGCACGGCCTCACTCCAGTGCATGGCCCTATCTAATCTCTGATCCAACTCATTGCCGACATTCGGAGGCTCATCTCTGTTATTCAACCCCAAGTTTGTGCCTCTGCTCCCATATTTGTTGCTAACACAGTGTTACAAAGAACCTCTCTGCCCATGTGATCATGTGGGCATATACCAATGGTGTGCACTTTGAAGGTCTTAGAGATGAACTCCACGGCAGTGCTTCTTCCCATTTTTGTCATGGACCCTGGGGAAGCCAAGGAGCCCTCCTCAGAATAGTGTTTATAAATGCACAAAATTGGATACTGAGGATTGCAAAGGAAGCCAACGATAATGAAACAGTTCTTAGGATAGCTTTTAAAAAGCTCACAGACCCCAGGGGTGGAACCCTCACCTTCCATAGATATTGATAGAAATCAGATATTTCACAGAGGGACTGAGTCTCATGTCTTCTGAGACTAGGAGTCAGGAGCTGGTTTGTGTCTGAGCTCTGCCACTAACAGGCTATGTGACCTTGGGAAGTGGCTGAATGTCTTTGGGTCTCCCCTTTTCTGTCCAGTGAGAGGCCTGGATGAGGTCATCGTTATACTCTCTTCTGGTGCTCAGCTACTTGGAGACATGCTGTGTAGTGACATTAGGGCTCCTTCTGTGGACGATGTAGTGCCTAAGCAACTCACAATACTTTTTGTGGTTGATTGTGGACGAGCCACTTGTGTTCTCCAGGAGTCTTTCTGAAGAGCCAAAGGAGAGGCCTCTGTTATGGTGGAGAGAATGCTGGCTGTGGAGTCAGAACAAGACTTGGGTTCTAGTTTACTACTGATGTGGCTGTTACCTTTGAGACTGGTTAGTGCCAAGACTTTTGGGCTCCCTGAACATCAGTTTCTTTCTCTGTAACACTGAGATAATGCACTTCAGCTAAAGCTCCCCCACAAGGGTCTGTAAACTTGGACAGGTCCGACCAGGCAGGAGGAGTCCCAAACATGGACCTGACAGCAGGGCCTGTTGGCCATGGGCCAGCCTCAGCCCTGCCTAGAGGACAGGCTACCGGGAGAGGCAGGAATCCCCCATGGGTGTAAGTACATACAGATCCCGAGGAATGCTTGAACTAGCCATCTCACAGGACTTTCATACTATCACTCTGAAGCAGTTTAGACACTGAGCTATTGTTCTTATCGGCCCATTTGAAGTTGGCATTGCTGACTTCAGGGTTGTTGGAGTTTGCACTTCTGTGTTCTTTCAAGCCCTGTAACAAGTCAGCCAGATCAGAAATGAGGTCAAGAGGTTGGGAGCACAGGGACTAGGGAATTTGGATTTAGTGGTAGTCGTAATAATAATGAGTATTATTGTCATTTCTGTGCTTTATGAGTTTTCCTATTTTTTTGATCAGCTTTGCCAATCTGATGCGTATGAAGTAGAACCTCAGAGCTGTTCTAGTTTCCATTTGTCTAATAATGGTTTAGAGCATTTGTAAAATATGACTGTTAATAGCTTGGATTTTCTTCTTCTGACATGCACTGTTATTTAATTTGATCTTCAAAACAATCTTGCAAGATACAAGTTTTAAAATTAGTCTCCCTGTTTTACGTATGAGGAAACTAAGGCCCAGAGAGTGATCAAATTTGCTTAAAGTCATACAACTTTTAAGTGTCCAAACTAGGATTCAAATTCAGGCCTTCCAGATGCAGAGCCAAGATTTCCTGTTCTTTCCATTATAGCACAAAGGCTGTGGCCAAGATGTAAGAAGTTTCCTCTTCCATTCTCTTTCCTACTTCTCTCTTACTTTTTCCCCTCCCTTTCTTTTTCCCTCCTGCACCATCCCCCTTTCCAAACAGTGGATAGACTTGGATTCAGGAAGACTTAAATTCAAATGCTACCTCAAATACTCACTAACTTTGTGACCCTGGGCAAGTCACTTAACCTCTATGTGCCTCAGTTTTCTAGGTGATAAAAACACCAACTCCCAGGGTTGTTGTGAAGAGCAAATGAGAGCATGTATGTAAAGCACTTAGCAGAGTGACCTGGCGCACAATATACACTCAATAAATGCTTGTTTTCTGTCTTCTCTTTCCTTTTGCCCTCCTTCCCTCTCTCTCTCTCTCTCTCACCCTCTCCCTCTTTCTTCCTCTCCCCACTCTCTCTCTCCCTCCCCCCCCCCCTCTCTCCCTCTCTCCCCTCCCCCTCTCCCTCTTTCCCTCCTCTCTCTTCCCCTCTCCACCCTCTCTCTCCCCTCCCCCTCCCTTTCTCCCCTCTCTCCCCCTCTCCCCCCCTCCTTCTCCCTCTCTTTCTCTCTCCTCTCTCTCTGTCTCTCTGTCTCTCTGTCTCTCTGTCTCTCTCTCTCTCTCTCTCTCTAATTTTCATAACTTAAAAAGGCATAACCAGCTTAGATACTTAAATTCAATCTGCTCCCAAATGAACTTGTGCCAAATAGAAAAGAAACCAAGTTGGCATCAGGCCCAAAATATATAGCTGCCTGACTGGGTAGCTAGAGATTGGCTGGGCCAGTTTGTCTCCTGAGTAGGAACATGGATGAGGCAGATGGATTTTTCAAGTTTTGAAATGACCACTTCTCTTGGGGAAATGAGTGAAGTCCTGGAAGCTTTGGCTTCAGGAGCAGCTGATATACTTCCCAGACCAACCCTGGGGATAAAGCTGTCTGCATTCTCTGTAGTGGATGGCCCAGCTGTCAGCTCCGTAGCAAGAGGGATGAGGTGGCTCTTTTCTGCATGTCTGGGTACTACAGAATGGCCCCAGATATTGATGCAGGGCTAATGTGTCAGGGCAGCTGACAACCAGAGATCAGAGGGAAAGTGGAAAAACTTCCATCCCTGGGAGTAAAAGAACTTTTGAGAGAGAGTGGGTGCAGTCAGAGGAGGGGGTTTGCTAGGAGGTGGAAAAGTGTGTGCTGCTTTGGAAGCCCATGGGCTAGACCAAGTCCCAGAACTTCTGAGGTATTTTTCCTCCTTTGAGATTCTTTGATGCTTAGAAAGATTCCCCTTTTCTGAATGGACCCTAGGGTGTTGTCTCCTCCCTGATATTGTCACAGCCAGACACATTGTATCACTTAGCTGATTGTTCCATTATAGTGTTCCTTTGGAGCCATCTGCTCCCTCTAATGTTTTCCAGAACCAGTTCATGATGTCAAAATTGGAAAGGACCTCAGATTGCAGATAAATCATCGTGGGAAAGGACTTCAGGAGGTAGAATGGCAGAGCTGGGCAGGATGGAGAATGTTAGCGCTGGAGAGTCTTAAGGCTTTGTCCCCTGTGCAACCTCCTCGTGTTACAGATAGGGGAATGAGACCTGGAGAGAGGAAGTGAATTTCTTACAATCATGGAGCTAGCAGATTATCAACAGAGTGGAGGCTAGAAGAATCAGAGCAGGTTCTGACAGTGAGGGGCACAGTAGATGTGGTACTGGGCTTGGAAGACCTCATAGCTCAGACGTTTACTAATGCAAGTCACCCACAGGGCATAGGGTGCTGGGCCTGGCCTCAGGAGGGCCTGAGTTCAAATTTGGCCTCAGACACTTATTCCTTGGGTCACCCCAGGCAAGTCACTTAATTCCTGTCTCCCTTAGTTTCCTCAACTTTGTAATGGAGATAATAAGTGCCTACCTTGCAGGATGGTTGTAAGGATCAAATGAGATAATATTTGTACCTAGCATATAGTAGGCACTTTGTCAGTGCTTATTTTCTCCCTCAGAGGCCTCATTCATAAAATGAGAGGGTTGAAGTAGGTGGTCTCTAAGGGCCTTTCCAGCTCTATAATCTAAGTCCCGGGATTCTAGTGTTCTTTCTACACTTCAAGAATGACAGAAATAAGAAAATGCAGACCATTATACTTCATGTGGTCAAGCCATCAGAAAAATATCTTTGGAGCACTATGTAACAACAGAGCAACCCTGCTCCGAGGTCTTCGGGGAGGACTAGCTCCTTTTGTGTAAGAACTGCCAGGCTCTTTGCAGGCCTCTTCGTCCACCTTTGGTGTCCACCTGTCACCCGGCTCTGTCCTGTGGCTTCCAGAGGCTGTGACATGCACAGAGGCCACATCCGGGTACAGCTGTCTCAGCAGATGGGCTACATTGACAGGCCTCACACCTGTTGGTGAGTTAGCATGTGGATGGGTAGGTGGCCATGCAGGCAGCTGAAGCAGGTGCAGTGGAGCACTTAGCGCTGGGTGAGACACTGCAGACCCCAGCACCATCCGCTGCATCCCAGGCCAACGTCAGCCTTTCTGACTGTGGTCTTGCCACCGGATTTCTTGGTGTTGTGATGTCATTGGTCCTCTTTGAAAATGAAGGCCCAGCAGCAACAACGGTGGCTAGCATTTATATTATGCTCTAAAGTTTACAGATGCTTCAGATATATTAACTGTTGATCCTCACAACAACCCTGAGAAGGTGATGCCATTATCCTCATTTTGCAGATGAGGAAACTGAGGCACAGAGAGGTGAAGTGATTTGTGCCCAGAGTTGCACAGATAGTAAGTGTCCAAGGCAGGATTGGAGCTCAGGTTTTCCTGACTCCAAGTCCTTTGCTTTATCTACCATGCCCCACTGCGACCCCCAGCTACCACTTTTCCCTGGGTTTCCTCCATTTCTTCCTGTATCTGTGCCTGAGACAGGACTGGGGCTAGGGCAGAATGCTCCCCAGACTAACCTGGAGCTTTTATCGGCAGGAGTTCCCGATCGAAGCACTGCAGTGCCTGCAACAAATGTGTGTGTGGTTTTGACCATCACTGCAAATGGCTCAACAACTGCGTGGGGGAGAGAAACTACTGGTAAGAGCAGAGGAGATGGAGAGGCCCTCCAGGACCCTGGGCCTGGCCCAGCTCATGGTGCCCCTCAAGCTCACCTTCTAGGGCATCTTTGCCACTTGGGTAGTTAGTGATGCTTCAGGTGATGGGGTTGGCCTTCCTTCCCACCTGCTTCTGGAAAGAAAGGGACAGAGAAGCACTTGGAAACATACCTGGAATGTTAGACCTGCAAGGTACCTTAAAAATTCCAGCGTTAGGGCTGGAAGGGACTTCAGAGATTGTCAGTCAACCCTGCTCTCACTCCCCTTTACGGAGAAGGGTCATGGCTCACTGTTAGTCACAGAGACCTGGTGCTTTGGCACCAAGCACAGTGTTTTGAACACTCTCTAATCTTCCTTCCACCCCTTCCTGATTAGACTTGGTACCTCCCCTCCCCCCAGTTACTTCAGCTCTCCTGCCCCCAAAGGATAAAGACTTTCCCTGGTGATAATGAAAAGGCTACATAGAAGACTCTGAAGGTCAGCTGAAGAGAGAAATCTAGACGTGGTTTGAATAATGGTAGCATTGTTTGAGATCATAGGATCCTAGCATTAGGGCTGGAAGGGACATCAGAGGTCATTGATTAAGTCCTGTCATTTCACAGATTTTTCCTCCAAGGAAGTGAAATGACTTCTCAAGGTAGGAAATGTCAGGTGATTTTGAACTTAGGTCTCCTGACTTGGTTGCATTGCTCTTCCCATTGTAACACCTTGCCTCCCATGAAGACTCTCTTCAAAAGAGTGATGGATGGATGAACTCTAGGGTTTGTTATAATATAAATCCTATTACTTCAGAGTCCCCCCACTTCTCTTTGGACCAACTGGAAGGTGGGGCAGGGAGCAGGAGAAGCAATACAGCATGGATATCCCAAACACTTCTATTGGCTGAAGAATTTGATTTTATATTTTGCATGGAAAAAAACAAAGGGAAAAATGAGATATTATTGTGGGGATGTATCCAACTTGACTGTGCTGGTATCCTCAGTTTATAAGTCTCAATACCTTTCTTTCCTACTTAGGAAGAAATAAAAATTACCCCAGATAAAGAGGTGCCTCAGACAACAGAGGGCTCTTGAACAGGGTTACTAGACTAGTATTATTCTGAAGGTGGCACAGTGGAAAGAGTGCCAGACCTAGAGTCAGGAAGACTCCTCTTCCTGAATTCAAATCTGTCCTCAGATACTTACTAGTTGTGTGACACTGGGCAAGTCATTTTATCCTATTTGCCTCAATTTCCTGATCTATAAACGAGCTAGAGAAGGAAACAGCAAACCACTCCAGTATCTCTGCCAAGAAAACCCCAAAGGGGGCCAGGGAGAGTGACTGAAAAACAACTAAATGATAACAAATTATTCTGGAGATGTAGTGTAGCAATAAGCACCCTGACAAATCCAGGATGGCGTGCTATCACAGGTTCTTTGATCTGCTTTTCTAAAAGAAAAGCAACTTTTGAGGGGTCAGCCATCATCTTTAATTATATACCAACAGAGAAAATACAAGCAGAGAAATAAAGATCAACAGACAGGGCTTCCAACTGTCTGACCATAAGCAATACATCCATCACAGATTGACAGACAGATCCAGCTGTCTGACTATTACATATGTACATAGTCACTAGAGAGAGAAACATCTGGTTTTCAAAGCGGGTGGGGGGGTGGGGGGGGCTACCCAGAGTCTCATCTAGCTGGACAAACACTTCCACTGAGCAAGCCCCAAAGTAAAACCTCACCTCAGAGTATTTATACATTTTTCAGAGCTGGAGGGCAGGACCCTCTGACCCAGTGCCTCAATAGAAGTTAACAGAAGGTATTGAAGTCTATTAATGGGTGGAGAAGATCATTAACTCTTCCCCCCACCCACCATTAACCTTACATTAACATTACTTGTAGTTTATCTTCAGTTCCAACAAAGTTTTTGACAGTATCATGCTTTCCTAGTTGATCAGAGGGAGAGTCCAGCTCATGGGATCCTAGTTCTAGAGCTGAAAGGGACCTTAGGCCCCCTGGTCCAGGCCTGTCTGAGGAAGGTTAGCCAGGGCCACACAGTTCATGTATCTGACACAGGATCTTCATGGCTCAGAGCTCTGATTTCTCCCAGCAAGACTAAATGGCAGCTTGTCAGGTCTGTTGAAGAGAGTATTCTACAGGTAAGGATTGGAGGAGGGAGCTTTTAGTGCTAAGCTTCTCTGCTTTTTGGGTACTCTTCTCCAGGTGTCCCCAGACTTCTTCCTCTACATTTTCTCTCCTCACTAAGAGACTGGAAACCCTTTTTTACTGAGGTGGCTGATACTGTCTTTGTTGCCTCCAGTTCCATCAAATAGCTCCACCTACCTCTTCAAAGAGGGGAAACTGATTAATTAATTCATCTGTTTAGCATCATTTAGTAATTGGATGTCTTTTGTTTTTACATTATCTAAATTTCCCTCTGCATTCCTCCCTTTTCCCATCTCATAGAATGATTTTTAATTTTTAATTTAAGTCTAGTATTTGGTACTCTGACACACTGGGGGATCTCTCATCAGTGTTAGCCTTGCAGCCTTCTCATCTTGGGCTGCTCATACTTATTTCTTTATAACTTAATAATAAGCATGGACTAGTGGCCAGAGAGTTTATTTAAGTCTTGCCTCTGACATTTACCCTTTTAAGATTCTAGGCAAGGTGAGATCCTTGAAGGAGGCAGTTTTCTCCTCTGGGAGTTCTTTCTAATTCTTCTTAAACTGTGGGTCAAGACCTCATGTGGGGTCGAGAAAAATTTGGCAACAGTAAAAGGTTTCTGATTGCACAATGACCAAAAATGAATTCAGAATCAAACCTGTAATGAATCTGAGGTGTTTCTGGCAGTGCTTACCTGTGTTGTATCGTGGGCAACTTCACTGCAGCCTTGGTTCTGGACATGAAGCATATGCACTTTGCACTGCACATGCCCTCAGGCCACAAAGCACCATCACATGCTGCCCTTTAGGGAAAGGGGGTCATCCACTAGCAACCACTTCAGCACTGCTTAAACGGGAGTCACACTACAGTTTAAGAAGTGCTGTAGTAAACCGGGGAACTCATAGTCATTACTCAATGACCATTTCAGCAGAAATAAAGAAGCCTTTGTAAAATCGCAAACTCTAAACTATTTATATCTTTGTAAAAGGAAAAAATAAATCTCCCCCCTCTTTCAAAAGTTTTTTCCTCTCTTTTTCCAGATTTCAATTTAAATTTTTTTTGCTCAGACCTCTTCATTTACCCTCCAAAATTATTAATTTATTTTTCAGTTTTCAACATTCACTTACATAAGTTTTAAATTTTCTTCCTCTCCCTCCCCACTATGGCATGCAATTCCTATTAAACACATTTTCACGTTAGTCATGTTGCATAGAAGAATTATAATGAATGGGAAAAACCATGAGAAAAACAAAATATAACAAAAGAGAAAATAATCTGCTTCATTCTGTGTTGCAACTCCATAGTTCTTTCTCTGTTTGTGGATGGTATTTTGCATCATGAGTCCGTTGGAAATGTTTTAGCTCCTTGCATTGCTGAGCAGGGCTAAGTCCATCAGAAACAGTCCTCACACACTATGGCTGTTACTGCGTATCATGTTCTGGTTCTACTCCCTTCACTCAGCATCAGTTCATAGAAGTCTTTCCAGGTTTAATGAATTAACAGCATGAGTATCTTATTTGTTCTGTAACCCATGCTGACCTTTTCTGCCTGTGGACTTGACCAGGTTTGTTTCTGTTTTAAAAAGTGCAGTCACTGCTCTGTGCACATTGTCACTTTACTTCTGCTTGCTTCACTCTGGGGACTTTGGTGAAGACAGCCTTGAGTCTGAAGCAGCATTCTTCCAGCTGCTGCTCTGATAACAGACACTTGGTGCCTTTGTAATCTCAGCCTCAGTGTGCATCTCTGAGAAAGGAGGGCCTTAGCCTAGATCTCTGAGGGTCCTTCTGGCTTCTCAGTCCTATGATCCTGTGACCACCCTCATCATCCTCATCATTATAGCAAGCTAGCATTGGTACATTACCTACTGTGTGCCAGGCATTACACACCAGGTGCTTTCCAGGATTACCTCATTTGAGCCTTACAACATCCCTAGGAGGTAGGAGCTATTATTACCCCTATTTTACAGTAACAGTGCAGTGACTTTCCCAGGGTCACACAGTGAATGTCAGAGACCACATTTGAACTCACGTCATCCTGCCTCCAGACTCAGGGCTTCATCTGTGCAGGTATGGAATGTTCCCTGTTAATCACCCCCAGTTTACATAAGAGAAATCTGAGGCCTTCCCCAGAGTTGGTGCTGGGAAGAGAGGGTTTGAACACCAGGCCTCTACAGGAGGACCTGCTGTCTCTGCCAGAGGTCACTGTGAGTCTCATCAGGCAGGCCCACAGGTGCCCCAGCCAATGCAAAGTTGGCATCTGTTTTTCTCTCAGGCTCTTCCTGAACAGTGTGGCATCAGCCCTACTGGGGGTCCTGCTGTTGGTGCTCATCGCCTTCTACATCTTTGTAGAGTTCTTTATCAACCCCATGCGACTTCGGACCAACAAACACTTTGAAGGTGAGATCTTCTCCCTGGAACCGGAGGAGGAAAGTCAGGTGGCTTCCCTTCCCTCTCGTCTTTCCTTCTGCTAATATGTATTAAAGACCTACTATGCCAAGCTCTGGGCTAGTGGCAGGTTTGTCTAAGACGTGTTCCCTGTCCTCAAAAACTTTCACAGTCTAGGAAGCTGAGCCACGCTGTGCAAAAGTGCATAGAGGTGTAGGAAACAAAGTGCTGTACTAGTCCAAGGGAGAAGTCAAGGGAAGCTTTGTGGAGAATGGGCCTTTAGGTTGGACTTTCAAGAACAGATAGGAATTCAGCACTCAAAGAGAAGTGAGACAAGTTCAGGCCTAGGGAAAATGTAAGCAAAGGCATAGAATAAGGAAGGGGCAGCCATGCTCAGGGGAGGGAAAGTGGGCAGCGTGTGATGGGGAGAAGGCCGGAGACAGAGACAGCGGCAGCCGACAGACCCTCAGGTGGGGCATGGAGCCTGCTGGAGGCTGGTGTGTGAATCTTCTATTCTCAGAAATATGGAGGAAGGAAGGCCCTTCGATGGGACAATCCTCCAGACCCCCTTCACCTCTCCACACAAAGATCCTCGGCAGAGAGGTTACATTCCTTTTCAGCGGGGGCACTTGGGCTGCAGCAGTGGGGTGTTTTCCTATCGGGACTACGCCTCTTCGGTCCCTCTGCGCAGCTCCCTAGCCAGCTCAGGAGCCCAGACAGCAATGCCCCGTGTTTGTCTTTCAGTCCTGAAGAACCACACAGACGTATGGTTCGTGTTTCTCCCAGCGGCCCCCGTGGAGACCCAGGCCCCTGCCATCCTTGCCTTGGCTGCCCTGCTCATCCTGCTGGGCCTTCTCTCTTTGACGTTGTTGGGCCATCTCCTCTGCTTTCACATTTATCTCCGTACGTAACTTGGCATTTTCATCGTGCCTTGTCTAGCAGCATTAGGAGCTTCTGGTCTGCCCAGCCGGCTCTTTTGGGGACATGAGGCTACTTGGCTTGGGTGAAGGGAGCAGGGAGAGGGGCGGTGAAGAGATTCTGGTCCTCTTTTGAAAACCTATACCCGTCTAACCCCCCCTTCCCCACCCACATCAAACCCAGGATAATTTAGTGGAGAGATTCCTTGGTTTATTAGCTACTCCTGGGGCTGCTGCTCTCAGCCATAGGAACTTGGGCAAGTTACTTCCCCTACTGGCCTCAGTTTTCCTCATGTGTAAAGGGAGAGGGTTGAAGCAGATGATGTGAAAGGTCCTTTCCAATTCTAGGAGTTTCTCTACTGTGCACTGATGTTACGTGTTTCACGGTCCCTTCCAGCTCTGTCATTCCATGTCCCTTTAACTTGGACATTCTACAAGTTTGTAAAGGACATTCTACAAGTTTGTAAAGGAATTTCCTAATGATGAGAGGCCACACCCTCCCTGTCTTTGCTCCCTGAGCTGTTTCTGATGCAGTTACACTCCTCCCCACATGGTGGCACCCCTCTCTGTGGGATTTAGAACTATGAGCCTCTTTATGAGACTGTCAGCTGCCCAGTAGCACCAGGGCAGCACTCCTGGGCTCCCAGAGTTCTGCAGGCATTTCAGCCACTAACAGTGGCCTTAGGATGTTAGCCAAGCCTCCCAGTGTCTGAGTCAGGGACCCTTGGTTAGGGCTATTATTCATTTGCAAAGTCATCTCTGAGATGCAAAATAGGCTCCAATCTTCTTGGATACTGAGCAGTGTTAGGGGATAAAAGGGAGATGTTTCGGTTGGTTTTTAAAAAAGAAGAAAGTCCCAGTGATGCACTTACATTGACACAATTAGCCCTCAGCTGTCCTACTCCTGTCCCCTATTCCATGGCAGATTGTGCCCTTTCCACATAACCCTCCCACTGCCTTTGAACCAAAGGGAAAGCTTAGGCTTTCCTAATCTGTAACACCCCAGTGTGGTTGTAAGGCTCCTCCTGAACTTCCTGGGTCTCCTTCATCCCACTAAGGGGGATTCTCAGTGCAGGTCATGGCCTGATTTCTCCTTGCTCAAGTCTCTGTACCCAGTGGGCAACTGTTTCTCCTCTGTATAATTGGAAGGGAGCCAATAGGCCTCCAGTGAAGTGTCTCTTCTGTCCCACTTCTCCAGTGTGGCACAAACTAACCACCTATGAGTACATCGTGCAGCAGCGGCCCCCAAAGGAGGCGAAGGAGACCCAAAAGGAACCGAAGATGCAGCCCATGCAGGTACACGTGGTTCAGCAGGGAAGTATGGGCAGCACCGGTAGAATGCAGGGAAGGTCCGGGTGGGAGGTGCAGATTGTGGGGTAGGGAAAGGGTCAGGAAAAAGATCTACCTCTCACTCCTGTGGCCCAATTCAAAGGCTTGGGTGCAGATTCTGTCTGTGATGCCATGTTATTTACTTGCCATAAGCCTCGGTTTCCTTATTTGTAAAAGTAAGGGGTTGGACTTGATGCCCTCAGATATCCTTTCTAGTTCAAGATTTATGGTCCTAAGAACTCTTAGCATTTTAAAATACATTTTATTGATAAGTTTTGTTTTTATATCACCTCCGTTTCCCAATGTCTCCCTTTCCTGTGCCCCTCCCAGAGAATCATCCCTTCTAATAAGGAAGGGGGGGGGGAAGGTTCAGTAAAAGCAGCCAACACATCAGAAGAGGCACCTGGCCTCACTTTCCTGGGCCTTACTGAGTTTGGTCATTCTCATTTCACAACCTTCAGTTCTGACGGTTGTAGCTGTGCTTTCCATTTATGTTGTTGTAGTCACTGGCTATTTTGTTTTCAAAGTTCTGCTTATTTCCTTTTGCATCAATTCACCATCTTTCTATCTCTGTTCAACACTTCTTATAACACAGTAATATTCAGCCACACATGGGCAGCTAGGTGGTGCAGTGGATGGAGCACCAGTGCAGGAGTCAGGAGGACCTGAGTTCAAATTTCACCTCAGACACTTGACACTCACTAGCTGTGTGACCTTGGGCAAGTCAACCCCAATTGTCTCATCCTGGCTCATCTCCACTCATCCTGATGAGTATCTGGTCACAGGAATCAGATGGCCCTGGAGGAGAAGTGAGGCTAGTGACCTGCACAGCCCCCTCCCTCACTAAAATTAGTCAAGTGCAAGTCATATCATCATTTCTGTGATGGCATGGTCTTCTTCGGCAGTGAAGGACACATTCAGCCGTACTCATGGATCACCATTTGTTTAGCCACTTCTTAGCCTCAGTGGGCACCTACTTTGTTTCCAGTTCTTTGCTGCCACAAAATGTGCTGCTATAAACATTCTGTTGTGTATAGGACCTTCCTTTTTGGCATTGATCTCCTTTGAGTATATCCCTAGGATCTCTAGGTCAAAGGGTTTGGATCTTTTAGTCATTCTCTTTGAATTGCTTTCCAGACTGGTTGGACCAGTTCATAGTCCAACAGTGCATTAGTGAGCTTGGTTTTCTGCAACCCCTCGAAAACTGACAATTCCCACCTTTTATTATTTTTGCCAGTTTGTTGGATTTGAATTGAAATCTCAGAAGTTTCTTTTTAATTCACATGTGCTTTTCCTTTGACAGTTCATCTTTTGGGGAATTGTCTTTGGACTTGTATATTTCTGTTACTTATCTGTATATCTTGGAGGGACAACCAAGTGGTTCAGTGGATAGAGTGCCAGACTTGGAGTCAGATTCATCTTCCTGCATGACCCTGGGCATGTCACGTAACCTTATTGGCCTCAGTTTCTTCATCTGTAAAATAAGCTGGAGAAGGAAATGACTAATTACGCCATTATCTCTGCCAAGAAAACCTCCAAAAAAAATGGGATCACAAAGAGTCAGACACAATAAACAATAGCAAATATCTTAGATGTTAGACCATTGTCAGAAATATTTGATACAAGAATGCTTTCATTGTCAACAACTTACCTTCTTACCAGCAGTATTTGCATCAAGTTTTGTTTATCCAAAAGCTTTTTATTTTCATATAATAAAAATCACCTGTTTAATATATTTTGATCACCTCTGTTCCATTTTTGGAGAAGAATTCACCTCCTGGCCATATCTATGAACGGCACTCTATATGAGCTGTTTTCCTTCCAATTGTTTTTTATGATATGATCTCTGATATTCAGATTACATATCCATTTTGAATTTGTTACATATGGTGTAAGATTATTGGCATAAGCCTAATTTATGACAGATGACTTTGCAGTTTTCCCAGAAGTTCTTGTAAGAGAATTCTTTCCTCTTTCCTTATGTTTATCAAATACTATTATTGAATTGTTACTTCTGATTCACCCTTGTGTAGGCTGTTCCATTGGCTTTTTTTTTTAGATAGTAGATATTTTTTAGATAGTGGATGATTATTATCTTATAATATGGATGGAGGTCTAGGAGTACTACTCCTGTGACACTCTTACTATTTTCCATTTTTCCTGGGTATTCTAAGCCTGTTACTCCTCTGAGTAAATTTTGTTATTATTTTGTC
Organism: Bettongia penicillata ogilbyi; assembly: GCA_023548195.1. Classification (NCBI taxonomy): domain Eukaryota; kingdom Metazoa; phylum Chordata; class Mammalia; order Diprotodontia; family Potoroidae; genus Bettongia; species Bettongia penicillata. The sequence goes on along the minus strand of JAJHZJ010000373.1, from coordinate 3,574,707 downwards.
TAGCTCTGTAAGTAGGCCTTTTGGTGGTTTGATGGTGGTTTATGAAGTCTTAAGAGTGCTTCCTTGCTTAAATAGTTGGACTTGGTGAATGGGTGCTGGTTGAATTTAACAACATTAAATTTAATAGACATAAGTGTAATGTTCTGATCTTACAGTGAAAAAATCAACTTTACTAACTAAAGATGAGGAAGATGTAGCCAAACAAGTGTTCATGGGAAGTGAAAAGACTAGAGTGTGTTCATTTACTAAAAGCTCAATGTTAATCAGCAGAGAGACTTGGGAGCCAATAAAATAATATGTCTTATGGTGGTTTAATAATAGAGGTCTTGTGTTAAGACTAAAGTTTGATTGTCCTGTTACTTTGTGCTTATCAGGCCACAGCACAAGCATCTTGTGCTCTCTAGGCATCTCATTGTAAGAGGGTATCAGTGGTCTGGAATGCATCCAGGATGATGAGATGATTTGAAATAGAGTCATCAACCAAAAGAAGAGAAAATTTGCTGGTGGGGAAGGGAAAGGTGTTAGGGGAGCAGAACTTAAGGTATGCCATCTTTAAGCTAGCTGAAGGGACCGTCATGTGGAAGAGGATTGAATGCTTTCTGCTGGGTTCCAGAGGGAAGAACTAGGACCAGTAAGTGAAAGCTTGGGAGAAGAAGGGACTTACTAACAGTTAGGGCTGCTTAATAATTGGATGGCATTACTTAGGGAATAATGAATTCATTGTCACTGGATGTATTTATCAAAGCAGAGGTTGAGAAACCACCTTGTTGTTGTTATAGAGAAGATCTCTGTTTCATGTAGGACTGAACCAGGTGACATGAGGTCCTGTGAGCTTGGAGAGTCCATGATTCTGTAATGTTGGAGTCTTGTTGGGATTTGCCCTGGACTGAAGATAGTTTTTGTTCACCAGGCGCAGCCAGGGCTTTCCACACAATGCCAGAAGGTATGAAGTGTAAGAACTAGGGAGTGGGGCAGGATGGGGCTATGAGAAGGGAATGGGGAAGCCCACAAAAGTGCAGCAGTAACAGTCAGGAAAAGGATGGCAGCAGCAGCAGACGTTGTGGCCTGGGGGCATGGATGCCCAGAATGCCCTGCCCTAGCTAGTCTGCCACAGCCTTGAGGGGACATTTGCGGTGCAGGGAAAGGCAGAGAGCGTATCTGAAAATGCAGAGACTATGATCTCTAGATTAGAGATAGAGTTTGGACATGTTGCTGTTTTGAATCTTTATTTGACATTGCCTTACTCCTGACAATAGAAATGTAAGAAATGATCTTAAATCGGAGAAAGTGGGAGGGAGCTCAAGGTAGGTGTGGCTAATAATTATAGTTGTATAGTGCCTTAAGTTTCACAGCATCGTGAGTGGGATCACCCCCACTTTACAGATGAGAGAATTAGAGTCTCTCCAGTTCCAGGTCCGAGGGTCTTTCCACTACATCATTCTGTCTCTCATCATCGTCATCATCAGGGATGACTTTCTCAGAATCCACTGGGATGTGACAGTGCTCCTGTGGCTCCGGAGCCAACAGAATCACTGGACTGGGGATGTGGAGGGCTTGGGTTTTTCTTCAGCTCCTCACTGACTATGGGGGCCTGGGCAAACGCTGTTACCCTGCTTGATCTGGTTTTTTTCCTCTATAAATGGGGGTATTTGAACTCTGTGATCTCTACAGGTCTCGATTAGTTCTAACATTCTGTAGTTGCATGGTTTCATACATTCATAGAATATTAAAACTGGAAACCACCTGAGAAGTCATCCAGTTCAATGCTCTTTTTATATTGAATGAGGAAATGGAGGACCAGAAATGACTTGTCCCAGGTCATCCAGGTAGCCAGCAGTAGAGCCATGATTCAAGCCCAGAGCCTCATGATTCTCAGTCCAGTGATGTCCCCAGTTTACCATGTAGCATCCGTCTTCTGAAACCTCACAGTGCAAGTATTGGGCCTCCAGTCTCAGAATTTTCTCCAGACTGAAGCCAAGAAAGGCAACTAAAGGCTGTGGGGATTCTGCCTGCTATAGTTGGTCTCTGGCTGAATTCCTCATGGCCATCTACCTTTCCTCCAAACCAGCTGGGGCAGGAGGAGTTAAAGCATTGAAACGAACAACGAAGAGTCCCCAGGGAGCCTGGAAGTCTTTTCTGGCGCTGGAGGTGGAGTTTCCAGCTGGAGAATCTACACACAGCTGTTCCCTTCTCCCCGCTCTCCTCCCTCCTTCCCCCGCCAGCCTAGCCAGATAGAAATGTGTGTAGGGTGTTGTAGGCCAGCCTTGTTTCCCATTCCCATGTCTGGGTGCTTTCTGGAAGTCAGAGTACATTTGGGGCTAAAAGCCAGGGGAGTGTGGGTTGGGGGAGTCCTGAATGCCTATATTCCATGGATCCCCTCAGGGACTAATAAATCTGAGAAGATGCCCAGTTAAGTTGTCATGAGAAACGCTAACCCACCAGATTCTTCAAGCTCCCCCTCATAGCAACCAGATACAAACACAAACAGGCTAGGAGGCCCAGGCTCTCTGAGCGGGCTCCCTCCCCTCGCACACAAGCTGAGGTTGACCCACCACTAAATAATACTATTAACTCGCCCAGGAAAGGTCTTGTCTCCCCAGCTTCCCCACCCCTAACTTACAGCAGGTCTTCTGTTCTCAGGGTAGGAGGAAATGCATCCCACCCACCAAGAAAATGCATCATCCAGGTCCTAAGTCAGCAATATTGTTGTTTAAGTGGACACACACAAGAAGCCCTGGCTAGTGCTCCCTGGGCTCACTACCAGCTATGCCTGTCTTCCATGAGAGGAAAGCAAACACAGATCAGCATACCTGCGACCACTGAGCTGTGAAGCACACTGCCAGTGTCTGTCCTGGTTATGAACCTTTTCTTCAGTGTAGTACGGTGAAGAATTCTAGGCTGGAGTCACTTCCAGGCCTACCATTTACTCCGACTTCCCTGGCTTTGAAAGGGCTTTGTACTAGATGAACTCTCAGGGCTGTTTCCACTGATGGCTCTTTCTGACAGGCCCAAGATTCCTTCTCCCACTGCTTCCCAAGGTCCCTTGCAATTCTAGCCCTCTTATGTTCTAAGGCTCCTCTCAACTCTAACAGTCTATGTTCTAAGGTCTCTCCCTGCTTCAGTATTACATGCTGTAACCTTCATACTCCATGATTCTTTGCCACCAAAGGCAGAACCGAGAATGATTTCTAATGAACTGAACCTTTCTAACCTCACTGGAAAAGCTGGGAAAGGGAAGATATTGAATCTGAAATCAGGGCTGTGGCTGCCAGCAGAGTTTGTGCAGGACATTGGGCAAGTGATGAAGTGGGTACTGGAGCATGTCTGCTACCTGAGGTTGGGACGGTTCAGGGGAGAGCATGGGAAGTGGGTTTCACAAGATAGCCTGATTACTGGAGGAAGTGCATCCACCCCCCACTCTGGAAAAGCTCCCTGCTGGCATGGGCTCACTGATTTGGGCTTAGGACAGGCTAAGCATTCCCTAATGAGAGTTAGGCCACCTTTGAGCTATCTGTGGTTGGAGTTTCCCCCAAACTATCTATGTTTAACCAAAAAATGGCTTTTTTGGAGCCAGTAGTCACAAACAGTAGTCCTTATTGGTCAGCCTCAGAAATGCATCTGCCTGAGTTGGGAATGAGTTTCCTGATGTACGCCCCTTCTCTAAGGAGTAAGTTTGGCTCATATAATTCAGATAAGCAGATTGAGGCTGCATCTAAGACAAAGCTTTGTCGTCTCCTGTCCTCTAATTCTCATGAACTCTGGGCAGACTCTGGAGCAGCACAAGCTATGGCCCTGTGCTCACACATAATTCACTTCTGTCTTTCTGTCTTTGTGTTTCCTCTGTGATTGTTGTTAAGTGTTTACTGTGTGGTAGGTTTCTGGGGAGCAAAAGGCAAAAATAAAATAGTCTCTGCTTCTCCCCAGGAGCCCACAGTCATTCTTTGTACGAATGCTCCCAATCACTCCAATAGACACGAAAAATCCAGGCCTCAGTCGCAGACCCTCAGCTTCTGCTGTCTTCTGTCTTGCCCCATTCTCATCACTACATGTAGGCCAGTCTGATTCAAGATCTCGTCTTATTCCTAGCCTAAATGAGAGTGTGTTCTGCTGTTGCCCACACCTTCTGCATCCCAGGAATACCCCATTCTCCTGCTCTGTTTCCATGTGCCAAAGGACTGTGGTCTCCTTACTCTCCTCCCTGCAGTGATAGATTTGTTCATGATTAGAAAGCCCCTTGAAACTAGTGCTGTGTTGCAGTCTTTCTGTCTTTGTGTTTTCTCTGGGATTGTTAAACCAACCTTATTGAGAGCAGGGTCAGCCCTGCCCCCTCCATATCATCATGTTCAGATACAAGGCCAACATAAAGACTTGCCTGTCCTGTTTTCTTAGTCTTTTCTACTCCAGGATCATAGATGACCATATAATTTAGACCAAGGCTGGGAAACCTGCAACCTCGAGGCCACTTGTGGCCCTCTAGGTCCTCAGGTGCAGCTCTTTGACTGAATCCAGACTTTACAGAACAAATCCTTTTATGAAGGGGATTTGTTCTGTAAAACTTGGATTCATTCAAAAGGCTGCACTCAAGAACCTAGAAGGCCACATGTGGTGGTTCCCCACCTCTGGTCTACACTGAGAAGTGACTGCTGAGGAAATATGCTAGTAATAGTGAGGAACATGCCAGTTTCTCTCTCCTCTCCCAAAGGGGCTTTTAAGAGGCCACCTGTATGGTTCTGGCTGCTGATTCCTGTGGCAAACTTCCTCCCATCCCCTCTCCTACTTTGGGGACAGTAGATGGCTAAGATGATTGACTTCAGGACTCAGTCCATTGTCCCCACTGCTGGGTCTTGTCCGGTATCTGCCGTCTTGCTCTTTTCCTTGTCTACACTTGAATGGGCTGAGCTGGATCCTCTCAGGAATGACATTTCTAAGGGCAGGGTGTGCCAAGTTCCTCTTCAGAAAGTTGTTTGGGCTTGCCCTCAGCATGATTACAGATTCAGGTACACAGACTGGAAGCCTAGGACCATGGGAGATGCTGGGTGATCTCTTTATGGGAAGGGCTACTTCAGGGACACCATCTTACCAGAGCACTATTCCCTCAGGAGCTTAAACCATTCTCGGCAGGCCTCTACCCCTTCAGCCCAAAGGAGACAGAGAAGCACCTTCCATACATCACTATCTCATTTGATCCCCACGACACGCCTGTAAAGTAGATTCTGTTATTATCTTCATTTTGCAAATGATTAGACCGAAGGTTGGAGAGGCACTTGGCAACCAGGGGACACCATAGCGCATAGAGCACTGAGCCCGGAGTCAGGAAGGCTCCCTTTCCTGAGTTCAAATCTGCCCCCAGATCCTTCCTAATTGTGTGGCCCTGGGCAGGTCTCTTCATCCTGTTTGCCTCAGTTCCTCATCTGTAAAATGAGCTGGAAAAGGAAATGGCAAGCACTCCAGTGGCTCTGCCAAGAAAACCCCAAGTTAGGTCACAAAGAGTCAGACAGGACTGAAATGACTGATCAATGACAAGTGGAAAGATACTTGTCCAGGGTCGTTCAGTTAGTGAGGACAGGGTGTCTCCAAAGGCTTAAATCTGTAGTAGGACTTTGGGGACATTCTGTCTTGGAGGTGAAATCTGAAGATCTGGAGGTCTTAGTGAGCTGCCAATTTACTATGAGTCAGCAGTGAGAGGCAGCATCCCATAGAAGGCTAATGGGACCCTGGGCTAAATTAAGAGAGACCCAGCTTCCAGCATGATGCAGTAAGAACAAGAGGTAACATTTATATGGCACTTCAAGGTATTCTGAATGCTTTGCACATATTACCCCTTCTGAGCCTCTATATAATCCTTGAGGGCCATCAGTAAAGTTTTATTAATTTTTTCTTTTTAATATTTTATTTTTTCCCAATTATATGTGAAGATGATTTTTAACAGTTATTCTAAAACATTTTGAGTTCCAAATTCTCTCCTTCCCTCCCACCCCTCCTACTTTCTTGAGGTAAGTAATTTAATATAGGTTATATATGTGCAGTCATGCAAAACATATTTCCACATTAGTCATGTTGTGGAAGAAAACACAGACCAAAACCACAAAAAATCGCAAAAAAATAAAATACAAAATGGTATGCTTCATTCTGCATTCAGACTCCTTTCTTTCTCAGGAGGCAGATAGAGTTTTCCTTAATAGATCATTTGGAATTGTCTTGGATTATTATACTGATCAGAATTATCAAGTCTTTCACAACTGATCATCCTTATGATATTGCTGTTACTATGTACAATGTTCTTCTGGTTCTGCCCATTTCACTTTGCATCAGTTCGTGTAAGTCTTTCCAGGTTTTTTCTGAAATAATCTGTCCTGTCACTTCTTATAGTGCAATAGTATTCTATCACAATCATATACCACAACTTGTTCAGCCATTCTCCAATTGATGGACTTCCCCTTGATTTCAGTTCTTTGCTACTATATGAAGAGCTCCTGTAGATATTTTTGTACATATATATCCTTTTCCTTTCGTTTTTTTAATCTTTGCAATACAGACTAGTTGTGGTATTGCTGGGTCAAAGGGTCTGAGTAATTTTATAGCCCTTTGGGCATAAGTAAACCTTTATTAAGCATTATGTGTCAGGGACTGTACTAAGCACTGGAGATACAAAGAAAGGCAAAACCAGTTGTTGTCCTCAAGGGACTTCGATTTTAACTGGAGAGACAACATGAATTACCAGGTACATAGAAGATGTATATAGATCAGCTCTTAACCTTTTTTTGTATTATGGACTCTACTGACAGTCTGATGAAACCTGTGGACTCCCTTCTTGGTATAATAAGGTTTTTAAATGCATGAAATAATTTCTAAGAAAGGCCTCCTTTGGAAGGTGGGATTCTAGCTGAGTGTTGAAGGAAGTCAGGAAAATTCAGAGGCAAAACTGAGGGAATAGGGCATTCCAAGCATGAGAGAAAGCCAATACAAAGGCACAGAGATGGAGGTGGAGTGTTGTATTCGAAGTCTGTGCTTTTATGATCCTCAATTTACAGGTGAGGAAACTGAGGCAAGCAGAGGCTAAGTGACTGGCCTAGGGTTACGCAGATGGTGTTGGAGGCAGGATTTGAACTCAGGTCTTCCTGACTCCCAAGCACTCTATCCACATAGATGCCTTGGAATAAGAAGTTGATAGTTCCCTCTGTATACCCTTGTTTAGGGTGTGGTGTTCAGTTCTGTCCATCATTGCTTAAGAATATTAATAAACTGGAGATGGCCAGAGAGCCCCAGGATGATTAAAGACCTTGAGTCTATTTCATATGAATGAATGAATGAATGATTGAAGCCAGGCACTTACTATGTGCCAAGCACTAGGGCTTCAAATACAATACATCAGTACAGTCTCTGCCCTCGAGGAGTTGCTGTTTCTTCTAAATAAGTTTTTATTGATATTTTCTATTTCTTATATCATCATAGCTATCTTAAGTATCCCCCTTCCTGGCCCTCTCAGGAGCTATCCCATAGGACAAATCATATTTTTTAGAGGGGAAAAAAATCAGCACAACTGATTGATATATTGAAAAAGTCCAAAAACATATGCGTGTGTATTATCTGTGGACCTCCCATCTCCTTTAAGGGGTGGGCTGTGGCCGTCCTCTTGTATTTCTTTGTTCAAGTCCTGTTTGATCTTTATAATTTTGTTATATTTACTTTTGGTTTTTTGGTGTGGTGTTGTTTTATCTTTAATGCCTCTCTCTCTTGTTTGGTTGAGAGTTTATTTCCTTCCCATAGCTGTGAGAGGTATATGATCTATTTCTTTTCTAACTTTTGCATAGTATGATCTTTAACATTTATACATTTAGATTATATTGTGGAATATGGTATAAGGTGTTGGTCTGAACCTAAATTTTTGCCAGATAGCTTTCCAGTTTTCCCAACAGTTTGTTTCAAGGAGTTTTATCCTAGGTAATTAATGTTTTCCACTTTATTAAACACACTGGGTTATTGAATTCTATTGTTTCTAAATCTCCTTGTGTAATCTATTCCATTGATCTGGGTCAGCTAGGTGGTGCAGTGGATAGAGCACCAGTGCAGAAGTCAGGAGGACCTGAGTTCAAAACTCACCTGAGACACTTGATCCTCACTAGCTGTGTGACCTTGGGCAACTCAACCCCAATTGCCTCATCCTGGCTCATCTCCAGTCATCTTGATGAATATCTGGTCACTGGATTCAGATGGCTCTGGAGGAGAAGTAAGGCTGGTGACCCTGCACAGCCCTCCCTCACTCAAAACAAAGTCAAGTCGAAGTCATGTCACCATTTCTCTGATGGCATGGTCTTCTTCAGCAGTGAAGGACGAACACACACACACCATTGATCTTTCTCTGTTTTGTCAATGATACCAGATAGGTTTGATAACCACTGCTTCCCAATATAATTTGAGGTCTGGAAGTGCTATTTGCCCTTTGTCTTTACTTCTTTTCACCATTTCTCTTGATATTCTAGATCTTTTGTTTTTCCAAATTAATTTTGTTATTATCAAGTTCTATAAAGTATACCCCTTGGTATGGTTGGTTTAACATTAAAAGTATAAATTAATTTTGGTAATCTTGTCGTTTTCATTATATTGGCATAGCCTAACCACGAACACTGAATATTCCAGCCATTTATATTGTTCTTTATTTAAGGAGTACTTTATAATTGAATCTCTGCAAGGTTTTCTATGCTTGGGAAAGTCAATTCCCAGATTTTTAATGCATTTTGTAGCTATTTGGAATGAGATTTCCCTTTATGTTTTGGTTTCTGGCATTTTGTTATTATTATATAGAAAGGATGTTGATTTTTAAGAATTTAGTTTTTAGTCTGCAGCTTTGCTGCAGCTAATGTCTCGTTAGTATTTTTGCTGATTCTGGATTTTCTAAGTAAACCAATATGCCATCAGCAAAGAGGGATAGTTTTATTTCCTTGTTGCCTGTCTTTATTACTTTAATTTCTTTCTGTTGCTTTATTACTGCTAGTGTTTCCAGAACTATATCAAATAATAGTGGGGAAAGTGAGTATCCTTGCTGTATTCTCATATTTTTTTTAAAATTCTAATTTATTTATTTATTTTTGGTTTTCAACATTCATTTCCACAAGATTTTGAGTTTCAAATTTTCTCCCCATCTCTCCCCTTAGCCCACCCCAGGACAGCATGCATTCTGATTACCCTTTCCCTCAATCTGCTCTCCTTTCTAACACACCCCTCCCTTCTCTTATTCCTATCCCCTTTATTTTCTTGGAGAACAAGATAGATTTCTATACCTCACTCTCTGTATATCTTATTTCTCAGTTGCATGTAAAAACAATGTTTAACATTCATTTTTAAAACTTTGAGTTCCAACTTCTCTCCCTTCTTCCCTCCCCACCCATCCTCACTGAGAAGGCAAACAATTCAATATATGTTATACTTGTGTAGTTATGAAAAAGACTTCCCTGAAAGTCATGTTGTGAGAGACTACCTATATTTTCCTCCATCCTATCCTGCCCCCCATTTATTCTATTCTATCTTTTGATCCTATCTCTCCTCAAAAGTATTTACTTCTAATTATGCCCTCCTCTCATTATTCTCATATTTATTGAAAAAGATTCTAGTGTATTCCCATTCCATAAGATGCTCGCTTTTGTTTTTTAGGTAGATATTCCTTATGATATTTTTAAAAAGGTCTCTCTATACCTATACTTTGTAGGACTTTTAGCATAAAAGTGTTGTGCTTTGTCAAAGGCTTTTTCTGTATCTCTTGAGATGATCATGTGGTTTTGGATATTTAGTTTTTTAATTTGATTAATCATATTAATTGTTATCCTAATGTTGGTCATTGAATTCCTTACATTCCTGGTATAAATCTCACTTGATAATAGTGAATAATTTCTTAGATAAATCTTTGTAGTCTGTTTAATAGGATTTTATTTGAAGTATTTGAGTCAATGTTCATGAATAATACTGACCTAATGTTTTCTTTCTGTGTTTTATCTGTCCATTTTAGATTTTAGAACTGTGTTTGTCTCGTACAAGGATCCTAGAAGGATGCTGTCTTTACCCATAGGAACATTTATCAGTGAAACCCCCCCTGCCACCCAAGGAGGCCTTCTTCTTTTCCTCCTGTTCAGTCCTCCCCACTTCCTCCCTAGCCGCTCTTCTCTTTCTGAGATCACTGGGGTCACCTTCCTCTCACAGCCCTTGATTTAACTCCTGCACCTCACTCATTCCTGCCTGTCTTCCTGGTCCCCTCCTTGCTTCCATATAGCTTCCCACATGTTGTAATGTAGTGCACAGAAAAGCATTGCTTCACAGGGCGCTGCTCTGCCTCCAGTGCCCTCTGTCTGCCTCCTCACCGTTCCCTCCGCCAGAGTTCTGCCTCCACCCCTGTCTCCTTGTGAACATTTAGAGAGAGGTCTCTTAGCCCCTTCTGCTGTGGCACTAAAACTGTTTCTGTCCGTGGCTATCGTATTTATTCACTTTGTCTGCATTTCTGTGGTTTGGGTTATTCAAAAAGCAAATCATCTCTTCAGTTCTGGTTTTCTTTCTAAAGATGTTTCAGATGCCTCTTTATTATTGAATATTGATGTGTGGTTAAGGTCAGATTTTCAGGGTAGGTAACCATGAGCTGCATCCTGGGCTCCATTGCTCTTGAGAGCATATCATTCCATTTCCTCTTCCTTTTTCTGATGGTTACAGAATAGTCTTACGTTACTTGAATTTCCTTTCCTTTGTATTTGAAGGTCTTACTTTTGATCACTTGCAGAACTTCTGAATTTCGCTGTTAAATTGGGCACTTTGTGTCTTGGAATTTGTAGCCTTAATTTTTTTTTCCTGGAGGCAATCTATGAATTCTTTTGATTGGCATTTCATTTGCTGTGATCAGAAATTCAGGGCAGTTCTCTTTTATTATATCCTTCATTATGGTATGATGATTTTTTTGGCCTGTTGTGTTCATCTAAGAGACCTATAATCCTTAGGTTGTCTCTATGCTTTGTGTGTATAGTGAGTGTATTTTCTTTTAATGGTGTTTTTCACTTTATTTCTAGACTGCCTTTTCATTCCTTTGTATTTGCATTCCCAATCAATTGCTCTCTCTTTTGTTTCTTTGGTGAGGCTTGCCATTACATATTCAGGTTTTTTTTTTTTTTCTATTCTGCCCATACTTTTGCTGTTCAGGACATAAATTCTGTTTTTATAATTCTCATCTCTCTTTTGAGTCATACAGGAAAAGTTTATTGTGGTTTCTTATTCTCAAATTCCACAGGATCCTCTGTCTCATCAAGTATTGGATCACTTTCTTTGTTTTATAGTATTTATTCATAGATGCCTGAACTTGTTTATTAGATCTGGGAAGCCATATTTTTTTTCTGCTGTTGCTATTTTTCTTGTTGATGTATCTATTTATGTTCAAGTTTTTTGAGTTTTCTTCTGACTGAATTCTTTGGTAATTTTAGTCTCTTCCTCACCCTTACTTTCCCTTACTGCCCACTTCATAACTCCCTCCTCTCTGATTGTGGTTTCCTTGGAGGCTGGATCTCAGATCATTTCAGCCTTCTCCCACACAGGACAATTCACAGTTTACTAGTCTAGATCTCTGTCTCTGGTGACTTTTGAGGGGTTAGAACTAGCCCCAGCTGGATGCTATGATCTTTCTTTCAGGCTTAGTGGAGTGCTGTGCAGCCTCTCAGCTCCACCTCATTCACATTGTATCCTGTCCCACTCCCTCTGTTCTTTTACTCTTTGGCCCAGTTCAGATCTGTGCAGCACTAGTTCTATGGGGTTGTCTACCCTGGCACTGGCAGTTCAGAGCTTTGTAGCCCTGCAGGATTGTGATTCCTGGCAGGCGTTTGCTCCTGAAGGGTTCCAGCAGTGCTGGCTGTCTTTTGCAGCCAGTTTCTGCAGCCTGGAGCCAGGATCTGCCCAACTCTGGGTTGGGGATGGGTGTCAGAACTAGAGGGTGGAGTGGTCCTTGTAAGCCTATGTCATGTACTTAGGTTTGCTAGTGTTCAGTGAAGGAGGTAGAGGAGGGATGTTGAGGGAATTTAGGGTCAGTGAGCTTAGGTTTATGGGTTTGGATTCTGGTTATCCTAGACTATAGAGACATTGAAGTTGCTTTATCTTTGGTGCATAATTTCTGTTTTAGGGAGGTTTGAGAAGTTATGGGGATCAGAGAAACTATCTCATCCATGTAGCCCCGATGTCCTTGGGGGTGGCTTGGGGGTGGCTTTGATGATTGAGTCCAAGTTTTATAAAACAAATCCTTTTATTAAGAAGATTTGTTCTCTGAGGTTTAAATTCAGTCAGAGGGCTGCACTTGAGGTCCTAGAGGGCCACATGTGGCCTCAAGGCCGCAGATTCCCTACCCCTGGAGTCCTCCATGTTGTTGCTCACATGATCTGTGGACTTTACATTTTAATGGCAGAAGAAAACATATATAAAGGGGACCCAGAAAGTGGGGAAGAGATTAAATTAGGGAGTGATGTGGTGAACTGGTTACAGGTAACACAAGCAAAAGCTCATCTCTCAGAGCCCAGGATGGCTCCAGGAGTAGGGTCCAAGGTGATGATGGGAGAGAGATAAGGATGATGGATTGGGACAGTGGCCAGGAAGATCCTCCTAGGAGCATGGCTGAAGGAAGTAGTAGTGCTTAGCTTGGAGAACTTGGAGAGGACAGTTGTCTTTAAGTGTCTTGAGGACTGCCGTGATTTGTGCCGGGCACCAGAGAACAAAACCAGGAGCCAAGGCAGACCTTGTACAAGGTGAACTTAGACTGGATCAGAGAAGTGAAGAGAGCCCTCTGCCTTGCAGAGCTGAGCACCATGTAAAGAGCCGTGAGCCTGCCAAAGACCTGGCTCTGAATCCCAGCCCTGCCCCAGCTAGCTCAATGACCTTGGGCAGATAGCATCTCCTGAGGCATCTGCCAAGTCCAAGTCTCTGCTCATAGCTAGCACTAATAGCATTTCAAGCAGGCTCTGACATCTGAAAAGCACTCTATAATAGTGTCTCATTTGATCCTCACAGCCAACTGGTGGGGAGGAGCCATTATTATCCCAATCATACAGATGAGTAAACTGTAGCACTGAGAGGTTAAGGGACTTGTCTAGGGTCACCCAGCTAGTAAGTGTCTGAGGTCAGGTTTGAACTCAGGGCTTCCTGATTCCAGGTCCAGGGTTCTGTACATTGAGCCATAATCAAGGCTTTCTCCAGCTTATGAGACTAGCCTATCATCAGCTTTTTTATTCCTTTTCTAGCCTCACTGTCTCTGGCTTCCTTTCCCTTCAGAGACCTGAGTGAGAATACACGGGAGCTTTTACTATCGTTTTTTCTAGCCTCATATGGAACAGCAAAATCCCAACCAAAATTCCTTATTTTACAGATAAGAAAACTGAGACCCAATTAAAGATAGTTGCTTCCCCTTCTGGCTTGGGACATATTTTGTGGGTGGGCAGATTTAACCTGGTAAACTAGGGCCACTTCCAGGGACTCAGGGAAGATTTCTGGTTTTGTCTTTTATTCTAATCATTTATGGAGAGTTTAGAATCCTCTTAGATTTAAGGAAGAGGAACTAAGGAAGTGTCTCAGTCCTATTGAAAAAGAAAGATGAGGGTGCAGGGGAAAGCCCCTCCCCACCATCTTCCCAGCCTAGGTATCACCCTTGACCCTTCACTCTCACCTCCTGTGTTTAAGCTGCTGCCAAGCCCTGTCAGTTTTACCTTTAGCACAGTTCTCATCCATGCCCCTTTCTCTCCTCTGACATTGTCACCATCCTGATGCAGACCCTCATCACTAAATACGTGGACTTCTGCAGGAACCTGCTGTTGTTTCTGCCTGGCTTGAGTCTCCCTATCCAGTTCTTTGTCCATTCAACATTCTAAATCATTTTCCTAAAGCACGGGTCCAGCTGTGTCACCCATGACTTACTGTTACCTTCAGGATCAAATAGAAAATCCTATCATACAAAGACCTTTGTAACCTGCCCTCCCCCATGTCTCCAGTTTTCTTAAACCTCACAGCTTCCAACCCTTCCTCCCCGCAACACATGAAATTCTTGACACCGACCTTTTGGCTGTTCCTTGAACAAGACCTTTCTTCTCCCATTTCCAGGCATTTTCTCTGGCTGTCCCCCATGTCTGGAATCTTCTTCCCTTACTCCCTTCAAGTCCCAGCTAAAATCCCACCTTCTACAGGAAGCCTTTCCCAGTCCTTTTTAGTTCTACTACCTTCCTTCTGTCGACTTTTTTCTGATTTATCGAGCACACAGATTGTACACAGTTATCTACATGTCATCTGCCTCATTCAGTTGTGAACTCCTCAAGAGGAAGGATTGTCTCTTGTCCGTATCCCTAGTACTTAGCACAGTGCTGGAAGATAATAGATGTTTGTTGACTGGCATTAGCCAGGTTTGCTATATACAGTCAGGGTTTTAGAGCTAAATGGGCCTTAGAGGTCATCCACCCAGCATCTTGATTCTACAAGAGAGGAAGCTGAGGCCCCAAGAAGTGAAAAGTCCTAAAGCTAGAGTTTGTTCCTCACTCTTCAGATGTCAGTTGACTAGGGAGTGACTCCCAGCCCTCTGGAAACTTGTTTGTGTGACCTAGATTGGGTCTAGAGCACAGGAAGTCCTAGGCAGTCTGGCCTAGCTCAGGCTGGGCCTAAAGCTGGACTGAATGACGTGTGGAAGAAAATCATGGATTTAGAGGTTGATGAAGAGACCTCAGAGATTATCTGGTTAAACCTCTCATTTAAAAAAAGTTGTATTCTTTTTTTTTTTAGATTGCTCTCTTCTCAGTGACAGCTCTCTCATTCCTCCCCTTCCCACTACACAAACACACAACAGAACCCTCACTTATAACAAAGTTAAGCTGGATAAATCAACACACTAGCCAGGTCTGACCATGGCCGTGTGTCATTTTGTACCTGCAATCCAGTACCTCTCTGCCAAGAGGAGTCCGAGTCTTCTGAAGTCAAGAATGGTCACTAACCTTTGATTTGGATGTCTTTCATAGGTGTTTTTCTTTACATTTTATGGTCATCATGCAAATGGTTCTCTTGGTTCTCATTCCTTGGCTCCAAATCAGTCCATAAAAATCTCCCCAAGTTTTTCTGAATTCTTCATATTTATCATTTTTTTGTGTGTTGCAATATTATTATATCCATATACCACAGTTTGTTTAGCCATTCCCTAATTGATGGGAGACCACTTTTTTTTTTCCTAAATGTTTTACTCTTAACAAAAGTACTACTTTAAGTAGCTTTGTAGAAATGGAACCTTTCCCTAGGCGTTTTACCAGTTTTGGAGCATAGACCTAGTATTCCAACTGTGAGGCCCAAAAGGTGAGATCACTTGCTCTAAGTCACAGACGTACAAAGGTGCAGAACAGAGATCCAAACCAAGGTTCTCTTGACTCCAAATCCAGGGTTCTTTCTACAGTGCTGTGATGCCTGGCCATGTCCAGTGATTTCCCTTTGGGCCCCACAGGCAAGAAGAAGCAGAGCTAGCAGTCACCCTGGTTGTCAGGTTTCTGGTTTTCCCTTTAGCATATCAGGTTCTAGAGGAGACTGTCCTAAAGTTTGCTGGGATTTCAGGGAGGAAAGAGTGAATGTACATAAGGGGTCATTTTGGATGGTTCTAAACTGGCTCTGAGTGTCAGTCGGGTCATCCCCATAGCAGCTGAGGGGGGCCATCCATGAGACCTCATTGTGATCACCCTTTCTCCAGCAGAGTCCTGGGCCCAGAAGAGATGCCGTAGTGGAAAGTATGATGAATGTCAGAAGACCTGGGGTCTGGCTCTGCCTCTGCCACTCATTGTCAGGCCTCTCTGACTCTGTTTCCTCTTCTCTAAAATCAAGGGGCTAAGGTACCTTCTCATGTTGGGGTTGTGGCTAAGTATCCCTTGCAGCTCTAAGAGTCTAAATTTTAATGTCCCTTCTGGTTCTTAGATTCTGTAGGATTCCTTTCCAATCCAATTGTGTTCTTTAAGTTTTTCCATGTTCCCAAGGTCCCTTCTGTGAGTAGCTAGGTAGTGAAGTGGACAGAGTCACAAAGTGGGCCTGGAGTCACAAAGACCAGAGTTCACATCCGGCCTCAGATATTTACTAGCTGTGTGACCCTGTTTGCCTCAGTTTCCTCATCTGTAAAACAAGCTGGAGAAGGAAATAGCAAACCACTGCAGTGTCTCTGCCAAGAAAACCCCAGATGAGGTCATGAAGAGTCAGGCATTACTGAAAACATGACTAAGCAACAAAAACAAGGTTCCTTTCTGCCCTGACATCCTGTAGTTCTATGTTCTGAGATCTCTTCCAGCTCTTAATATTTTATGTTCTACAGTTTATACAAAAACAGCAGTATTGTAAAGATAATCATCTTGGAAAGCCTTAGTCGGCCAACCGTGATTCCAGAAGATACCTGATGAAGCAGGCTCCCCGCTGCTCCTGAGAGGGGATGAAAAACATAACCTGCTCCAGCCTCTCTGTTCTGGGACTCAGATGCTTCTCACTGTCCGTGTTCTAAGGTCCCTTTCACCTCCAGCTCTCTGTGACTGTAAGATGCGGCCCCTCCCTTTCTACCTGGCTGAGCCCCTAAGGGGCAGGCAGGAACACAGGAGGGGCCCTCTGGGAAGACAGTGGCATATTTTTGAAGTTCTTGTGTCCACGTTGCCCCTAGACACTGGCTTGTTTTAGAGACGGAATTCAATTTGTTGTGTCAGCATTAGTCAGGATGCCTTTTGTCTCCATGGAAATCCTGGAGTAAATGCTGTCAGCGTAGCAAGGCAACAAAGATGGGGCTACTCTGGGCTGTCTCGCAGGCCCCAAGTCTTGATGAGAAGCTGTGGACAATTGAGGGCACGTCAGCTACCCTGACCCCTTGGATGGGAGTCTGAAGAGTGGTCAAACAGTGGCCCCATTAGGGGAAGTTGAGGATACGGGATGGAGGCATTCTTCTGGGACAATGAGTAGTCTGATTTTCATGTCCAATCCATGGCAGGGCCAAGAAAGGCCCAGGAGAAGGGAAGCCATGGGAGCCCCAAAGATTGATAGTATATTTTGGTGTCAGTCCTAGAACCAACTAGAACCCAGAACTGTTTCCATTCTACTCTTTCTCCACAGTATCTAGGCCTTACAAGTACATTTTCTATAATTTTATTTAAAAGAATTTAGATGGGGCAGCTGAATGGCTTGGTGAATTGGAGTCAGGAGGATCTGAGTTCAAATTCAGTCTCAGATACTTGACACTTACTAGCTGTGTGACCCTGGGCAAGTCACTTAACTCCAATTTCCTCACCCTCCCCCAAATTAATAAAAGAATGTAGAAGTTAAACATTGCATACTGGGGCAAGACCACTGATATACATATGAAAGAATCTATCCAGGTCCATAATAAGTCTGTTGAACCTTCAGTTCAAGCTCTCTAGGCCTCACTAGCCTAGGTTAGTGACCCTTCTTGGTCTGGAGCCCCATGCAAGGGATGAAAATCAATTGCATCTGTTATTAAGTAAGCGGTGGATGTGGGAGTGAATAGAAGACTGATCTCAAAGCCAGGGAGACGCAGATTCATGTCCTGGCTGTGTGACCCTGGGCAAGTCACTTACACTGTCTGTCCTAGGCAGTTTGCTAGCATTGTAAGCAGAAGGAATGGTACCCACCCAATGCGTAGAGGAAGTTTTTGTCTCTCAACATTAACCAGATCAATCCTATTCATACCAGTGTCAGAAAGACTCCAGCGTTTCATTCCTATTATTCCCTTTTCTATGATGCTATATTCTCCCCTCTCCCCTTTTCTGTTGATTCCCCCATCCCCAATCCCTCAGGAGCCAGCTCCAGACCCTCCCAGTGGCTCCAGCCATCCCTCCCTCAGTCTGTAGCCCTTGTGACTGGGCCATCATGTCCTGGTTTACCAGTTCAAATAGAACTCCTCAGCCATCCTCTTGGAGCTCCCCACTTTGTGGCTGGCCCATCTGCTGACCCACCAGTTGGCATTCCATACCCCCACTTCAGGCTTTGGTTCCCCTGGCCTCCCTCCCTCCCCAGAGCCCCCTGTGTCAGGGTTATGAAAGTTCCTTGAGGACATTGTTTTTTCATGTGTCTTTGTATCTCCAGAAGCTTAGTTAGTAGATGGCAAGGAAGTACAGTGTTTGTTTAATTGAATTGTTGGGTTTTTTCTTCAAAAACTTAAATTTCTTTCAGCCTAACCATACAGATCAGCCGCAGTCTTGAGGAGGGCTGACCCTTTGGCAGGTAGTGCCCTGGCCTTGGCTCTTAGTCCTCAGTTTTGCTGCACTAACTCTCTCTGGTCTTCCTCCCTAGGATGTGGAGTTCTATGTTCAAAACTTCAGTTATACCAATTCAGAGCTCCAGGCAGAGGGCTTGGCTGTGGCGGCTTCCAAGAGAGAGTAAGTAGTGGGGGGTCTGGGCCCTGACGTGCCCTGGGAGCCCTTAGGGGGACAGGGCAGAGGAAAGGGGGAGGGGAGAGGTGGGGCTCCAGGACCCTGAGGCCTGGGAGGGGCAGACCTCTACTTGTGGCAACCCGAGCTGGCCTGAGGTGGCTCAGGAGATTAGCAAAGCAGCTCCCTAGGGAGCAGCCAGGATGCCAAGGGGAGGGAAGGAGAGGGAGGGAGGAGCCTTGGCCCCAGACAGGCACAGGGCCTGGGGGCAGTCTCCAAGAGGATGGAATCTCCCAAGGCAACCCCACCTGGTCTACCTCCATTCCTTGAGATAAATCCTTCACTCTAGTCCAGGGTGAGGCTGGGGCCTGGTACTGGGTAGGGAAGCCAGAGATGGACAAGTCAGTTTAAAGGGAAGAGGAATTCATGAGGGAGGGAGTCCTGAGATACTGTCTGAATAGAGCAGGTCAAAGCAGGTCTCAGAGCTGGGGATGCTTCCTTGAATGAGCCTTAATTAAGGCTGACAGGAATGGAGAGAACCCAGCCTGGCATGGCATGGTTCTCTGAGGCCTCTCTGTAGCTTGGTCTGAGGTAACTTTGGGCAGCTGGGGGTGGTCCTCCAGAGCCCTGAAGAAAATGCCCTCCCCCAGCACCCCAGACCCTCTTAGGATGAAATCTGGGGCAGAAATGATGAGTAATAATAACTCTTGTTTCCATAGTGCTTTAAAGTTCACAAACCACTTTCCCTACAACAACCCTGTGAGGTGGGAATGCAGAGGTGATTGATCCCATTTTACAGAAGATCCTGAGACTGAGTTTGTGAGAGTTAACAAGGCTTCCAAAGCCAATGCTCCAGGAGCACCTCTCCCACTAGCTGGCCTCTTACCAGCTCCCCTTCCCCCACCCCAACACCTTCCTCAGCTCATGGAGGCAGCTGCAGGATGGGGGTAGAGACTGGGGTGGGCAAAGGGGAAGAGGACTAATGGCCAGCCTTGACCCCTGTCCCCTTTCTTCTGCTGCCAGCCATTCCACGCTCTTTGTCACCAGTGCAGAGCCTGTGGTACCCTCCTCCCCTGACACCCCAGTGATGCCACCCAAGATCCAGCCACAGGTAAGCACAGGCAGTGCCCTCATGTTCTGAGAAGTTGGGCATTTACCCCAAGGCCAGGGCACGCCATTCCCATAGGCCCAGGCATACCCCCAGGACTGCCCAGTTCCCTAAGGTTGCTAAATGAATGAGGTGAAAGGGACCCACTTGCCCTGGCCCTCATGCCCCCTCCCACCTTCTCTGTGATCCTTTGACACTCAAGTTGAGACTGGCTCCATGTCCCTCCCCCACCTCCTCTTGGGTCCTAGTTTCCCTGGAGCTCACTGCTATCTCCTTTTACTGTGAGTACACAACATAACCCTGGAACCCTTGATTTCCTCACCTCTCCTGCTTGAACCTGTGATCCCCAACCCCAGAATAATAGCCCTGGCTCTCCCACTTAGAAGTTCAGGGAGGGTGTGAATGTATTCCTAACTCCCCATTTGCCTCCTTGTACATTCTATTCAGGAACATGGGAGAAGTTAAGAGAGGAGCAAAGGAAAATGATAGGAATATGGGAGGAGGGCACTAGGGTTCTTTTTTTCTTGCCTTTACAGAAGAGGAAGAAGAAGAAAAAAAGGAAAGTGTATAAGGTGCCAGCTCTGGTAGCCAGTGATAAGTCTCAGAGCCACCCCCCACCCCGACCCAGGTTGCCAGCCCCCTGTCCTGGTAAGAAGTTCTCCCTGCCCTAGGTCCTTACCCTGGGGCCTCACCCTGCCCTGATGGCCCATCTAGAGCAAGAGAACCCCATAATCCCTGGGTTTGGGGGGAAGGGCATTAGTAGCCATCATAGTCTTCCCTGGAAGAGATAAGGCTAGTAACCCATAGGACTTCCATTTTCCTTAACTACTGCTCCAGAGATGGGGTCCAACCCATTTTCTTCTGAGGAACGTCACACCCTTGTTCCTGTTGTCTCCCTTTATAGGTCATCTCTACCCTTCTTCCCATACCCAGACATTCTGCCACTCCCTTTCTCCTTCCTAACCACCCCTAGTCATTTCAACCTAATTTCAGAGTGGGAGGACACGTTTGCTATGACCACTGAGCTGAAACTTTAGGCAGGTCTACTTGCCCTCCTGAGGCTCTGCACTGTTTTGAACTGAGGGTGGGGGGAGCCTCCTGAGCAAACTCTGGCCCCCTCCACAGCTCCCAGACCATCCCTTCTCTCTTCCCTCAGAGCTCCCTGAGACTGGTGCCGTGAATTCTTCGCCCCACTCCTCCAACTCCAGCCTTCACCTTCCCGTGCCAGTCTTCCTGGGTCCAGATACTTCTGTTCAGGCAGCTGGCCCTCCAGCTGACTACCACTCTGAGTCAGCTGAATCCATGGAGGAAATCCCTGTGGCCCAAACTCGCCTGGGCAGTAGCACCCCAGCTGAAGGTGGCCGCCCACCCCCTTATAGTGGCCTGGGCCTTTCCCGATATCACCTCCCCCGAGCTTCTAGCCTGGGCAAGAGAGGCCCTCAGGGCAGGGATTATGAACAGGAGTTAGAACTTTTGGCCAAAGTGCCTGCTGTGTTTGTGAGCCAAAGCAGTGGGGAGCCACCTGGTCCCCCCAGAGGGCAACAGCATACTGGTGCCAGTCTGGAGCACCGTCCAGAGGTGAGCATGACCTAGGTCCTTTCCTATTGCCCAGCCTTTTGCTAGTGATCTACATGGCAGAGGTGGGTGCTGGGCCAGGGCCTCTGGTGGCATCTTGCTGCCCCCAACCCATGTCTTTGCCTTCTTCCTTAGATTGTGATTCCCCTTGGAGTCCAACCTGAACCTAACTGGCCGAAATTAAGGCTGAAATTAAGCCTGAGGCAAATTCAGTTGAGTGAGTGGTTGGGATTGAAGTCAGGGCAGGGGAGAGGCTCAGTGGCAGTCTAGACCAAAGAATGGTCCCAGCAGTGGGACACTTGCACCTGGAGGGATGACCCTTCGTGCAAAGTTGTCCATCCAAAGATTGAGGTGGATGAGAGCTGGCAGGTCTTGGGAACATGATGCCACAGCAGCAGGACCCTGGAGTTGGTAACCTCACTGCAGAAGGACTATGAAGCAAGTTGGTGAAGAAGCATGCCACTCCCCCAGGCAGAAGAATGCTTCCCAGTATGGGGCCCATGAGACAAAGCCCCAGCTGCACCATGCTAGTTACAGCACTGGGGCTAACCACCTCACCTGGCCTCCTTGCTCTCCTCACTTAGAGAGGATTTAGAGAGCCAAAGCGTGCTGCCCCTAAATGATCCATGGGGTAATCTGAATCCTAGGCCAAGTCTTAAGGCCAAAGTGATTCCCCAATCTGAGTGGGCAACTTTATTCCCTGAACTAAGCCAGGCAGCAAAGCCCTCCTCCAAAAGGAGCGGCCTCTTGTGGAGGGTGGACAGGGAGAGTTCTAGGTCCCCTGGACTCCAAACTGAAGCTCCCTTCGAGCTATCCCT
This sequence comes from Bettongia penicillata ogilbyi, assembly GCA_023548195.1. Lineage (NCBI taxonomy): Eukaryota > Metazoa > Chordata > Mammalia > Diprotodontia > Potoroidae > Bettongia > Bettongia penicillata. Next base: position 3,552,829 of record JAJHZJ010000373.1, on the reverse strand, counting down.
CCCATATCCCACCCCCAGTCCATGCTGAGCCCTGGGGCCCTGAATTGTTCCCACCTAAAAGACTGTAGAGCCTGGTTGGGAGCTGGCCAGTGGGGCAACACCCAGGAAACAGCCAGGGCTGCCGCTGGGAAAGCCAGGCTTGCCAGCACCTTACAACAGCACAGAATTCACTTTAGGGGAGTGCCCGGGGGGCCTGGGGGATGGGACTCCAGCCTCCTTTTCCTCTGCCTTTCCTGGGACTGCAACTCCTCCCTTTAATCATGATCAGCAGCAGCACCCGTCCTCCTGTGGATTAATCATGTCACATAAATTTTTTATGACTTTGCTAATGCTTGTTGTGGCTTTCTTTCTCAGTCTAGCCGCAGGACTAACCTGGGCTGGATCCACCCTCAGCGTCCTAAAAGCTGGTCACAGGAGGAGTGGGAAGATTCAGGAGAGCCTGAGAGTGGAGGGAGGGGGAGAATCACCTAGATCCCGGGATGCTAGGGATTATTTTTGTTATCCGTCCTCCAAGAGGACCACGACGTTGGAAGGTGATACCAGTGAGGGAACCTCCTCTTCTCCGGAGCCATCTGGGTCTAGTGGCAAGGGAGGGATCAGGATAATTGGAGATGACCCCCAAGGAGGCTAGGGCAGTGGAAGGAGGAATGATTTTCCCACAAGCTGTAGGGTCTTACTGGCAATTCCTGAGTCGCCTGACTCCTAAAGCCGTAAGCCATCAGCGAGAAGCAGGAAGGAAGACTGAAGGAAGGGGAAAGACTCCTGCCCCCTCGGAGCTCCTTCCGGCTCAGCTAACAGCCCTGGGAACACTTGGGGTGCGCTCTGGTCCCCGGAAGAAGCCTTTTCCCAGTCATGATTTGGACTGAAAAGGGAAGGTTTGTGTTCGAGGCTCCCCAGTACGGTCCTTAGGGAGATAGTGCGTACGGGATGCAGCAAAGCGCGGACTGGTCCCCGCCCCTGCGCCCGCGAACCTACACAAATACCCAGGCTTTTAGGGGGCAGGGGAGTAGGAAACGGTACCAGAGACTGGAGAGTCTGGGGTCTTAGAGGGACCTCTCGGGGAGTGCAAAGGGTATGGAGAGGGAGGTGGACGCCGTCCCTGAGACTCTTGGGATCCTCGCCCGCTTCTGGATCCCAGCCTTGCAGCTCCCCCAGAGGGTTCATTTGTTCAGTAGCTTTCGGACCGGGCTGGGGAGGGGGTGGGGAAGATGGGGTAGGGGGTTTAGGAGGTAGAGGATGTTGGGTGGGGCTGGCCTGGAAGGAGAGGGGGAAGAGGCAGCCCCTGCCTCCTTGCTGCATCCTCGTCCTGCCCCACCCTGCTCCTTCTGGCTCGGCTGGGGCTGTGAGGTTGCGGGGTGGGGGTGAGGGGTGGGAGAGGGCAGTGATGAGAACTGGGGGGGTTCTGGGCAGGAGCGGGGCTGCAGAGAAGAAGGAGGGGGAAGCCAGGGACGGGGGTCCAGGAGAGGACACTTGTCCTGGGGGCGGAGCCGGCTGGGGGTGGGGCTTCCCTGTGACCTTGGTCACTCTCAGCAAAAGAACAACCCCCTTCCCCTCCCCCCGGGGGGTGGAACAGGATGTCTCTATGGAGACCCGGAGAAACAAGGGATAATAAGCCAGCACCGCCCGGGCGCATTCCCGCCGAGCTACGGGCAGTGAACGGAGCAGAGGAGCCGCCACCCGCGCCACCCGTCCGCCCGTCCGTCCGTTCGCCCGTGGGCCAGTGTGAGCCGTAGCCGGAGCTCCGCCCAGCCAGTCCCAGAGGTGAGCCAGGAGCCCCGGAACTGACCCGAGAGGGCTACCGATGCCTGATCCAGATCAGGACCAGGGTCGGACCCAGGCTAGGGACTGGAGGCTGCGGAGCAAGGATTGAGGGGCTCCCCTTGCAGGTAGGGTGTCACTGGGAAGAAACCCCCGGCACGTGGACACCGCCCTGACTTCGATAGGACTTGGGAGTGGCCCTGCACGGGCACGGTCTTGCTAATGCCCCGTGCCCGCTCTTGCAGCCTCTGAGGGTGCAGGAACGGGCACGGGGCAGAAAGGAGGACTATGCCCAATAGTGACAGGCCGCTGCTGGCACTGGAAAAGGTCATTCATTGTCCCGCTTCTGCGATGGAGGGGCAACCCAGGGGTCGGACTGGACCTTCAGGCTTGCGCCAAGATCCAGCCCCAGGCTGACCTGGGAGCAATGATTGTTCCTCTTCCAGGGGACACATGCCAGTTTAAGCTGCTGTTCCTGAGTTCTTCCCCCTCCCCATTCCCCCAATCTCCTTGGGGTTGGGAGGGGGGCAGGGAAAGGCCTGTCCTGCAGCTGATTAATGACTCCAGCTGTCTGCACTGCCATGAGCCAGTGGAGATGGCCAACTGGGAGTGACCAGCCCCACCCTGTCCCTTTCTCTGTGTCCCCAGAGAAGCTGGGCCCTTGATTTTACTGTCCAGGCCCACATTGAGGGGAGGGTGTCTACAGCACCGCCTTATTAATGACCCTCTCCCCATCCTTAAGGTCTGCTCACTGGTCTGAGGGTGTGGGCGGAGGTGGGCCCCACAGAAGCTAGAGAGGGTTATCGGTGGCCAACTAGCCAGGATGAAGAACTCACAACCTAGTTCCTTGGCCGGCAGAATAGGGAGCAAGGATGCCAGTCCTTTCCCTTTGTTCCCCATCCTCTAGCCTGAGCTACACTTACACAGGGACTGGGTGGGCTGTTTTCCAGGGTCTCTGCTGCCTCACTAGGGAAGGCACCCTCCTCCCTGGCCTGAAAGAGTGTGGCCCCCTGCAGTCTGACTCCTGGGGCTTTGACAGCAGGATGGGTCAGGCATTTTCTTTCCCTCAGGCTTGCTGCTCCAAGTCTCTTGCTTTCTCCAAGGGCCCTATCTTACCAAAGCCTGCTTTCCCTACCTCCCACCCCACAGTCAGGAGACCCTGACATCTTGGTCACTGACTTTATTTTTCCTTGGGGACCGTTGGCTTGTGCCCAGGAGCATGGCAGCATCCTTGTCCATGAGGTTCTTAGGCTGGCCCTCAATTCACTCAGCCTGGTCCATCTCAGTCCCCAGCTCTGCCCCTTGCCCAGCCCAGCCCAGCCCAACAGCATCGAGGACTTCTCCCTCAGCTGCCCAGACACCATCCCTCCCTTAGCAACTGTCTCCAAGCAGCACCACCCTCCCTTGGCAACTGTCTCCTAGTAGTACAAACTGTGGCCCGCCTAGGGCCAATCCCCGCCTCCCCCACCCACCCCTTGTGTTTTTGTTTAATAGTAACAAGGGTGTCCCACCCAAATCAGGGTACCCACCCTGCTGGAGGAACAGCAGGGGGCAGCACTGGCTAGGTCCGGAGGGAAGGGTCACCATCGGCCCATGTCCCAATGCCTCACCCTCTGCCACACCCAGTGACAGTGCACCAATCCTGACCGGGGCACTACTGTAGACTGGCAAGAATGTCTAGCCTTCAATCATGGCAGACCCAGGCCAGGCAGCACCAGCTTGCAGCCCCCAGAGCTGGCGGCCAGTCTGAGCTTGCCTAGATGATGTTCAGCCTTCCTTGAACCAAGCCAGGGCAGCCACTGGCACTCATTGGAGTGGTGTGGGCGGGGGCGGGGGTGGGGCCGCAACCTTAGAGATAACCCTGTCAAATCCTTTCATTTTTACAGATGAGTAAACTGAGGCACTCAGTGATTTGACCCAAGTCAGGTCATAAATAGCAGACCTGAAATCTGAACTCTGGTTGTCTGATTCAGATGTAATGTTCTTTGAATTCAATTCACTTCAACAGATTTGTTAAATACATACTCTGTGCAAAGCCCGGTGCCCAGGACTCCAAGTCAGACATTAATTAGTTTCTGCCTTTAAGGAGTTTGCTTCCCTGGGAAGAAGACAACATATCCATAAATAATTGTACAGGATTTTGAATAGGATGAAGGCCCTAACAATGAGAAGGTCCTCAGCTAATTTTCAAATGAAGATAAAAATTTAGAGCAAGTGTTCTTTTTTTAACTTAAAAATAAATGGAAAATATTTTTAATTAGCAAGCATTTGGATATTTCCCCCTCCCCCCATGGAGGAAAAGAAGACAAAACAAACCCCAACCCGTTGTAACAAATCATCATGGGAGATCTAGGGTTCTTCACCTTTCTTCTGCCCGGGACTCCCTGGGCCATCACTCTGCTGAAGCCTGTCGTCCCCTTCTCAGATTGTTGTCATTCGACCTTCATTCTTGAGGAGTACCAGTGACATGAGAGGGTGACGACCCGGCTCTAAGTGAGGCAGAGCTATGCAGTACCAGCCTCGTTCTCCAGCCATTGGAGTCCAGTGGTCAGACAAAAGTCCAAATGACTGGTCATGGCCCAGCCCCCTTCTCAGAGTCTGATTTTTAAAGGCATGAAATAAAACATATAAGAAACCATTTTTATTGAAATACAGCTGTCAATTTTTTTTAATTAGGTCACAGACTGTAGGTTAGGACCCTAATTTAAAAAGTCAAAGTTCAGGAGAGAATTTATTCCAGGCATGAGTAAAAGCTTGAAGGCAAGTCCAGTTTGGCTATAATGTCAAGTGTGTAAAGGAGAAATAAGGTTGGAAAAGTAGGTTGGCATCAGATTGTGAAGGATCTTAAATGCCAGGCTGAGGAGTTTGTATTTTAAAAGCAATGGAGAGCTCGGCACCTCCATTAATACATGCCCTTGTAGACCTTGGGTGCCTGTAGTTTACTAAAAAGATGATCCACATTCCCCGGTGAGATAGGGGAAAGGAGCTGGCAGGAACTGACATGGGTTAGAAGCAACTTGCCAGAGGCAGGAATTGTCAGAGCTAGCTTTCAGAATGGACATATCCTTGGCATAAAGTCTCAATAGCTGGGGCTGGGCACCTACAACTGGTTGAGTCTGCGACTTAGGTGCTAACTACTAACCATGTTGGATAACTCATCCTGTCATAAATGAGGGGAGGATTGTACTGGTAAATCTCTAAAGTACTTCCCCTCCGCGCTCCCAGGTCTGGTATTCTGTGTTCTAAGGTCCCTCCCAGGCCTGGCAAGTCTATGTTACAAGGTTCCTCCCAGGTCTGGCATTCTGTGTTCTAAAGTCCCACCTAGGTGTGGCATTCTGTGTTCTAAGGTCCCTCCCATTCCTGGCATTCTGTGTTACAAGGCCCCTCCCAGGCCTGGCATTCTATGATCCAAGGTCCCTTCCAGGCCTGGCATTCTGTGTTCTAAGGCCCCTCCTACCTCTGGCATTCTGGGTTCTAAGACCCCTCCCAGGCCTGGCATTCCGTGTTCTAAGATCCCTCCCACCTCTGGCATTATGTGTTCTAAGGCCCCTTCCAGGCCTGACATTTATAGGATCCTAAATTTAGAGCTGGACAGGACCTCAGAGGTATCTAGTTCAATTATCTTACAGATGAAGACAGGGAGACCCAGAGAAAATGAATGCCTCAGTCGAGAACACACAGGTCATAAGTGTAGCTGTGCCCGCCATGATGCAGACTGCCATCCAATGAGTGTGGTTGCTAGGCTCTTCCCCAACCTCCATACTGCCAATGCCTAAGCTTCAATGGTGGCCCGCCCCCAAACTTCTTGCCATGGGGGGGGAGCCAGTTACAGTTTCCAAGGTGCACAGGGGGTGGGCACATCAACACCAGGATGGCGCCTTAGCTCAGCACCCTTGGAAGGGACCCCAGGTTGACCATGTGTGTGATGCGCAGTAGGTCAGCATGGCAGAGCACTCAGACGTGGAAGGCTTGGAAGAGAGCTTCCGAAAGTTTGCCATCCATGGAGACACCAAGGCCACAGGGCAGGAGATGAATGGCAAGAACTGGGCCAAACTCTGTAAGGACTGCAAGGTTGCTGATGGCAAGAACGTCACAGGCACAGATGTTGACATCGTCTTCTCCAAAGTCAAGTGAGCTTGGGGACATGCGGTGAAGGGAGGTAGGGGTGGGATTCCTTCTTCCTTCCTACCTAGCCCAAATCAGGAGTCACAAAATAAAACACAAAAGTACAAGATGGAGAATGGCTCCACAACAGTTCTTGTGGGAGGAGAAAGCAATCTGGAGTTTTTAGTAGACTCCAAGCTCCACTCAATTTGTTGCTAATAGCCAAACTGGTTTGATCTCAAGTTCAGCTGAGCTGCAAAGTGTTCCACATGAGGGGATGGTAGTAGTCCTGCTGAGAACTGCTCCAGTTAGACCACATTGGAAGAAGTAGGAATTTGGGCTACTACAATTTAGGGAGGATAATGACAAATTAGGAGGCAGTTAGGTGGCACGTGAGATGGAGTGCCCGGAATCAGGAAGGCTCATCTTCCTGAGTTCCAGTCTGGTCTATCAGACACCTCCTAGCTGTGTGACCCTGGGCAAGTCACTTCACCCTGCTTGCCTCACTTTTCTCATCTGTAAAATGAGCTGGAGAAGAAAACGGCAAAACCACTCTAGTATCTCTGCCAAGAAAATCTCACAAAGAGTCAGACATAACCAGACAACAAAAACTGACAAAGACAATTTGACAAGATTGTCCAGGGCAATTGACGGGGGTACCGTAGGGAAATGGGGATGTTTCGACCCAAACAGGAATGTATTAAGGAAGAATAAGGTAATTGTCTTCAAATGTTTGAAGGGTTACTATCTAGAGAGCCCTGTGGGAGATTGTCCTAATGCACTCCTGATGGGATGGCTAGGAGAGGGCATGAAGAGAAAGCTGGGGGAGGCAGGGAGGGACCCATGGTGCCCCTGTCTCTATTAGGGGGAAGACTGCTCGGGTCATCAATTATGAGGAATTTAAAAAGGCCCTGGAGGAGCTGGCTGCAAAGAGGTTTAAGGGCAAGAACAAGGAGGAGGCATTCGATGCCATCTGCAAGCTGGTGGCAGGCAAAGAGCCTGCCAACGTGGGCGTCACAGTGAGTGTCCTGCTCGTCTCAAAAGTTCCCTCCTTGGTGGGCCCTGAGAGGCATCTCAGATGGATTCTGGGCTGGGGACCCATCCCACCCCCTCCCAACCTGCAAGCCTTGAACCCCTTATGGTGGGGAGGGAGGAGAGGGAGAAAACTTAGCCAGGGCTTGGGGCACTCCCTTCCCCTCTCTCCCACACTGAGCACCTCATGTTTAACTCTGAATAAAAGCCAAAACAGGAGGGGCTGTGGACCGGCTGACCGACACCAGCAAGTACACGGGCTCCCATAAGGAACGCTTTGATGAAAGCGGCAAAGGAAAGGGCATTGCGGGGCGGCAAGACATTCTGGATGACAGCGGCTATGTCAGCGCCTACAAGAACGCAGGAACCTATGACTCCAAGGTGAAAAAGTGAGGCCCAGGCAGCTGCCTCCCCGCTGCCCAAGGGGCCAGGCCCAGGCCCAAAGGGTACAGGAATGGAGGGGAGGAAGGGCAAAGACCATGTCCCCTCCTGCCTCATTGGCCATGTCCCAGCCCCAGCACACCCCAGGCTGCCCTGACTTTGTGCCCTGTGCCTTCAATTTCTTGCCCTGGCATGGGGTGCCCCTTAGGCCTGCCAGGGCCCTAATGAGGCTGGTCCCATTGCCCCCTCCTCACTAACCTTCTGGGCAAAGCATGGGGCCCAGGCCCCATAGCAAGGATTTCCAGCTCAAAGTGAAATGACTGGCCTGTCTGGCTCCTCACCCCCATCTGCTTACCCCATATTTAAACTGCTGACCCTGGATAAGTACCTGCTCTGTATCCAGAACCCAATAAAGAAAGCCTTTTGTACTCACACTAGCCTGGCTTGGAGTCTTGCATGGGTCAAGGGTTAACTGATGGAGTTGGGGAGAGCTTGTCTTGAGTGGGAGTCGCAACCACTTCTTCACTTTCACAGGGTCCATTCTGGCTTTCCAATGTATTCCCACCTATGTTCCTGTCTTCCAACCTGTTCTTCCCCAATCACTTTACCTACCCCACTGGCAGCCCTGCTGTCCTTGGAAATCAGAATGGACTGGGCTAACAGTCCTCTCTTCTGGTCTGATGAGCCCCAAAGCAGATCCCTCTTAAACATCTCACAATTCTATCGATCCTATCAGTGTGATAGCTGAAATTCCAGGGGACCACTAGAAATGGGGGGAACCATCAGTCACTGTAGAACTCTCAGCCATCAGGGTCAGCGATGCAGGACATGGCTGCTGCTTTCCTGGCCTGACTGAACCAGTCCTCTAACTCCTTTGGCTGAAGGAATCCTAGGGAGGGATTACAAAAGTCCCACTCACCCCAGGTCTTCTTAGAAATGGCCAACTCTTTCCCATCCCCTGATACTCCAAAGATTGAATTCAGGCCAAAGCCAGACTACAAAGAAATCATCCTGGACCTGGACCTAAGGACCTTGAAGACCCTTTCTGCCCGTGTCTTTGAATGGCCCATGAACAATCTTGCACATAGCAAGTGCTGAGTAAAGATTAACTGGATTGGAATAAGTATAGACCAAAAATCCCAGTGGAAAGCTTCGTCCTTGTCCATGCTGAATTCTTTCATGACTGGAGCCTTACAGCTAGCTTTAAGGGTTCAAGAGTACTTTATAAATGTTCTCTCATTTTTTCCTAACAAACTTGGGAAAGAAGTGCTATTATTATCCCCATTTTACAGTTAAGGAAATTGAGGCCAGTTAGGTTAAGTGCCCAGAGTTCCACAGCCAGTGTGTCCAAGGACAGATCTGGACTCATTTCTCCATCACTTTCTCCCTTCTCTACCCTCATCCCACCCCATCACTCATAACCCACAAGCAAACAGGAAGGGAGCCAAGAGGGTAGCAGCTCCAGCCTGGACAAGGGATCCCCCAGACTGAAAGTCTAGAGATCTGGGTTCTAAACACTCCCTTTCCATGCTTCCACAGCCCCACCCTGGGACTGGGGCCTCCTGGCTGTTCTGAGGAGTAGGGATGATGGGAACTATGGCAGGCCTGCCTTCGAAACTTCCAGCTGGTATTGCTCTCAGAAATCAATAAATCCATCCCTCTCATTTTGAATATGAGGAAACTGAGACCCAACAGGTAAAGTCATTTGTCTGAGGCAACACAACTGATTAGAAGCAAAGCCAGGACTTGGGGTCCTGACTCCCAGCCCAGGACCTTGGGCCGCTCTCTTCATGCCTCACCTTTTCAAAAATTAGAAATGGCCTACATATCTTGAATAAGTCAAGCATCAGGGAAGGAGGAAAGGAAGCATCTATTAAGTGCCTACTATATGCCAGGTACTAAGCCCTTTACAGATGTCTCATTTTATCCTCACAACAGCCTTGGGAGGTAGATGCTATTATTATCTCCATTGTACAATTGAGGAAACCGAGGCAGGCACAGGTTAAATAATTTGTTAAGGGGCACACAGATTTGAACTCTGAGCTTCCTGACTGCAGGCCCAGTGTTCTATCCACCCTTGTCTCCATCCATAGGAAGTATTTAAAAAACTGTAGAAACCTAGAGGCTGCTTGACCTGAAGGAAACTCAGAGGCTGTCTGGTCCAGTGCCTACCCTGAAACAGGAATCCCTTTGGAAGCATCTCTGACAAATGGTCAGTCAGACTCTGCTTGAAGAACTCCAGGGACAGAGACCTCAGTAGCTCATTCATCTCATCACTTTCCATCTCCATTCTGAGAGGGTGTTAGCCTCCTGCTCTTGGGTTTAAGGATTAGTTGTGATTTTTTTTTATTTTTAATACAGTTTATAACAGATAAAGCAATTCAGACTTTTGGTAAGGTGAAACATCTTTTTAAAGCTTTTACAATATGAGCCACAAAAGAATTTTTTTTTAAGACATTAACCAACTGAGACACAGGTAATATTTATGTTGCTAACTTCACAAGCTCTTGACCTGATTGTCTCCACAGTATTACTGAGAATTAAAGGACCCTAACTTCATGTTGTCAGTCTAAAGTCCTATTCCTAATAGCTTAATTTTAGACTTAACCTCGGGTGTTCCCCTATCCAATAATCTATAATTGAATAGATTTGGTATTAAGCTTACAAAACTTTTGACTATAGGAAATTGCCACCAAGTAGTAGGGACATTGCAGGGATACAATATCTCCCCAACTTCATGTCAGTTCCAGGTAGGATTAGATTATCCTCTTGCATTCAGTCAGGCTTAAAGTCTACGAAGTGTCAATGGGGAAATTGAGTCAAGAGAATCCTACCTCAGCCCATGCTGAACAGTTGCTCTCCCACCCGTCCCTTGAGATCACCTTTGCAGTTCATAGCAGCATCTCATCAGGCTTACTGGCATCATGTATTGGAGGCTCAGATCACCTTACTTGCTTCCCATACCTGGAGTTAGACTCAGAAGAACATTCACTTAATAGTCCCATGGCATCTAAAAATGGCAAGTTCCAACAACCAGGTTTCAAATATGATTATAGTTTCACTTTGGCTAAGGAACATCTTTTGAGGCAAGTCTTAAGTGGCTTACATGTTTTTTCTATGCATGTTCTTGTTCCTGGTTAAATGGCAATCATAAAATCAAATTTATCATTAAAACCTTAACTTCTACATCAATGCCAAATTTTACCTGAGGTTACCTTCCTCTAGCAAATTTAGACTTGAAATTCTTTTCCTCCAAACTAAAGATATCATTGATTTATTCTCAGTAATTAATTCAGTCTATTGTTTTAATACTATTTGCTTTTACCTCACTATGTAACATGTCCAATTTTTCTCCCCATCACGCCCCTACCCCCTGTTTCCTGATACCTTGCATTCTGATTACTCCTTCCCTCAATGTACCCCTCCCCTCCAACACCACCCCACCCCCACCCCTCTCCTATCCCTATCTTCTCTCTTTACTTGCAGGGCAAGATGAATTTCCATACCCCTATCCCTGTATTTCTTATTTCCCTATTATATGCAATAAAAATTCTCAACATTTGTTTCTAATACTTTGAATTCCAACTTCTCTCCCTCCCCCCCTTCCCCCCCCCCCGCCCCCAGCCCCACTGAGAAGGGAAGCAATTTAATACAGACTAAATATCTGCTGTTTTGCAAAAGGCTTCCATAATAATCATGTTGTGTAATACTAATTATATTGCTCTCTGACCTACCCTATCCCTGCTTATTTTCCCCCCTACCATTGACCTTGTCCCTTCTCAAAAGTATTTATTTCTAGTGACTCCCTTCTCCCATTTGCCCCTCCCTTCTAACAAAGTAATGAAGGGGGAAAGGAATGGGATCTTATGAGAGGAAGAGCAAGGTTTAAGAGGAGAAGGCATAGGGAGATAGAGAATGAAAGAAAATTATGATCAGAAAGTAATTTCAGAATTCTGTTTTTAGATGTTTATCATTTTGTATATTTTATTTTATTTTTATTTTTAACATTCATTCTTAAAGCTTTTAGGTTCCTTATTCTCTCCCTCCCTCCCCCACCCACCCTCACTGAGAAAACAAACAATTCAATATAGGTCATATATGCATTACAAGGCAAAGCACTTCCATAATAGTTATGTTATTTTTATTTTTAACATTCATTCTTAAAGCTTTTAGTTCCTTATTCTCTCCCCTCCCTCCCCACCCACCCTCACTGAGAAAACAAACAATTCAATATAGGTCATATATGCATTACAAGGCAAAGCACTTCCATAATAGTTATGTTATAAAAGACTATTTAAAAGACTATATAAAAGACATTTCCCTGTGTCCTATTCTCTCCCTTGACCTGTCCTTCCACCATAGTGTTTACTTCTGATTATGCCTTTCCCCAATTTGCTGTCCCTTCTATTATCTTCCCTCTCCTATCCTCTTCCCCCTTGCCTTCCTGCAGGGTAAAATAGATTTCTATACCCAACTAAGTGAGCACTATTCCCTCCTTAATCCAGTTTCCATGAGGGTAAGGCTCAATTATTTCCTTCCATCTCCTCCCTCTTCCCCTCTATTGTAAAAGCTCTTTCTTCCCTCTTTTATGTGAGATGATTTGCTACATTCTACCTCTCCCTTTCTCTTACTCCTAGTACATTCAATTGAACAGTAAATTTTATTTTTTTTAAGTATTCTCCCTTCGTATTCAGCTCACCCTGAGTCCTCTGTCTGTATATGTATATATATATATATATACACACACACACATATATACACACACTATATATACACATACATATACTCATGTACATATACATACCTACACATACATACATACCCATATACACCTACATATGTATATGTTCCCTTTATCTTAATACTGAAAAAGGTCTCATGAGCTACAAGTATCATCATTTCATGTAGGAATGTAAACAGTTCAACTTTAATGAGTCCCTTATGGCCTCTTTTTTCCCTGTTTACTTTTTCATGTTTCTCTTGATTCTTGTATTTGAAAGTCAAATGATCTATTCAGCTCTGGTCTTTTCAACAAGAATGCTTGGAAGTCCTCTGTTTCATTGAGTGACCATTTTCCCCCCTGAAGTATTAGTTTTGCTGGAAAGGTGATTCTTGGTTTTAATCCTATCTCCTTTGACCTCTGGAATATAATATTCCACGCCCTCCAATCCCTTCATGTACAAACTGCTAGGTCTTTTGTTATCCTAACTGTATTTCCACAAGGAAATTGATTATTTCTGACTACTTGTAATGTTTTCTCCTTGACCTGGGAACTTTGGAATTTGGCTCCAATATTCTTAGGAGTTTTCCTTTTGGGATCTCTTTCAGGAGATAATTGGCAAATTCTTTCCATTTCTATTTTGCCCTCTGGGTCAATAGTTTTTCTTGGTAATTTCTTGGAAGATGATGTCTACGCTCTTTAAATTATCTCTCCTGCATCTATTTTCCAGATCAATCATTTTTTCCAATGGTATATTTGACATTTTCTTCTTTTTTTTATTCTTTTGGTTTTATTTTATAATTTCTTGGATTCTCATAAAGTCATTAGCTTCTATCTGCTGCATTCTAATTTATAAAGAACTATTTTTTTCCTTGAGTTTTTGAACCTCCTTTTCCATTTAACCAATTCTGTTTTTTAAAGCATTCTTCTCCTCATTGGCTTTTTGGGCCTCCTTTGCCATTTGGGTTAGTCTATTTTTAAAGGTGTTATTTTCTTCAGCATTTTTGGGGGGTCTCCTTTAGCAAGCTGTTGACTCACTTTTCATGATTTTCTTGCATTGCTCTAATTTCTCTTTCCAATTTTCCTCCACTTCTCTTCTTGATTTCCAAAATTCTTTCTGAGCTCTTCTATGGCCTGAGACCATTGCACTTTTTTTTTTTGTTGGAGGTTTTGACTGTAGAAGCCTTTATTTTGATGTCTTCCTCTGGCAATATGCTTTGTTTTTCCTCATCAGAAAAGATGGAAGAAAATACCTTTTCACCAAGAAAGTAACCTTCTATAGACTTATTTGTTTTCCCTTTTTTTTGGGCATTTTCCCAGCCAGTTACTTGACTTCTGAGTCCTTTGTCAAGTGGAGGGTATACTCCAGGGACCTGTAAGTTCACAATTCCTCCATGGTGGCACAATCAAGGGAGAGGAGTTTTGTCCTCTTGGCCTGCACTCTGGGCTATCAGCAACCACAAGCACTCTTTTCTGCCCAGGATCTGTGAGTAGGATTCCCTCTTTACAGCCACCACCAGCTCCACCATGCTAGCACTCCTCCTCACCCCAGGACTACCACTCAGAACTGAAACCCAGATCAGCTAGCCAATTTCCCAGGGTCTTTAGGCTGAGGGCTCCAAAAGTGGATTCTGCTGTGCTGGGCTAGGTCTGGGGCCAGACTTCACTCCCATCTCACACAGGTGAAAAATTTTCTTACTGGACTTTGAAGCTGTCTTTGGCATTTGTGGGCTGAGAAATCTGGGAACTGCAGCTGCTACACATGATTCCATCCCCTGAAGCCTACTCCAGTACTATCTGTGCTGTGCTGCATGGCCAAGGCTGTACTGCATTCTGCTCTGAGCCCAGTGTGATAGACCTATTCTGTCAGTGTTCTTGGCTGTCTTGGGCTGTAAATCTCTTTCATTCTGTAGCTTTGTGGCTTGTGCTGCTCTAAAATTTGTTTACAGTCTTTTTTTTTTTTACAGGTATTTTAGGGGCTATGGGTGGAAAGCTAGAGCAGGTCTGTTCTTCTACTCTGCCATCTTGACCCTGCCCCCACCCCCACTCAAAATTTCCTAGTTCTTAATCATGGAACCAAACAATTGGGAATTATGGCAAGACCAATGATATGGCCAACCCTGTATAAAGAGGAGGTAGAGTAGAGGAATATGTCATGGTAGCTGAGTATATTGAGGAACTAGATTAGAGTATTTTAGGCAACATCAGCATGTTCACTGGAGTCTTCTAGTATAATTGCAGGAGCTAGAGTGGAGAAATTGAGAGGCAAGCACTTTGAGAAAGGAGGGGGAAATGACCTTTCTCTATTTAGATCATAAACTTCTTGAGAATAAGGTCTATATTATACTGGTCCTTATAGCTCCAGCATCTATTATAGTACTTTGTATGCATTATCTATCTATGTGATAATAAAATAAAATTAACTGAGCTCTCAGTAAAGGTGCTTTGCATGAAAAGTTTTTAAATTCTTGAATGGATAGACATGAACAAATCTTAATCATGGTTTGGGATACCTAGAGTCAACTTTTGTTGTGTATTAATAAAGTAATGACTGACCCTCTTCTAAGTATGGAAAATGAAATTTCAAATGAAAAAAAACTAAGTAGTGATAAAAAGCCACTTGGTAGAGTGGAAATCCTGGGGTTTAAATAACATATACATCTAGTGTTAGGTTTACAATCCTACTTCCTTAGTACTAATTGTAAATGATAGCATCGCATTCTGAAACTTGCAGTGAGGTTTTCCCACCTCCCCCAAACCCCAACATCAAAGATATGACTCATATTCAAACATCTCACATCTATTCATACAGTTTCTTTTCAAAGTGTTTCCACATAACTCTCTGCTTGTATGAAATGCTCTGTAATTATTGTATTAAAGTTTTTTTTTCTATTACAATAAGAAATTTATGGAAATTCTGATCATCTGCATGCTTTGACATCTTGGTTTCTCAGTTTCTTTTTAGATTCTTATAGTGTGATCTGGTGCATTCTTGGAGTCAGAGACTCAGGTACCATTTCTCCTTTGTCATCTCCTAGGTGTATGTCCCTTAAACTCCCAGCGTCCAAAACTACAAGTTATAGATGAATGGCTGAATTTGCCTTAGGAAGAGAATTTCATTGTCACAAAATGTTTCCTCAATTACAAAATCATCTGGTCCAAAAAAAAAAACCAGATTCTAAGGCTCCTCAAATTGTCCAGCAAACACTACATTGTACTTTATTTGGTGAAATAAAAAATACATCCTCCAGACACTTGAATTCTGCCCCTAGCTCTTGTACTGGAATGTTGCATGACTTTACATAAATCATGTAATATCTCCAAGTCTCAATTTATTCATTAGTAAAATGAAGAGAATTGAGCATATTTTAAAAATTGCATTTTAATTAAAGGAATATCCTATCTAAACCAAAATATTTATAGTTAAAAGTTTTGTAGTATTAAGGAGCTATGAAGAAAAGTAGATTCCTATCAGTTGGGGAATAATGCCTACACACTAGTGGATTCATGAATGTAATAGGATAGGATGAAAGAATGAATAAGATGAATAAAGAAAAATGTAGGAAATTTTAGATCAGCTAAGTTAAAATGAAATAAGCAGTATACAGGACAACTACAACAATGATAAAAATGAAATAAGCA
The DNA here is from genome assembly GCA_023548195.1 of Bettongia penicillata ogilbyi. NCBI lineage: Eukaryota > Metazoa > Chordata > Mammalia > Diprotodontia > Potoroidae > Bettongia > Bettongia penicillata. The sequence goes on along the minus strand of JAJHZJ010000373.1, from coordinate 3,537,192 downwards.
ATAACCATAAAACAACAGAAATTAAACTCTATGACATTATAATGATCAAGCTTGGGGCCAAAGAATACATATAATAATACAACCATCTTCTTTCTTTTTGGGATAGAGGTTATGGATATGGGATAATGCATTTCATATTTGACTTGGTTGGTGTTTTGGTTAGTTTTGCTGAATTTGCCACCCCCTTTCTCTCTTTTACCTCCCTCCCTCCCTCTTCCCTCCTTCCCTCTCTCCCTCCCTCCCTTCCTTCCTTCCTTCCTTCCTTCCTTCCTTCCTTCCTTCCTTCCTTCCTTCCTTCCTTCCTTCCTCTTTCCTTTCTTCCTTCTTTCCTTCTTTTTCTTCTTCCTTGTTATAACAGATAGCTCTCTGGAAATGGAAAGGGGAAGAAATATATTGGGGAACGTAGATATTGTAGAAACAAAAGCTATTAACACATCTTTTCAAAAATAATAGAATCTATAATATGAAAGGTATATATAATGGAAACTTCTGGGAGCACTTCAGAAGAAGTTCTATATAATATGAATTAATAATGGTACCTGTGGATTTTGGGTTAAATTATAAAGTTTAAAGTTGGATAACTCTCTAAGGCTGGCTACTTCAGAGGATAATTGGGTGCTCTCATAGTAGAAAAACTAATACTTTGTAGTAAGAGTTAAAAAATAACACCCTGTTAGAAATGAAGAGAGAATGATTCCAATTTTCCCTTTTCTCAGTCTTCTATTCCTGAAAACCTTGCCTAGCTGACTTTGTGGAATGATAGCTAATATTTATATCATACTTTAAGATTCACAAAATGCTTTACATATGTTATCTTATTTGATCCTTACAACAACCGTTGGAGGTAAGTATTTTCATTATTCCCATTTTACAGATGAGAAATCTGTAATACTGATACAAGTCTTTCATTAGTTTATTATTTTCAGAGCACTTAAAGCATCTGTTTGTATTGGGAATTGGTTACTGGATACAACTAGAGGCAGTGTGTTGCAATGGAAAAAACCCTGAGGTTGGAGTCAACTTGAGTTTAAATTCCTGTTCTGCCACATGTATAATCTATATGACTTTCGACAAGCCTCTTCAGTTTCCTCATCTAGAAAATGAAATGCTTGAATGAGAAGATTTCTAAGGTCTCTTCCAGCTTAAAATGGTCATATGCATTATCCTGTGTCCTAAAAGTTGAAATGACTGTTTGTTCCTCTGGTACAAAGTCTTGAGAGATAAACGTCAGGAGCATTTTATCAAACCTGATAGGTAACAACATAGCAACAATATCACATAGAATGAGTGAGACTGGAAGTGAACACTGCTAAAAGTAGTAGTGTGCAGGGAAAGGTCATTTAAAGCAAGATATGCCCACATATGAAAGGTTAGAATCAGCAAGATCTGGGTTCAAACCTTCCTGTATCTGTGTGGTCCTGCCCAACTTCACTCACTTCTCAGTATCACAAGCCAATTTCTCAAGTTCCAAGCTCAAAAGCAAGTACAGATCTGCACTATTTGACAATTTTCTCACTGGAAATCTCAAGTTTGGTAAAATACTCTTTCCATAAATTTGCATTCAGGAATGCCAGTTATTACTATTCTACTGCCCAAGGTGGTGGCTGGGGAGATGATTAGATTGGAGAGAATCACAGTGAGAAAATTAATAATAGACTCCTAAGCTCATATATTTAAAACTCAAGGTGCCTTAGAGGCCATCTTCTCCAACTCCTTCATTTTATAGCTTGAGAAAACAAGGTCCAGAGAGATTAAGAAATTTGCCCACATTTGCAATATTCCAAGGAGGACTGGAGATTAGAAACGAGATCCTCTGACTCCAAATTCACTGTTCTGAGGGTTCCCAAGAGACACATGTACTCGAAATTTACAGTTTTTATTTGCTGCACTAAATGGCTATAAAAGATCTCACTTTGAATCTTTGACTTGATTAGAATTAGTCCTAGAAGTCAGGATTGGACTCATATAAATCAATTCCTTATTATTTGTACACTTTCAGATGAAAGCAGAGACAAGGAAAATACAAAAAAAAAAATCACTCATTTGATTTTTGAATGTATCTTATGTTGGAATAAGGGTAATTATTTCCATCAAAATAAATAAATGAATGAATTAATTAAAACAAATAATGAAGTCATACAATGAAATCTTGGTTCAATTTCCCTATTCTGCTAATCATAAGGAAGTGAACTGTTTTTTTTTCTCAGCAAAGCCTTCCCTGGAGCAGATGCCTTGACTGAGCAAAAGGGCTTTAGAACATGTGATCTGTGTTGAAAGTAAATAGAGGGAGTTAAGTCAACAAAGTTTTTACATAATAAGGTGCTAACAGTTAATAAACTTGAAAGCAAAATTTGTGTCAGATAAGGGACATGCCCAGGGTCATACGGTTATGAATTATCTGAAGCTCATTTTGAACTTATATCTTTCAGATTCTAGAGTCACCATCTGCCATGTGTCTGTGTGTGTGCACACATATATACATATAGATACACATAGAGAGATAGATAGATAGACTTAAATCGTTATCTCAATAAGGTATAGAAACAATAAGATAGTCAGTTTGGAAGGAATCCCTAAGTTTGGCCCTTGTCCCTCATACCTTAACACTCACACAGTGTTACGGTACAAGGAGGGAATAGAAGTTGCCCTGGGAAGGAAAAACATCCCCTTTCAGTCCCCTACTTATGGTTCAGATGAGCAAGAGATATGAGTAAAGGCAGATTGGGTCAATGGGGAAAGAGCGTCAAAGGATGGTAAGTTGTGAGTTGTTCTGGAAAAGGCAAGGGGAAACTGGGATAAGCAGAGAAGTAGTCAGTGGTTTTTCAATACAAAGAGGATAGCACAATGGAGGCACAGGGGAGGGCATGGAAAATGGAAACATCTATTCCTAGACTTCCATTGAACCACAAGACTAAGAAAAGACTTTGAAAAAGATGATATTCCACCCCCCCTGCTTTGTGTCAAGAGTACACTTCTTTCTCACATTCCAGAACCATGAGACTCAATCCTGTTTTCAAAGTTCCTCAGAAAAAGACCAGATCCTAACTTTCTGTTGTGTTGCTGCCAGTGAACTGAGCCTGGAGGGGTCTTTCATGCTCTTCTTTACCTTTTTCCTTATTAGTCAGAGGCTAACTGAAGGGTCATGGGACCACTGTTCTTTTGGCTCAGCTGGCAGATTATAGCAGAACCCACCTTTATATCCTGCTAGCTGCCTTGAAATGGTTCTGAATAAACCATTAAACAAAATTTAAAAAGGCCACTGCGTGTACTTGATGTGAATTTTTTACATATAATGCTCACCTTAGGAATGTTAATTAAGTTCAATTGAATAAGTATATTTTCTCAGGAATCTATTCTAAGTTCATGATAGATATAAGTATTCACTTATATTTCTTCCCTCATTGACATATCCCACTGCACAGCATGTATGTGCTATGTTTTGACTCAAATAGATATTTTCTTATCTCTAACTATACCAAGATAAAAGGTATCTAGAAATATCTACATTGGAAATATCTACATTGCCATATACACTAAGGCAAATAAGGTTAAGAGACTTGCTCAAGGTCACTCAGCTAGTAAAGTGTCTAAAGCCAAATCAGAAGTCAGTTCTTCTTGACTTCTGGCCCAGTGCTCTATGCACTGTGTCACCTTGAGACCCCCTAATACACACAGACACAGACACACACAGACACACACAGACACACATACACCTTGAATTAGATTATTTTGAAGGTAATTTATTACATTGCAAAATTCTTTGCCTTTTTATCCAACTCTGCTTAGCTGACTGAGGAGGAATTAGCTACTCATTTGTTAAATACTCTACTGGTTTACATTCTTTTCATATTTTATTAAAATAAAAAATGCTAGTTCAAAGGAAGAGGGACTGGATTTACAATGCCTTTTAACATTAAAAAAAATCTGTTTCCCATTTTGTTGATTGGGAGAGTGCCATGAATAAGAAATATGGTTTGTTGAAAAGAAAAGAATCTTAATATCTCAGCTAGATAACAAAAGAAACTGAGAGCAGGATTTTTCTTTCGCATTACTAACTTTTTGACAATATTCAGGCAATTTGAAGGACAGGCAAATATTTTGGAAGGAGTCAGATGCCAATTACAATAGTCTGGTCAATCACTGTAGATAAATATTTGTGTTCCTGGCAATTATTTGATTTTTATCAAAATGTATTGAATGGAAAAGGCAACTTCTTTTAAGTAATTAGTTTTCATTGTCTATTTTTTCCCCATTGAAGTTTCTGTGGGGCCAAGAGAGCAACCAGTCCCCAGACAGACATACCATATAATGATCCTTATCATAGCCAGACAAAAGAAAAACCCTTAAAAAAAATTACTCCACAAAACAACTGCATAATTTCCTCACAGGAACTTATTGAACAAATACTGTAATGATTATTAAACTGATTGGGTCAATCTCTTACATCAGTTTAACGAGAGCCATTCCAAGATGTCTAGCCCATTCTACATTCCAAGTGTAAAATGGCATCTAGAAATTGGAATATATCCAGGGAATTTACGATTACTTTTCCTTACTGCTGTAATGAGCAATGTATTCCCTTCTTTTCCATAATGTAAAGGGGTAGCACCAATTCACAATAGTTTTGCACCAGTGAAATTTTCCCCAATGCTGAGATTTAATCAATTCATTCCTTTCCAAATTGCACTTTTTCTATAATGGTCCAGAAATCTCTTCATCTTTGAAGCTTTGAAATTAGCTATGGATTAAAAAAAAAAATGGATATACCATATACCCTTGTGGCCTCTTCCTCTGATTGGATGACTTTCCAGAATGCATCCATTTGAGGAAGTCGTCAAGAGAGCCATGCCTTCATTTGTTTTAAGGCTAACTTCCAAACTTTCTTTACCATGCTCCTCCAGCTAGGTAATATTGCCTGGCTTCCCCCTTCTCTTTTACCCTACTTTCATGTGTGATCTTTCCTCATTAGCAATAACTCCTTGAAGATGGAGACTATCTTTCTGCTTGCATTTGATTCTCAGCTCTTAGCACAGTGCCTGGCACATAGTTAGAACTAAACGAATACTTGTTGAGTCCCTGTGTTTCTTCACAAGAAGGTCTCAGTTATCTCAGAGAGTTGTCATGCTACCTATAGGGCGACAAAAGTCCTTCCCATCCATTCAATCAATCCATAGTAATGTAAGATAGTCACTTCATGGAGATGTTTGGAAGAACAATCAATCTTTCATATATAATCCAATTCTCAAACCTTATTTAGATGTTCAGCCTTATTCAGGTGTTCAGGCTTATTCCTGGACATATTTTTATCTCACTTCAAATATCACCCTTCCTTGGATCTTTTCCTGAGGTTTCCTTGCCCTTTTGGTAATGTCCCTCCCTCTTGGGCAATTCTCTGATCATGTAACATTATTCAATGTAGCTTATCTGTGTCTTATCATCTATTGGAATACAACTTCCTTGAGGGAGTTTGGGAATTTGATTTATGTAAATTTTGTATCTCTGCCAGAGCCTAGCAAAAGTGCTCTGAATACAATACATACCTAATTTGTGTGTGTATGTGTGTGTGTGTGTGTGTGTGTGAATGAAAGTGGGTAGTGCAAGACCACTCAGGAAACTAAAAGGACAGTGTAGATAAATTTATAATAATTTTGATATGTTCAGAGTGGTCAAGTACTGCCAAAAAAAAAGCCCAGGCAGGTAGTGTAGGTTCAGATGCAGGCCAGGTCCAAAGACTACACTATTAGAGGTCAGGAAGCTATTATGAGGACCTCAGTTGTGGAATCTGAAGAACAATAAAATCTTATGACCTATGATCACAAGATTATGGATTTAGATAAATGGAAGGGACAGTTAGAATCTGGAGAAGACCAGCAAGGAATCTGAGTAGAAGGCATTGTGCAGTAGATACAAGCATGGAATATGCTATGGAGCCACCCTTCCGAGGCAAGAGCTTCACATAGAACTTTTTCCATGGGTTAAGACTACTTCACTACATATAAACTTCTCTATTTAATTTTTACAGCCTTTCTCAACCTAGTCCCTTCTTATCTTTCCATCCTTTTTTGCATTCTACTGCCCTCTACATATTCCACAGCTTTCTGTTCCTTACACTCCATCTACCAACTCTGTGTCTTTTCCACTGGTCTTTCCCCATGCTTGGAATGCTTTCTCTCCTTATCTGCACATCCTGGCTTCCTTGGTTTTCTTTAACATTCACCTCAAATCTTACAATCTACAAGAAGTCTTTACCCAGTTACTTCCTCTGAAGTGACTTCTATTTAGTCTATATATAACCTGAATATTAAAAAAAAAAAATGGTTGTTGTCTTCTCCATTACAACATGAACTCCTTGAGGTCAAGGACCCTGTTTTTGCCTTCTTTGCAGCCCGAGTACTATGATACATATTAAATATTTAACAAAGTCTTATTCGAGGATTGACTCAATGTCCACAAGTGAAGGTGGACTCTTAAAATGCATGTGGAAGTGAGTGACAGGGCAGAGATTCTGGCAGTAGACACTTGGAGAAAAAAAAAATATGCCATACTAAAAGGTGTCAGAGCCCAGAAAGTGAGGTAGCTGCTGAGGAACAATATCTTTAGGAAGCAGAACCAGAATGAATATTGGTTATTCCAAAGTAATGGAATTTAGAGCCAGACAGAATCTTAGGAATCAGAGGGCATAGGGTTTAGAGTTGGAAAGGACATCTGAAATCAGCTAGTCAGAGCCCCTTACATTCCAAGTGAGGAAACAGAGATGAAAAGGAGATAAATGACTTGGCCAACATCTCACAGGAATCGAGCTACGGAGACAGTTTGAAGTCAGATCCCCTGGTAGCTCAATACGTAGCTAGGCGACATAGTGGATACAGTGCCGGGCCTGGAGTTTGGGCAAGTCACTTAACCCAGTTTGCCTCAGTTTCCTTATCTGTAAAATGAGATGGACAAGGAAATGACAAACCAATTCAACACCTTTGCCAAGAAAACCCCAAATGAGTCACAGAAAGTTGGACATGACTGAAATCATTGAACAACTGCTTCTTGCTTTACAGCCAGTGACGCTCTTTTCCAATGCCATCACGCTAAGATCATCTAGTTTAGCTCCATTTACAAATGAGGAAACTGAGAACCATTGGGGTTAAATGGACTGCTCACAGAGATAATAAGTGGTAGAATTAGGAATAAACTCAGGACTTAGGACCTTGAGTTTACAGATTTAAAGCTGGAAAGATCCAGCCCTTCACTTTTCAGAGTAAGAAAATGAATTGTAGAGGAGTTAAATTACATCCCCAAGGTCACAAAAGTGACACGACTGGGGCCTTTTGGCCTTCAATACAAAATTCAAGTAGTAAATAGAAGAAATGAAATTTGAAGTCAGGTCCTTTGCTTAAAAATCCATTTCTTTCCCCATAATACCACATTGCCCTCCAAGAAAATAACTAAGAAAACAAATCCTCTGTTTGCTCTGTGCAGTGATCTTTCTAGGTAAAAAGAGATTGCTATGAGTCAGTGTGGTATTCCCCAGAAGTCTGGGCGGGTTTTCAGTTTCCTCAATATTTATATTCTCACCAGAACTACAGATTTAAGTTATTATACCACGGATGAAATTTGATTCTATTAAGGAGAAGACACTGTCCTTCAGTAAAATAGATAGGATATGTGGCTTTGGCAAACACTTTAGGCAACTAGATTTAGTGTTTGGTTAATGAAAACATTTTTCTTTTCCTGTCTTTGGATAGGTTTAGGTTGAAATTACACCCATTTGCCTGCAAAAAGATTCAGAGCATCACACATTGTGGTTTACAGGGAGTAATTGTGTGTAATGTACTATTTATGCTGTCTGAGAATGCTGACTCTTCTTTTGTCTCTAAAACACAAGGGCCTTTACAAATATAATGCCTTTTAAAAATATTTTAGAAAACCAAGCAGCATTTTCCAATTCTGTCCTCAATATTTTAGGTACTTGTTTTTACAATACCAGAAGTCCCTGAAGTAAAGAAGAATGTAATGAAATGCTTTGAAAATATAAGTGATTTGTTTTGGGGCTGAACCACTGATTTCATTATTATAGGTACTTTTGGTAAGAAACCTTATTTTTTTACTTGCATACCCTTGGACAAGTCACTCATCTCTATGTCTTGCCTCACAGACCTTCATTCTACTGATCTACTGATCTCTAATAGGGTAATAAACAGGAACAGATGATTTAGGTCAGGGTTTTTCAAACTCTTTAAAGTCATGGAACGTGTTTAGCAAACATAGTTTCAACTTGTTAAATGGTCCTATGAAAATACTTCTTTAGGAGAAACAATATCATGGGGGACAGCTAGTGCCATAGGAAATTTTTTTTAGTGGGGCAATGTGCAGTTACATTTTGGGAAACTGTGACATTTATGTCCAAGTGGTAACAGTTTGTTGCTGACCTACAGTATGCTAGAGTTTGGGCATATAAAGACAAAAATTCAGTACTTGACCTCAAGGATTTTACAATCTAATAAGGAGATTGTATTCAAAAATGTATACAAATAATAAATATATGGGGTAAGATGTGAGGAGGGCAAGAAAGAGCTCAGAAAAAAGAACGTTAGGAATATTTATGAAAAAGACAGCACTAATACTTAGGGGGATCAAGAAAATCTTCATGGAGCAGGTGACACCTGAAATGAACCTTAAAGGAGGATAAGGATTTTGAAAGACAAAGATTAGAAGGGTCAATATTGCAGACATTGCATTTGTTGAATATATGGAATTTAGAAGGTGGCAAGTCAAGTATAGAGAAGAGCTGGTAGTCAGGTATGACAAGAACATAGAATACATGAAGGGGAGTTTCCTTTTTGTGTTTCTTATTTTCTGAGTCATAGCTAAACAATATATAATGACTTTTTTTTTTCCTATAGGGAACCACCTTTGTACACTACTTTCTAAAATGGTCTTTCATTACACCTGGGTAGAAATGCATGGCCATATGGTAATGATGACAGTTTTGGAGATAGAAAGAAATTGAATTCAGAAACAGTATCTGCATACAAACTTATAACATGAAAATAATTTGTTACTTCTCAAAAACTAGTCAAGTCATACCCCTGGAAACCAAGCATATAACATAGTTTGAAAAATCTTGGTTTAAGTGATTCACACTTTTTTTTTCTCTTGAAAAGCACAGAGACCATATGTGGAAGGCTTGTATTTATTTCTCGGTACCAAATCTTAGGAAAGTAATTGCTAAGTTGTAGAGCATGCAGAGAATGATGATGAGGAAGATGATGGAATTCAAGATTGTCACATGAAGCTCAGTTGAGGTAACAGGATATTTCACATGGAGAAAGAAACATTTGAGGCATGGATGACATGAGAGTCTTCACACATTTGGAGGGCTATTATAGGAAGAAGGATTAGACTTATTTTGCTTGGCAGGGGGTGGGGTATGTGGGGGGCACAACTTGGGCAAAGGAAAAGTGGCTAATGGGATTTCAGTTTGAGGAATAGAAAAACATTTCCACACAATTAGAGTTTTTCAAAAGAGAAACAGGTTTTTATTGAGAAGTAATGAGTTCTCCATCAAAGAAGACCATAAAATTGAAGCATGTTGACCTATTTTTAGCATATTATGGAGGGAACTTTTGCTTAGGTAATTGTTGGATTACATAACTTTTCTGGCCCTTACAAACTCTGAAATTATGTGATTCTGTGGTTGAGAAAGTGTTGGTGAATCATTGATGTATTTGTGGCCAGAAACAAGGTTTATCCCTTTACATACACACATTTATTCCTTATCTTTGATCAAAATCAATTCAACAAGCATCTTTAAGGATCTGCTCTGTGCAAGGAATTATGCTAGATAATGGTGATACAAATACTATGACAGATGTTGAATGAGAGACATTAAAAAAAAACATATAGTTTTGGACAAAGCAGTTCTTACCTTGGAATCATGAAAACCTGAGTTCAAAACCAGCCTTGAACACTTACTAGCTGTGTGACCTTGGCCAAGTCATTTAACCACCTTGACCTCCTTATCTATAAGTTATACGTTCTTATAAGTTATGAGTTCCTTATAAGAGGAGCTGGAGAATGACAAACCACTCCAGTGTCTTGGCCTCCTCATGATCCCATTTGAAGTTTTCTTGATAAAGATAGTGGAGGGAAGTCTTCCAAAAGGAGAGGACACATGAGCTGGACCTGAAGGAAATAAGGATTTTAAGAGATAGTGGTGAGGAGGCAGTGAATTCTGGGAATGGAGGACAGTTTGTGCAAACTCACAGAAGCAGGAAGTGCAATGATGAATTTGGGGAACAGCAAATATAGGCCAATTTGGTTGGAATATAGAATTCACAAAGGGGGAATCATGTGTAATAGTCCTGGAAAGATAGGCTTCTAGACTGTCAAGGGCTTTAAATACCAACCAAATAAGTTAGTATTTTATCCTAAGGGAAACAGAAAAATCCTGAAGGCTTTTGAAAGAAGGATCAGATTTGTGTTTTTGGATGATTATTTTGGAAATTAATTATATGAAAGATACAGAAAGGGTAAAGCATCTAAGTTGGGATCTTAGGTGAAGAGATTTAACATCTGGAACTACAATTTTTAAAAATAATCAAATAAAAAGAAATATTATTTTAAAACTCCAACATACTATTAATTTATTCCCTTCTGCATCCAAGACAGAATACTAAGCAATTTTGGGAACCCAAAAGAACATAAGACCTGGTTGCTGCTTTGGGGAACTTAGAGTTGTTGTGAAGATTACAGGGAATTATTTGAGCAGTTAAAAATAATTATTTTAATGTTCAGTTGTTTTTCAGCTGCGTTTGACTCTTTATGATCTCATTTGGGGTTTTCTTGGCAAAGATACTGGAATGGCTTGCCATTTCCTACTCTAGTTCATTTTACAGATGAGGAAACAAAGGCAAAAAGGGTTAAGTGACTTGCTTAAATTCAGCTAGTAAGTGCCTGAGGTCAAATTTGGAAGTCCAGATGGTGAGTCTTCCTGACCAATCCCAGCACTCTATCTAAGGTACCACCTATCTGCAAACTCACTTTCTTCCCCCTCCCACCCCATAATAATAGAGTTTGTTTGGTTTGATAACTATTTTATGTAAATCTCATTTGATCCGCACACTAACCCTGTGAGGCAGATTAATGTTACCATTTTATGCATGAGGGAATTGAGGCTGAGACAGAGTAAGTGATTTGCTCAGACCCACACAGCTGGAAAACTTTGAGGGAGGACTCAAGCTTAGATCTGACTAGGTCTTGACAATCTGATCTGAGATCCAGTATTCTGTCCACTATATCACCTAGCTGCCTCCAGAAACACGTTTAAAGATTCACACAATGCTTTAAGACAACCACAGGAGAACTATAGAAAGACATTTATACCTAAGATTTAAAGCTAGAGGGAAACTTAGTTTGGATTTTCATTTTACAAGTGAGGAATCAGAGGCCAAAGGGAATTGAGCACCTTGGCCCAAGGTCACAGTCACACTAAGTGACAGTCAGCATTTAAATCCAAGTCTTTTTCTTGCAAATCTAATATTTTTTCTGTTCCATCATGGTTTTCTCTTCCTGACTAATTAAAGACTGTTTGGGTAGAGAATAAAACTGGGTGGGGGGAAAGTAGCACCTTTTCACTCAAATTCCTCATTCCCTTTGGAGAATTAACAGATTTGTTGCATTCTTAAACACACACATCTGCTATTTCACCAGTTAGCTTGTTCATGAATTAATCATTTCCAACTGGGATTATTGTAATATCTTTTGGTCAATTTAACTTGTGTGTCGTCTATAGTGGATTTCATTTTACTCACTGTACTGCAGTTACCATTTCAATTCCTATTTTGGTGTGAATTAAAATGAAATATTTTGTAGTAGGTTGCAATGTACTCCACATAACTCCCTTTCTCTTTATTCAGTTAATAGCTCTTTATATGTATTACTTTTATGATTTAGCCTTTGGTTTTATAGACATGTCTCACCTTAAGAAAAAAACAATGCCATAAATTTGTTTCTTTAATCTCCTGTCTCTTGAATTCATGGGAAATCCCCTCTTTTGGTAGCCAAATATGAGAATTACCGTTTTGGAATTTTTCTGCCCACTGCTGACTCAGTTTGGGTTAGCGCCTGCTGCTGAGTGCATAGCAGAGCCATCCAGAGACATCAAGGTTCAACTAGCAGCTGACATTCAGATGAGACAGCTGTCCCAAGATTCTGAAAGAGGGCTGTGTATAATGTCGTACTTCTTTCTCCTCTTTTGTATCTCTGCTGGTAAGCAAACAATGGCTAGCAATGATACCTGGGATATACTTCCCCATAAGTTACCCTTAAGGAATTAACCCCTTAGGCAACATCTCATCCTGGTCCAACTGGCCCCTTGTGACAGCTTGGCTTATACCTTCCTTTCTTTTATTGATCATAAGGGTAGGGGTTCTTTTCAAACTCTCTGCCTTTGGCCAAAAGGGGGAAATGTCAACCTATTAGGAGACACCTTGTTTTTCAGAGCTAAGGCCAGCAAGCAGCTGTTACCTGAACTTGGCGTAACAATATCCTTTGCGCTCACCCTCTGGATGATCTCAGTCACAGCAAAATCCCGGTATTGTTTCACACCAGCATCAGGTTGTCTTTGAGCTTGGACAAATACCCATGTTCCAGTCTGAAGTCCTCTTTTGAACCACACTTGTCACATTGTCGGTGTTATCCTCATTGTCAGGGCTCACTGCAAAGCCATAGGTGTAAGTGTAGATATCTCCCCATAGGGCCCTGCCTCCCCATCCTGCCTCCCACTAGAGGCCTGGCTCCAGCACGTGTGTCTTTGCTTGCAAGCTGTTTCCCTCACTTTGAAATTAAACTTCTGCTTGATTCCTGACTTGTCTGTCTCTGACTTAGCTGCAGCCATCCACAGGTTAGAGACTGGTCCTGTCTGGTTGACAAAACTTTTTTCCTCGACTTGGGACAAATCACTTCAAATTTCTGGGCCTTGGAAAACTGTCTGGGGATGCCTTCATCTCAGACATGTTTTCATTCCATGTTTTTATTCTCATTCAGCAGTTCATTGTTCATAGCCACCCTTTGGAAAGAATCACGAGTGAGTTAAGAGAAGTACTGGTGCCCTTCACTCTGAAGTTACTTTCCATTTACTCTGTGTATATCTTGTGTATGAGGCAGCTAAGTGGCACAGTGGATAGAGTCCTGGGCCTAGAGTCAGACAGACCTGAGTTCAACTGTGACCTCATTTACTGGTTTTATGACCCTG
>JAJHZJ010000373.1:3388596-3515278 GCA_023548195.1 Bettongia penicillata ogilbyi | reverse complement strand
TCATTCTGTCATTGAAAATAGCTCGATAACATTCTGGGCAGCTTCTCATTAGAGCTAAATAGTTAAAAAAGAAAAGGACTTTCTATGCCCTGGTCGTTGCAGTAAGCAGACAATTGATGGTACAAGAGCCTAAACTCCACTTTGACCATTATCTGGAGAATAGGATATTTCATGTAGTGCAAAGATGAACTGAAACACATGTGGTTCATGGGTAAGGTCCCTAGCTTTTATTGTAGCATCAGTAAGTTAAATATTTCTTGGAGAGAGGGCGAAAGAGAGAGGGAAAGGGAAAGAGGGCTAAAAATAGGGAGAAAGAGAGGAAAGGAGAGGGAGAGGGAAAGGAAGAACGAAGGGGAGGGGGGGGGAACATTCGTGAAGCACTCACCAATTGCCAGGAATCCAAGAGTAATGGAGGATTGGCCAATGAAAGCCAGTTCTGGGAGATAGCGCTAGCACTGAGAAGGAACAGAAAAACTTTCCAAAATGTGGAATTCTAGCTAGAACTTGAAGGGAACAAGGAGACAGAGATGAGGAAGAAAGAGCCTCCTAGACATGGAGGACAACCAATGAAAATGTCCAAAGACAAGAGATAGTGTGACTTGTCCAAAGAATAGTAAGGAAGCCAGTATCACTGGACCAAAGAATGCATGGTGAGGGGAGCAAAGTTTAAGAACACTGGATAGGTAGGAGGAACTAGGTTATAAAAAGTTTAAAAAAACAAACAGGATTTTATATTTGTTGCTGGAGGTAATAGCAAGTTTATTGATAGGGGAATACATTGTCAGACCTGTGCTTTAGGAAGGTCACTTTGGCATCTGAGTGGATGAGGGACCAGAATGGGGCAGAGAGACCAATCAGAAAGCTCTTACAATAGTCTAGGTAGGATGTGATGCACCTGGATGGTGGCAGAGACAGCAGGGAAAGGGACCTATTCAAAAGACATTTCAAATGGACTTGGCAAAAGATTAGATACTGGGGGGGGCAGAAAATGAGAATGAGGAATTGAGGATAACCTAGGTAATCTAGCTAGGTCTGAGTAACTGGGAAGATCCCTCAATAGTAATAGGGAAATTAAGAAGAGGAGAAGATTTGGGTGAAGAAAATTAGTTCTGTTTTAGATGTGTTGAGTTTCAAAGGTCTACGGGGTATCCAGCTTGAGTTGTCCAATAGGCAATTCAAGATGTCAGACTGGAGGTCAGGAGAGAGGTTAGGGCTGGATAAATATATCTGAGGATCAATTGTATAGAGATGATCATTGAATCTATGGGAGCTGCTGAAAGCACCAAGCAAAACATTATAGAAGGTCCAGGGCACAAAGCTCCAGGGGACATCCATGTTAGCAGGAGAATCCAATCAAGGAGGCTGAGAAGGGGCTATCAGAAAGGCAAGCAGGAGAACCAGCAGAATAATAAATACTTGTTCTCTCTCTCTCTCTCTCTCTCTCTCTCTCTCTCTCTCTATATATATATATATATATATATATATATATATATATATATATACACACACATACAAACACACACATATACACACACATGTTAAAACAATTTTTAACATTTTTTTAAGTTTTGAGTCTCAAATTCTAGCCCTCCCTTCCACCCTTCTTAAGAAAGGAAGCTATCAAATATAGGTTACATATGTGCAATCATGTAAAACATTTCCGTATTAGTCATTATGTAAAAGAAGACTCAAAAGAACGAAGGAAAGTGGAAAATAGTCTGTTTCAGTCTATATTCAAACACTGTCAATTCTTTCTTTGGAGGTGGATTAGTCTTTTAGGATCATCTTAGAATCTAAGGTTTAGATCCTTCATTGCTGAGAATAGCCAAGTCATTCACAATTCTTCATCGAACACTATTGCTGTTACTGTGTACAATGTTCTCCTGGTTCTGCTCACTTCACTTTGCATCAGTTCATATAAGTCTTTCCAGTTTTTCTGAAGCCATCCTGCTTGTCATTTGTTACAGCACAATAATATTCCACCAAAATCATATACCACAACTTGTTTAGCCATTCCCCAATTAATGGGTATTGCTTCGATTTCCAATTCTTAGCCACCACAAAAAGAGCTGCTATAAAGATTTTTGTAAAATAGGTCCCTTTCCCTTTTTTTTGATGTCTTTGGGATATAGATCTAACAGTGATATGGCTGGATCAAAGATTATTATAGCCCTTAGGACACAGTTCCAAATTGCTCTCCAGAATGGTTTGATCTGTTCACATTTCCACCAATAGTGCACTAGAGTCACTGTTTTTCCCACATCCCCTTCAGCACCCATCATTTTCCTTTCTTTTTGTCATATTAGCCAATCTTATAGGTGTGAGGTGGTACCTCAGAGTTAAAGCTTGGAATTATAAATAACAGGATAACATGGCAAACAGGGGGAAGTAGAGATGACAGTGAGTGGAGAATGAAGTGGTTTCATTTTGTGACAGTCATTTTTTTGCTTTGAATGCCCATCTTGACAATGATTTCAAATTCATCCCTGGGGATCCTACTTCTGGGGTGTAGGACTCCCTTATCTGATGGCATAAGGATTCTGAATAACAAAAATAAAGACCACTCTGAAAGGTATGAAACATACATGGAGTAGGACCTGGAGGATCACTAGGTCATAGATTTGGAGTATTTCTCTGTTGGTGGGTTGTTTTTTTTTCCAATACTTCATTTGAATACCTGTGATCCATCCAACCATGGTGGATGTGCTAAGGAAACAGACACCCTAGATGACCAGTCCATTTTTTTGAATGCTAAACTGGACAAAAATCAACTCTATCAATTATTCATAGTTTATGAAGAGAAACTGGACTTTTTCATTGTCAAAATGTCTCACTGCAACAGATAATCTCTTCATGGTGTCCATAGTAGTATCACTGGCAGTTACTGCAACTATTTTTCCATTGAGTGAAGATACAATCTTTTTTCTTTTTTTTTGTCAGTCAACTAGCATTTATTAAGTGCCTGTTTACGTACAAGGCCATTTTGGGATGTAATCACTCAGACTGACATTTTGAGAAAATTGTTGCACATTTTATCATTACAGAATCGTATTTCAAGCATATTGACTAGAGTTAGAAATAGATCTTTTTCAAAATTGCCAATTATTTTTAACTATGAATCTCAGGATGGTCTCCCAAACCAGAACAATGACCAAACACAGAACAATGTTAATCAGTGACTCCATTGCCCTCTAGGTGCCTTATCCGACAATAAGTACATGAATAGGTTTCCTTTTATTAACATTTGATTAAGAAAAATATCAGCATGTGAAATTTGGGCAGTGGGTGGTTTGAAACACTTTTAAAACATTCTTTGACCCTCTTGCCAGTCTCTGAATCCCTTCTCAAGAAATGCTTTGGTTATTCACTCATTTTTTGTGATCCCATTAGGGGTTTTCTTGGCAAAGATCCTGGAGTGGTTTGCTACTTCCTTCTCCAGAATTTTACAGATTGAGAAAATTGAGGCAAACGGGATTAAGTGACTTGTCCAGGGTCACACAGCTAGTAAGTGTCTGAGGCTGGATTTTAACTGGGGAAGATGAGTCTTCCTGACTCCAGGCCACTTACTCTATCCATTTTGCCACCTAGCTACCCCAATAAATACTAGATCAGTATAAATGTTAACATGTCCAAGGGTCTCTAGATGACCAAGATTTCCTCTTCTAGATGATAGCAGACTGGGTCATCAGATGGAATGCTTGTTGACTTTGAGTAAGAACCACACTCACCTGACCTGAGAGACTCATATTTCTGTTGCTCATTACTCATTTTGTTGTATTTCCAGTGGAATTGGTGGAGGCAACATTATCATCATTTAAGTTCCTTTTTTTCTAAATTAAATTTTTTTCAATTAATAAGCATCTGTTCTCCCTCCTACCCTCATTGAAAAAAATAAAAGATAACAAACCCTTATAAACAAATTTGCTTAGTAAAGCAAAGCAAATTCCTACACTGGCCATGCCCAGAAATGTCTATTACATTTTGTCAATTACCTCTCTACCTGGAGGAGGGAGGTGTTGTCCTCAGTCCTAGGTAACTATGGTTGGTCATTACATTGATCAGTTATTAAATCTTTCAAAATTGTTCTTTTTAAATAATGCTGTTGTTGCAGTATAGATTTTTTCATAATTCTGCTCACTTCATTCTGCATCATTTCATACGTTTTCCCACTTTTCCTCTGAAACTGTTCCTTTTTATTTCTTACAGCTTAACGGTGTTTGTTTACGTTCATATACCATAGTTTGTTCTAGGTGGCACAGTGAAGAGAGTGTCAGGCCTGGAGTTAGGAAAACTCCTTTTCCTTAGTTCAGATACAGCCTCAGACACTAGCTTTGTGATCCTGGGCAAGTCATTTCACCCGGCTTGCCTCAGTTTCCCCATCTGTAAAATGAGCTGGAGAAGGAAATGGCCACTATCTGCCAAGAAAACCCCAAATGGAGTTACAAAGAGTCGGACATGATTTAACAACAGCAATAAATTGCCCAGTTGATGGGCACCCCCTAGGTTTCTGGTTCTTGGTCACTACAGAAAGAGCAAAAATACTTATAGGATCTTTTTCTTTCTTTTACGTATACAGACCTAGTAGTGGTAGTGAGCCAAAGGGTATGCAGAGTTTAGTAACTTTGGAGACTTGGTTTCAATTGGCTTTCCAGAGTAATCAAACACTCCACCTACCGTGCCTCAACATCCTGTTTTTCCACAGCACTGCCATCATTTGTCATTTTCCCTTTTTTGTCAGCTTTGCCCTAATAAATGTGAGATAAAATTTCAGACTCGCTTTTATTTGCATTTTTATAGTTATTAGTGATGGGGAGGCTTTTTATATGGCTATAGATAGCTTGGATTTCTTCCCTTCAGAATCACCTGCTTTCATGGAAATTCTTAGTGGAGACATCTGAGATATACACATTACCATGAGTACCCTGATTCTAATTCAGTTTGTTCCTTTTCTTAACAATGAACTACATTTTCACATTAAATGGGTGTATCACACAATTAAATTAAAGTATAAAGTCTTGATTATGCTCTTTCAGAAGAGTCTGTTCAATAGAGATGGTAAACCCCACACTACCCTGGCATTCTTACCATAGCCAGTAATAGGTCAATGTATTTCCTGAAATGGTTTGTTTGTGTTTGTCCTTCGTTCTCAGAGGATCATGACATCAAGATGATGACATGACTTGCAGTTGTCTTTGATTTGAGTGAGGGAGGGCTGTGCAACATCACCAACCTCACTTTCTTCTCCTGAGCCGTCTGAGTCCAGTGACCTGATATTCATTAGGACTACTGGGGATGGCTCAGGATGCAGTGTGAGACCCTGGCCCTTTCAGGTCAAGGGCTTGTCACAATCTTACTTAGAGTGAGATTACCCATTCAATGAACAGGCTTCTTTAAGTTACTCAAGGGATGGCCCCTTTAATTAAAAAAATCAGACTGGGAGAGGAAGACCCTCTGGGTTCCTGGGCAAAAGAGAAACAAATTACTATTTTGTTATTACATTCACTCTGCGCTAGGTGGATGGGGACTTGTTCTGTCTATGAGCTCCAGAGTGAATTGGATTTTATCTTCCCAAAGCTGCCTTTTTTCCTTTGAGTTTACTGGCTACATTACTTGCTCAAAGATCAAGCCTTAAACCCAATTCTAAAATGGTGGTCATAGGGGAAAGGGAGGATTAATGGTGATGCAGCCTCTAGTAGTGGGGACTCATGCTTCCAGCGAACAAGGATTTTCTATCTGGAACACGGGACTACCCAATGGAGCCCCATCCCCAGATGGTGGGCTTAGCCCGCTGGACCAACCATGTGGGGAGACTTAGTGAGCCTTGGTCTAGCAGTGCCTGAGGAAGGTCCCCAGCTTCCCCCGCTAGAACATGCGAAGGGATGCTAGTCAAGAGGTGAACAAACAGACTTTGGATTGGTTGATGAGCTGCAGCTGTATGCTCATTTAAATGGCATTAACTCGTTAAAGTGAACCCCACTCTCTTTCTGCCTAGTTGCATGTGAGAGAAGAGGCAAGTACGACTCCGTGGTAAACCTCTGAGTGGGAGAGAAAGCGCAGGTTCCAGGGGCCTCCTCTCCCCATCATGGTTGACACGAAGCTAGAAGCACTTGGTTTCGTCTGTTCCTGGCATGCCGATGCTTACTATCTTACTATCCTGGGTGAAGACATATTGGAGAGCGAACAGAAGAGGCTGCAGCCTTGGGAGCTTCAGAAATGCAGGCGAGCAGCCAGAGATCTGGGAGGCTGGGTCCGTGCCAGAGTTTGCCGGCTCACCCTCACAAAGCCCCGACGAAGGACTAGGACTGAGCCTCTCCTTCGGCTTCGTCAACCGTGTAGCCTTCGAAGATGACCTCAGTGGGGCAGATGCTTTATAGCAACTGCTTTCAGTTTGAGCGCTACACTCCCCAGGGACCTCCCCAGGGACTCAGGTGACAAGAGGGAGAGCGTGACCCTTGTTCCCAGGGATGTCTGTAGTTTGGTTCTAGCTAGGTTTTTCAGTAAATATTTCTGATTGATGTTAATTGTTTAAATGAAACTGGGATGCCAATCCCTGGGGAGGATATTGCCAGTGGGGGCTTGGAGAGGGAGGCTTGAGCTCACAGCACAAGATAATATCCTCCCAACCCCTCAGGGCTCCCTTAGAACCTCGTGGTGAGAATGCAGCCAGTCCAAGATCTCTGGGGACCAGACTGAGCCACTTTGGGGGGAAGACAGTATGTGCCTAGGCACGCCCAGTCTGCCTTGTCGCTGTACTGACAAGTAGTCACCCAACTTTTACTTGAAGACAACCAGCAAGGAGGACCCACTCTCTCTGGAGACTGCCTCTTCCGCTGCTGGATAGCTCTTTTAGAAGGTTTGTCCTTGTGTCAAACCTCTATTTGCCTCCACACTCTTGATCCATGACTCCTACTTTCTAGATTCTCAGCTCCCTAAAGTAGACGAATTGTCTCGAGGCTAATAACCCAAAGGTCCCTCCTTTTGGAGGGTGGGGCTAAATTTTAAAGAGATACTTGCGTGTTGCCTTCTCTCCTCTCTCCTCCCCTCCTCAAGCAAGCTCCCCCTTGACTCCTTCCCTTGAGCTATTGACCCCTTTTGGGCTCCTTTCAGCTGCTGCCCTGCCTCTCTTTTCCCACTCACTCCTTAAACTCCTAGAATCCCTCTCGGCTCTGCCGAAATTGCTATCAAAGGTTCCCAGCTAAATTCACTGCGAAATTCAGTGAGTTTGCCTCGTCATTCATTTTCCATGACCTCTCTTGGGACTTCTGACCTGACTGGCCCTCTGGCTGACTGTTTTTCCTGCTCCCTTCTCTGTGACTGCTTTTTTTCTGATTCTCATCTTCCCTGTCAGCCTTCTCGGTTTTCTTCCCTAGATAGCCATCCATCTCCGCCAGCCCCCAGACACTCGGCCCTCGAGCACTGCCTGTTCTGACTTCTGCCTCCTGGGTCACGGTCTTGCCCCTCTGAGAGCAGGCCCCCTTCTCTTCCGCTCCTCCGCTTCCCGGTTAGAAGAAAGGTCATCTCATGGGGTCGGCCTGGTATCCGAGGGTCTAGCCCAGAGCCCGGCGCAGAGGAGTTACCATGGGATCCAGCCATCTTGATCTTCAGATCTCTCTACACTGCCTTGCTTGGTGACCTCGCTGGCTCTCTTGGACTCAATGATCACCTCTAGACAGATGATCTCCAACCTGATTGCAGCCTCAGTATTTTTCTTCGTCTTCAGTCATGCGTGTCTCCCTGCCATCCATCTTCACCTCCACTTCTCAGAGCCCCGAGTTTTCTTCACTGCTCATGGGCCGTCGCTGCACGAAGCTCTCTCTGCGGCTCCTCACTGCGCACCCGCTCATTACCTTGAATCTATTTTGCCTAGAACTATTTGTGTACATGCCAATGCCCCCAGTAGAATGGTAGGAAGCGGACCTTCATTTTGGCCTTTGCATTCCCGGAGCCCAGGACAGCGTCGGGTACAAAGTGAGTGCCGCAGGAATGAGTGGCAGCTGAGGCAGAGGGACAGTAGGACAGAGGGGATTAAGCTGAGCAACTTGGAGAACTCGTACACCCCCAACCCCCCACCCCCACCCCCACCCCGCCCCAGAGGAAGAGAAAAGGCAAATCCCATCCAGGGAGCGCTGGTCAGACGTGCCGAGGAGCGCCAGGGGTTTGACCGAGCCCAGAGCCCCTTGCGGGCTGCCCGCTGGTGCCCGTGGAGTATGTCATCTCTGGTCCTGGGAAGTTTTCTAGTGTGGATTTTTAAAAGGCTTGGAGTAGCCTAGAAACGTCTCCTTTAGCTTGAACGTTTTGTAAAAACGCGTTTTATTCCTATTGTACTCCTCCCGAACAAAACTGCTACTTCATCGCGCATTTAATTCCCTATCGCTCGAATTCTATGCTGTAGGAGTCTTTATCACTCTTGCAGAGGTATTTAAGTAGAGGCAGCTAGTGACATAATGCTCAGGGTGTTCCTGAGTTCAAATTAGCCTCAGACACAAGCTATGTGACCCTGAGTAAGTCACTTAACCTGATTGCCTTAAGTTTCCTCAATTGTAAAGTGGGTATAATAAGCACCTTTGTCTCATGTTTTCTCAAATAAGGTTTGTTTAAAAAAAAGTTCCTGGTTTGTACTATGCACTATGTAACTGCTTATTCCTTTCCCTCCCTACCTGATAAAACAACAATATTGTATATTTAAATGTATATTGCTTGTGTACACTATGACTATCAATTAATTGACTATGGAATCTCAGAACTGAAATGTCAGCAGGAGGTTTTTGGTATGATGATGAGGAAGCAGAGAGCAGGGCACTGTGAACATCCTGGGGACCTAATTTAACATGGCCAGGAGATAGCCTGGCTTGAGAATCAGAGGAGCTGGCTGCAAATCCCATTACCTGTTGATTTCCTGATCTCCTTCAGGCCTGTTTTTCAAGCATAAAATGAAGGGGGTTGCCACGACTAGGTTCTTCGCATCCTATGTCTACTACAAGACCACTGTCAACCTCATGGCCAGCAGTCTGTCCTCCCCCTGATCACATGGCTTCTTCTCCCAATTTGGTTTATGTTTATGTTTCCAATAAGCCACAGAATCAGTTTCAAAGCTGGATTTCAGAAGCCATTGCCATATTTGAAGCACAAATCCCTACTAAATGGCCATCAAGCCTTTGCCTGAAGCCCTCCGCTGACAGTAAACTGGTTCTGCCCCATGACAGTCTATCCCTCTTCAGGCTAGTTCTGTTTAGGGGAAGGTGCTTCTCCATGAATGGAAGACGTTACTGAAGTCTGTGTTACTGCAGGTCCTGAGTCACTTTGAGAACCCAAGTGACCTTCCAATTTAGCATAAAGCCCAAAGTGGTCCATGGTTTTATTTATAACTCAAATACACTGTATCTGGGGCGCTGTCTTCTTCATCACTGCGCAGCTTTCCTTTCTCTTCCACAGGCTGCCTCAAGGTCATCGAAGCATGTAAGTTTCTAATCCTTCCGTGAGTCTCTCTCTTTGACTTGACTCTGAAGATTAAGAAGATGACAATGAGAAGCAGGTTAAGATAATGCGCCCGCTCAGCCCCAGAGCCTGTGGAGCTGGCTCCTCATCTGTCCCTGCCCACCCCTGGTTGAGGCTACAACAGCAGGGATGGGGCTGCCTGGCCACAGGGGTGGTTATCTTTCCTTCTTTTGTTCCCTCAATACTTTACTGCCGTTCTTTTTTCATTTCAGTCACTTCCCACTAATCTTTCCTTCATTATAAAAACCTAGTGAAGTATCAGTTTAATTCAGGAGCTGAGAGAGAAAATCTCCTGTATCTGCAACAGAAGATCCAGACCACACAACAGAGTCCAGAACTAGCATCCTCAGGGAAAAATTCAAAATCCCTGCCCTTCCCTAACATGCTCTAAATAATTTTCTCCTGATAGTTTACTCTTAATCCAGGTTCAAAAGGAAGTTAGTGAGGCAGCAGGTGCTTTTTCCTTCCTGCACATTTCTAAGGTTACCAATGGTCTCAGTTGCTGACCAGGACGGCCATGTAACTCTCCTGGACCTTTCTGCGGCTTTTGGTTGTGCTGACCTGGTATGTTTACGTCACATGTGCAGAACCAGTGGAGGGTCTGACATGTTGTGAGTCTTTAGTAAATGCTTGTTTCATTTGATTTCCCAGAGGTCCCCCTTCTGTCCCCACTCCAGATATTCCTAAGCCTCTCTAGCATTGGTCTCCTTTTCACTCAGTGTCTGTATTATATGTCACTGCGCACATCTGTAACCCCTCAATAATGTGTAAGCTCACTGAAGGAAGGGGATATTTCTTTTTTATTTAGTACCTAGCACAACACCTTACACACAGAAACTTTTTAATGTTTGTTGAATTAAGTTGAATTTCTAGGGGGCAGATGAAGAACTTGACTTGTTGGGAGAGTGGAAGGCAAAGAAATATGAACTGCAAGTGTCTAAAAAAACTTTTTTTAAAACAAATCACCACAAAACATCCCAACCCCATTTAATCAACTATAAAAACCAATGATGGCACCATCAATAACAGCAGTATGTGAACACAGCTGGAGCAGCCCTCCTGGGGCTGCCCATCCTGGGGAAGCTATCTACCAGGTCGTTTGGGGTTACAGTACTGACCACCATCATGAGCTGCCTGTGATATGGAAGATTGGAGGGTCTTCCCAAAGGGAGATGTTCTCCCTACACGGTGACTCTTCTCAGGAGGCAGGCTTGCTTTTCCTGGATAATTTTTTTGTTCTTTATTCAACTGCTGTAACAGATACTCATTGGTTGTTACCAGGGACCTGAATTATAAGGGAAAGACATCATTACATAATTATTCCAGCAAAACTAACTTCTGCTAAAGTCCTCTTCTTTTGCTTCATGGTCTCCTAAACGTGTCTCAGGATTGTGCCCTAAAGGCTGTGTAAGAGAATTTAAGCTTTCAGATCCTCTCCAGCTAGAAAAGCTTTGATTCTGGGCTCCATGATGGATTTAGTTATGTCTGTCACTGTTTCAAGGCCACTGAGCTCAAATATCTCATTTGATAGTGGAGAAGGAAGTCCAGAAAAGTAAAGAGATTTGCAATCAGCTCCTCTAATACAAATTCAATGGTCCTTCCACTAAACTCTAATGCTATCCCCTAGACCTTATCCTAATATCTAACGTGCCTTTAGAATTCATGACGGTGAAATACAACAATGGCGATATTCTGGTAACTTTTACAGTACTCTCTTTTGGTCTACTAAAATCCAACCAGAATTGGAATGTAGCTCTAAATTTGCAGGTTTCCCACTGCTAAAAGGAGAGAAGAGGTTTAGGGTTAGAGTCGTAGGGATGCAGCTTGCACATGTCAGAGAAAAATTCTGTATTCAGCTTTTAAGGCCCAAGTCTGACAGATATTTATTAATAAATTATTCTAATTCAAAGCATCTCTGCACAGTCTCCAAAGCGACAGAAATCCATCTTGCCTTTGAAAAACTCTAACCAATCTGCTTTCAGGTTACATTCTGAAATATTCCCAAATAACAGCAAAATTCTACAGTAGCATTAGATGTGACATACCTTGGGGAATAATTAAATCATCCAATCCCAATTTGATCACTCTGTCTAAGAATTCTCCTTTCCTCTTTGTCAAAAATTAACTATGTAATTAATCAAAAACTTTTCCTCTTTGTATGCTCATTACCCTAATCCGGTCAAGGAACGGAGAAAAAGAGGCCTGCTTGTAAGTGGACTAGCCAAGGGTCCCTGGCCTTGTCATATCATTGGCATTATTCTGTCTTCAGAGAGAACAGAGTTCCTCTCTGAACTTGAATTTAATTTCCCTTTAGAATGTACTTAGTTTGCATGGAAATATGTTTTGCATGACTTTATACATATAACCTATATCAAATTGCTTACCTTCTCAATGAAAGTGAAAAGAGAGGAAAGGAAGGATTTTAGAAAAAATTTTAGAAAACTAATATTAAAAATTTTTGCATGTAATTGGGAAAAAAATATTAAATGAAAAAAGAAAGTGGTTAGCTTAGAAACAGCTATGTGGTATAGTAGATAGAGCTCTAAGGCCTGAATTCAGGAGAGACCCAAATTCAAATATTTACTAGCTGTATGATCATGGCCAAGTCACTTAATCTCTGCTTTGGTTTTCTCAATTGTAAAAGGGTACTTACTTCATGTCATGAGTCGTTGTAAGGATGAAATGAGATAATGTTTATGGTTTTTTGAAGCCAAAGAAAAACAAAGTTTATTAAAGATCCACCATATTATGGGCCACACTCCTAAGAAATATCACCAATATCTTAAGGAATATAAGTCAATATTTATGTTGTTTAAAATTTTATTATTTATTTTTAACATTCTTTTTTTTTTAAAAAATTTTGAGTTCCAAATTCTCTCCCTTCCCTAGTTCCTCCACAACCCACTGAGAAAGCAAGAAATTTAATATCAATTATACATGTTAACTCATCCAAACATATTTCCATATTAGCCATGTTGCAAAAAAACAAACAAGAAAAATAAAGTTAAAAACGATGCTTCAAACTGCTGTCTTTGGAGGTAGAAGCACTTTTCGTGATGAGTCATCTGGAACCATCTTGGATCACTGTTTTAATCAGAATAGCTGCTGACAGCTGATTGGCTGTTACTGGGTATGATGTTCTTTGGGCTCTGCTCACTTCACTGTGCATCGATTCATCTGAGTCACCATTTATCAGCTTCTCTGACTGCACGTAGGTTAAAACGATGGGACCTCTGGCAGGCTGCAAGGGGCCTGTGGGTCGTACGTTGTGCAGGCCTGATCTACGTTTTGCCAGGTTTTTCTGAGGCCCTCTTGCTTGTCATTTCATATAGTGCAACAGTATTCCATCACTACCATATACGTATATCACAACTTGTTCAGTCATCCCCCAATGGATGGGCATCCCATCAATTTCCAATCTTTGCCACCACAAAAAGAGCTCCTATAAATGTATTTGTAGAGATGGTTCTTTTCCTTTTTCTTAGGATACACAGGATACAGACCTAGTCATGGAATTGCTGGATCGAAGGGCATATAGTTTTATAGCCCTTTGGGAATACTTCCCAATTGTTCTCCAAACTGGCTGGACCAGTTCACAACTCCCCCAACAGTGTGTTAACGTCCCTGTTTTTCTACATCCCCTCCAGCCCTTGTCATTTCTGATAGGTGTGAGGAGATACCTCAGAGTTATTCTAATTTGTATTTCTCTAATCAATAGTGATTTAGAGCTTTTTTCATGTGACTACTGATAGCTTTGATTTCTTCTTCTGAAAACTACCTGCTTATATCCTTATCAATCAGGGATTGGTTCTTATTTTTATAAACTGGGCTAAGTTCTTTATACATTTGAAGAATAAGGCCTTTATTAGAGAAACTTGCTAAAAAGTTTCCCTCCCCCAGTTTCCTATTTTCCTTCTAATCTTGGCTGCATTGGTTTTTTTTTTTAAATTGGTGTGAAACTTTTTTAATTTAAGGAAGTGAAAATTATCCATTTTACTTCCCTTGACTTTCTATATCTTTTGTTCAGTCATAAATTCTTCCCTTATCCATAGATCTGACAAATAAGATTTTCTATGCTCCTCTGATTTCACCCTTTACATGTAAATTATGTACTGATTTTTACCTTATCTTGGTATAGTGTGAGATGATGGTCTATGCCTAGTTTCTGCCAAACTACTTTCCAGTTTTTCCAGTAATTTTTGTCAAAGTTCTTGCATTAGAACTTTTATTTATCTAAGTTGCATTAGAATTTATCAAGTAATCTGGTATTTTAGATTACTATGGTCATTTATTATTGCGTATTATATACTTAATCTATTCCATTGATCTGCCACTTTATTTCTTAGCTACTTCCAGATTGTTTTAAAGATGACCACTTTGGAATATATTTTGAAATCTGGTACTATTAGGCTTCCTTTTTGCATTTTTCCCCCTCACTGATTCCCTTAATATTCATGACTTTTGGTTCAGCCACATGAATTTTGTTATTTTTTCTATTTCCATAAAATAATTCTTTAAGTAAGTAAATTAATTTAGGTGGAAATATCATTTTTATTATATTGGCTCAACCTACTCATGATTTCTCTGGTTGTTTAAATCTGTTTTTATTTGTGTGAAGAGTGTTTTGTAATTATGTTCACATGATTCCTTAGAATGTCTTGGCAGATTGACTCTCACGTAGTTTATATTGTCTACAGCTACTTTAAATGGAATTTCTCTATCTATTTTTGCTGAACTTTGTTAGTAACATATAAAAATCCTGATGATTTATGTGTGTTTACTTCATATCCTGCAACTCTGTTAAAACTGTTAATTGCTTCAGCTAGTGTTCCAGTGGATGCTCTAAGCGCGCCATCCTATCATCTGCAAGGAGTGACGGTATTGTTTTCTCAGGGCCTATCTTATTTCTTTGATTTCTCTTTCTTATCTCACTGCCACAGCGAGCATTTCTAGTACAATATTGAATAATGGAGGTGATGATAGACTTCCTGGCTTTACCCCTGACCATACTGGGATAATTACATTCCATTACAGATAATGCTTGCTCTTGGTTTTAGGTAGATACTATTTATCATTTTAATGAAAGCTCTGTTTATTCCTATGCTTTCTAATGCTTTTAACAGGAATGAGTGTTGTGTTTTGTCAAAAGCTTTTTCTGCTTCTCTTGGGATAATCATATGATTTTTGTTGGTTTTGTTATTAATATGGTCAAATATTGAACCACTCCTGCATTTCTGGTACAAATTCCACCTTATGGTTATAGTATATGATCTTTGTAATATGTATTACTGTAATCTCCTTGCTTGTGTTTTATTTTAAAATTTTTCCTATTTTCCTATGAAAATTTATAATTTCTGTTCTTCCTGGTTTAGGTATCAAATCCATTATTTATATCATAGAAGGAATTTGATAGTACTCTTTCTTTATTTTTCCAAACAGTTTATATAGTATTGGAATTAACTGCTTTTAAATATTTAGTAGAATTCACTTATAAATCCCTCTGGTCCTGGAGATTTTTTTTAGAGAGTTCATTTATAGCTTGTTCAATTTCTTATCCTCTGAGTTGGTTATTTAAATATTCTACTCCCTTTTCTGTTACTATGGGCAATTTATAGTTTTATAAATATTCATCCATTTCACCTAGATTATCAGATTTATTGACATATAATTGAACAAAATATCTCCTAACAATTAATTTCATCTTTTTCAATTTCATCAGTGGTATATTCACCCTTCTCATTTTTTATGCTGGTAATTTGATTTTCTTCTTTCTACTCAATCAAATTAACCAATGTTTTATTCATCTAACACTTTTTCATAAAAGCAGATCTTACTTTTATTTATGAGTTCAGTGGTTGTACTTTCAATTTCATTAATCTCTCCTTTCATTTTCAGGATTTCTGCTTTGGTGTTTAATTGGGGATTTCTAATCTGTCCTTTTCCTGGGTTTCTAAGTTGCATGCACAAATTCACTGATTTGCTCCTTCTGCTTTCTACTGACGTAAGTATTCAGAGATATAAGCTTTGGCTTATCCCGCAAACTCTGGTAAGTCGTCTAATTGTTGCCATTATCGCTAATGAAATCATTGTTTCTGTGATACATTCTTTGACCTACTCATTCTTTAGGGTTAGATTATTTAGTTTCCAATTAATTTTTAATCTATGCTTCCAAGGCCTTCTATTGAATGTAATTTTATTACATTATGATTGAAATAGTATTTGTAAAGTACTTAACACAGTAACCTGGCACATATTGGGTGCTTAATAAATACTTGACTTGTTCCCTTTCCTCTTGGCAAGGGTCAGGAAAAGATTTAGTGCAGGGTATTTTTCTTCCTACAAGTCTAATTAAATACTGATAAGGTTTCTTCATTCAGGTAATGCTGGAAAGAAGTTCAAACAGGTAAAACATTTATTAATATTTCTAAAGAGGGAGAGCAAGAGAGACCTTAGTGTGCTACACAGGTACATTTAAGCTGTTTCCACTTGCATTCTCACCAAAGGTATTTTGTAAATCACAATCACAAGAGCTTATTTTGAAATGCAACAATGTTCTTAAGAGTATCCTCATTCATTCTTTCAACAAATGACCAATATTTATTAAGTACCTGCTGTCCATGTTTAAGACCTTGTGGTGCTAGGTGCTGGAGATATAAAGATGAATAAAGACACAAGGAAGTTTATGATCTAGTGTGGGAGTGTTCTTGACAGTACACTGTGCTGCCTCACTAAAAGACAGTAGAAGGCCTCCCCTCCTCCTTCAGAAATCATGGAGCCCTTCCATACCTCTGACTTTCCTGCAGAAGGCACACAGTCTCCTCTAGCTTCTTCAGCTGGTTAAGTTCTTGATTCAGACAAGCCACCTGTAATTTCAGCTGTTGATTTTTACGAAGCAATTCATCTACAAGGGACATAATACCTCTAGATTAGCAGCATTTTAATAAATCTGACAGATTAGTAACTAAGGTCTCCTCTCTCCTATCTCCAAGATGACAGATCTTAGGAATTGGAGCCAGAAGGGACATGTCCTCCCTTACCTGAGGCAAATCTACTGTGATACCCTTCCTTTTAAGTCATAGGGGTAAGTCATTTGCTATGTACTATTCAGTGCTATGGCCAGTGCACTCACATCTAGGTTCAGCATTTCCTAGAGTTAGCCCATCTTAATGCATTTCTACTGCTTACCAACACAGATATGAAAAATTACAGGACATCAGTTTGGAAGGGGTCAGTATTTTAGTTGAGACATAGAACAAAGTTAGAACACATCGTTTAGACATACTCTGTCTGACCCTATAGCAGGTGGGTGACAAAGAGGTGAATCTGTTAATTAGATGGATAGAAACCTGCTCACTTTCATGACAAAGAAGCATGGCCCCAACTCCCTACATTACACTGATTTTGTGGGGATCATGTAGTAACTATCTCCTTCTGAAATTAAGCTGTAATACAAAACCAAAGGACTTTACGCAGAGACGGTCCTGGCTGCAGGATGAAGCTGTATGAAGAGCTCTATGGAAAATGCTGGTTGATGAATTCTCTAAGATATAAAAAGTGTGGGGGAAGGGAAAGGTAATACTTGCCTGGACTCCTAAATGCTCAGGCTTACTAAGCTGGGGAGGATGGGGGAAGAAGAAGGGGTGCCTCTAAGACACACACATCTAAGTCTGCGTAAACACAAGGAGGAGCCTACCATAATTGGGAGACTGGTGCCCACCCACACCAGAGCTGGAAGCACTTTCCTCCAACAGCTGTAGCTTTTCAGACAAAAACAGATTTTCCTCCAGTACCCTGACCATCTTTTGCTTCAACGCTTCCTTTAAGGTTAAAAAACAAAAACAGAAACAAATGGTTACCACTGTCCTCTACAATATCCTGGATAATGGTTATTCTGTCTCTTGCCTGAACAACTCTGGTTATAGGCAAGAGCCGGCAAGAGCATGTATAAATTTCCATCCCTATCTTGAAAGTACGACAATCTGAAGTACATCTTGGAAGTTTCTACAGTTAAAACCCTGAAGTTTCCTTGGCATGAGTAGAAGACAATGGAGAAAACCCTAGGAAGAGCTAGAAATGATAACCACACCTATAGGTGGGAGCTTGAAGCCTCAACAACTTCCCTTGCCATGAGGACTCCTGGATCCATCAGAAGAAGAATTCAAAGCTCTCCTTTCTCCCATCAGTCACCAACCTCAGCCCTGAATACCTCCTCACTTGGACCACTGGAGGATTTTTCTGCCCTGTCTCAAGGCTACTGTTGTTGTTTTAAACAAGTCTCAAAGTCAAATGTACCTCATCTACCAGAGTAAAAGCAAACACCCCGATGTGTAGAGGAGGGCCTGCTATCGCAGGTTCTTTGATCTGCTTTTTTAAAAGGAAAGCAACTTTTGAGAGGTCAACAATAACTTTAATTAAGAAAACACACACACATATACACACACACACATATATATGTATATATACATACACACACATACACACACACACACACACACACACATATATATATATATACATATGTAAAATTCACTTAGTTCAGGGGAAAATGTCAGAACCCTGAACTTCAGAGAAAATACACAGAAATACAGATTAACAGACAGTGCTTCCAGCTGCTTGACATAAGCAATACATACATCATAGATCAACAGACAGATGCAACTGTCTGACCATACACACATAGTTACCAGAGAGAGAAGCACCAACATCTGGGTTTTCAAAGCGGGGGGTGGGGTGGGGTGGAGGAGGGGCTGCTTAGTGGCTTCTCAGAGTCTCATCTGGCACACAAAAAAACCTTCTTCCAAAAGATAAGCCCCAAGTAAAATCTCATCTCAGAGTACTTATACATTTTTCAGAGCCAAAGGATATCACAACCCTTGAGAACCAGTGCCTCATTTGAAAATTATCAAAAGTTGTGGGCCTCACCTAATCAAGCTTCCTGTAATGGGCAGGCCCATTAATGGGTGGGGAAGATCTTTCTGTTAAGAAGCAAAATTATACTAACAATAAGCAAAAGTGTATTATCCATACAATCAGGTAGCTTTAGGAAAGGTTGATATCAGAGATTTAGTCCTACTTGGCTCAAGGTACTTCTAATATGAGTTCCTAGGACTTCCTGGTGATGATTAACTTTGGTTCAAGAGCTGTCGGAATGAGAAGGATACCAGATCATTTGGAATGAGGACACCAGGGAACTGTCCTGTATCCTTTAGGTCTCTTCTCCGGGATGTTTTCAGGCTTTCTTCAGGCAATGAACGGGTCCACTGTGAAACAGGAGAGGGAACCACCAAGCTCAGAAGCATATCTCGGGCAGAACCTGAAGAAATTTGGTGGGAAAGAGAGATAAGGCCTGTAAGTGGTAGCACTGACTTACAATTTCTTTTATAAAATCATCAAATACACATTCCCTTTTTAAATTAGTCTATGATTCCAAGAAGTCTTGGTGGGAATACTGGTAAACAGTAAATTGTCTCATTTTTCCAAATGAGAACAAAAAATGAAGGCCTCTACTCATATAGGATTTACATTGGGGGCCCAGACTAATATGAAATGCTCTCTGATTATTGGCTTACTAGCAGATGGCAAGTGGAAGCACTGGAATTCAAACCTGGGCCTTCTGACTCCAAAGTCAATGTCCTTTCTATTATGTTATAGATGTCTTATTATCTTAGAAACAGAACAAAATGCTAAAGGAGGAGGAAAACAGAGACCAGCTTTTCTTTCCCTGTGCGTCCTCCTTTAGATATCAGAAAGAAAAGAAAAACTCAATGATCACATTCTCTATTTTTATCTAATATTTTCCCAACTCTAAACACTTTCTTGAGTACTGTTTACAAAAATAAAATGTCCTGGAAGAGACCAGAGAATTTTACCAAAAGAAGGAACCTTAGAAATCAACTTATTTCAGTTTCCTCATTTTCATAGATGGGGAACACAAAGCCTAGAAGGATTAAGTGATTTATTTGCATTCATATAGGTAGGTGATTAATGTTGAGGAAATCTGAAAGACTTTTTAAAGTCATTTTATAAAAACAACTTTTTGAAGAGTGTTCTAGCTCATTTATTCTGTTTTTCATCAACTATAGTGTTTTGTAAGATACTTCCAATTAATGGTAAATAAACCTATTGGTAGCAGAATGATTGTAATTTTTAAAATGTCCTAAAGCATCCTGGGAGAATGGCTAACATACTAATTAGCATCTGCATAATACTTTAACATTTATGCAAATTATCTCATTTGAACCCCAAAACAGACTTTCTCCATTTTGCAAAGCTGATGATTTTGTATATAAACTAAGGATTAGAAATGAAAAATAATATTATTTTATGAATAACTAGCATATCAGCAGGACAGAAAGTACTATCTAGATATTTGGGGAAAATCTTGATAATAATAACAACTGATAATTATGTGGCATTTTGAATTTCACAAAGTGCTTGTACACACACACACATATATAATTAGATTTTCTCAATCACCCTATGAGGTAGATAGAACAGTTAATATATTATAGGTGAAGTCAGAAAGTACAATAAATAATTCACATTTATAGCAGGTCTTTTTACAGTTTACAAAGCACGTTCATCACAACAGCCTCATTATTTCCACTTATAAAAGAGAACTGGGGAGTAGCAATAGTACCAATGATGATAACCGTAATAATAACTATCAGCTGTGTAGAACTGTAAAACTTGCAAAGCACTTTGCATATGTTAACTCATTTAATACAGCTGTGCAAAGTAGGGACTATTACTATTGATGTTTTATAGATGAAGAACCTGAGACATGGAGATGTCCATTTGCCCAGGTCAAAAAGTGACTAAGTGTCTGAGTTTGTCTCACTAACACCTTAGCACTCTCTCTATTACACCAGACTATTGTGACATTCATCCATCATACTCATTATTAAATAGCAGGCCTGGCGTTGCATCTTTTTTCTGATTTTTAATTTATTTTTTCCTACCATACCACTATGATCTGGTAAAATTCATACAGGAAAAAAACAAGAGAAAGTAGAGCTCTGTTAATAATAGTGTTCCAAAAGAGGACTGCTGAAAATTATGGAAACAGCTTTCTCTAAGTTGAAACACAAAACGAAATTCACTGAATCCTCAGGAAATCAGTTTCCCTCTTCTTCACTGGAGGTCAGGCATGGATGGACTGGGTGACCTCTTCCACCTCTCCCAACTTTTGGGTTCTACAAACAAGCATCCTGTCTACAACATAACCCACCAGTAGTGATCCAACTTTTTTTGGAAGCAAATGAAGAGGAGCCCATCCCTTCCAGGAGCTGTACAGTCTCCCTTCTTTAGGACAGCTCTCCTTAGTAGGAAGCTTTTCTTCACAGAAGTCTCTACAGGGTTAAAGCTTAAAGCTCAAAACTATGAGAAGACTTTTGGAATGACCTTGTATCTGCTTTGTATCTTCACCCCCTGTTCCCAGCTTTGCTTTCTAGAAATAAAGGAGTCCAATCCCTTTCCTATAAGACAGCTATCACATCCTCCCTCCCTCGTTTTACCTTTTCTGGGCTGAACAACTTGGGTTCCCCCTCAAACCATACTCTCACAGTAGGTTGGGAGTTCACTTACCCACCCCACCCCCCAGAGCTTTTCAAACCCCTTGGTGATGTGGGGTGGGGAGAAGGGAGCCTGTGGTAAC
The DNA here is from genome assembly GCA_023548195.1 of Bettongia penicillata ogilbyi. Lineage (NCBI taxonomy): Eukaryota > Metazoa > Chordata > Mammalia > Diprotodontia > Potoroidae > Bettongia > Bettongia penicillata. The sequence goes on along the minus strand of JAJHZJ010000373.1, from coordinate 3,494,127 downwards.
TGGGCGCTCAGTTCACTGGGAACAGCTTGGAAGCCAGAGCAGAGCCCTTTTTGGAGTGAGAGAGAGGAAAAAGTTGACTCACCCAGGAACTTCTTGTTAAGAAGCAGAGACCCCGAGCCATTCCAGTGCTTGTCTACTAGTTCCAGGAGCTGTCGGAGCACCCTGGCCACATGCGAAGTCCTGGCAATGGGTGGAGGACTATGGTCTCCTTGCAAACCATGCAGACTGCCCAGGTCACTAGAGAGAGGCTCAAGAAAGGAAGGAAGCACACCAACCAATGTCATTCTGACTCAAGAAAAGGCAGCAGAGACGCAGAGATCAAAGTAGTGCTGCCACAGAACCTGTGGCCTTATTTTTTCCAATCAAAATTCATTATATTACACTACATTTTCAATAGCTCAGGTAAACATAAGAATCACCTCTTCCAAGAGAGATGCAAAGATATAATTCATATGTGCTATCACTGATATCTTTGGATATTTTTCAGGGAAAAAAATCTACCTTCAATATCAATATCCTGCTGACCAGCCCCATAAATTTTTCAGCCTATGATACTTTTGTTCTTGAAACTATAAATCATAAGCTCTAGCTAAACCTATACCTAAAAAAACTCATTAAGTAGGAAAGCACCAATAATGATCACGAGATAAAAACAGCATTTTATAGCAACTAAAGTTTACTAAGCACTTTCATTACAATAACTTTGCCTAGGAAGTCAGTGAGGAAATAGATTTTGAGAAGTTACTGACTTGTAGAGGGTCACTCTGTAAGCCCCCTGCCTCTGATTCCAGGGCTTTTTCCACACCCTGTGCCCCTCACACTGTTTTGCATCTGTGACCTGGACTACACATTAGCATACACTATAGTAAGAGGTGCAAGAAAAACTGATTTATTTATTATTTCAGCAAACAATTCTTGAGTACCATTTCTATAGAAAGTGCACCATGCTAGGAACTGTGAAGAGATACAAAGAAATAGAAGTCACAGGCCCTGTCCTTGAGGACAGCATGATCTAAAAAGCAGCTCAGGCAAAACACATATGAAAAGTTGGATCTGATATAGAGTAATATGGGACTGAGTCTCAAATAAGTGTCAAAAAGTACCACAGGAATTCAGAAAAGGGAGCACTTGGAGGAAATTGGAAGAAATGGGACTAAAAGTCAACCTGGGAAGATGTGGAAGGGAGAGAGAGAGTAGGGTTGAAGGTGTGAAGAACTGTGGTGCAGGCTGAGACAGAGAGCACAAGAATGTAAGGAAAGCATGTTATGGGAAAAGGAGATGGACCAGACAGTTTATAGAACCCACAGCTTAAGAAGAGTTAAAGGGGTCTTGAGTGGAAAATATCTAAGAAGCCCTGATTTACATTAAAAAAACAGCATGACATAGCACTGGAGAAGTAGGTTAAGGAGGGATTGTGGAGGGCCAGATTCAGAGGTCTGGGGATTGAAGAGATTTGACAATGAAGTTAAAATGAGAAAACCTTTGGAAGAAAAGGAAAAGAGAAGCCAAGCGGTCGAGGAGGTGAGCTCCAAAGAGCCAGAGACATTTACAACTTGGCTCTGTGTTAGAGAGCAGCAGGCATGGAAATGGGCAAAAAAACTACACAATGACCTGTCTCTCCCACTCTCACAAAATCTACCCTGAGTCAGTCCAGCCCCGTGATCTCTCATTCTTTCATGGTGAAGTTTCTTGATCACACTGTTTACATCAGAGCCTCCGCATCCTTTCCTTTGACTTGTTTTAATTCTCTAGAATATGGTTTCTGACTTCATTCACTGAAACTGTTCTCTCCAAAGTTATCAATGATCTCTTGCTTGACAGACTGAATGATCTCTTCTCAATCCTCATCATCCCTGATTGCCCTCTTCTCCTCGACATTCCTTTCCAAATTTTCAACGCCTTGCTCTAACCTGGCTCTCCTCCAGTCTGTCTGACAGTCCCTCCTCAGCATCCTTTGCTCGATTCTCCTGCTAACAGTGGGTGTTCCCCAGGGCTTTGTTCTGGGCCCTTCTTTCTCCTCTCCGCCTATTTTGCTTGGTGTTTTCATCAGCTTCCATGAATTCAATGATCATCTCTCTGCAACTGATCTCAGATCTATTTATCCAGCCCTAACCTTGCAGCTGATCTCCAGTCTTACATCATCTCATCTCAAACTAGATGTTTAGTAGATTTCTTAAATTCAACATTGTCCAAAACTGAACTTACTATCTTTCCTAATTTACCTATTATTGTGGAGGGGACCACTGTGCCAGGCACCCAGATTCACAGCCGAGGTGTCAGACTCAACTTCTCACTCTCACTCACCCCCTCCCCCATCTAACTGGTTGCCAAATTCCGTCAACTCTACCTTTCCAGCATCTTCTGAGTAGTGCCCCCTGTCTCCTCTGATACTCTGCCACCGTGGTAGAGGCCCTCCTCACTTGATACCTGGACAACAACTTTCTGAGTGGTCGCTTGGGTCCATCCTCCACTCAAAAGCTATCAAAGAGAGCTGGTAAAGTACGTCTCACCACATAAGTCCTCCAGCAACTCCCTATCACACCCAAGATGACACACAAAATCCTCCATTTGGCTTTTCAAGCTCTTCATGGTCTTGCTCCTTTCCAGTCTTCTTTCACCTTACTCCCCACACTGGCCTTGAAACGCAAGGTATTCCAACTCCTTGATTCATGAATTTTTGCTGACTGTCCCCACATCTAGGATGCTCTTACTCCTCACCTCTGCCTTCTAACTGCTGTCAGGTCCCAGCAAAAACCACCTCACGAAGCTCCTCCGTGATTATCTCTAACTTGGATGAGATGTATCTTGTTTGTACATATTTGCATGTTGTGTCTTCTAATAGATGCTGAGCTCTTTAAGAGCAGGGACTGTTTTTACCTTTTTTTTTAAATTGTATCTCCATTTGTTAGAGGACCTGGCACATAAGAAGTGCTTACTAAGTGCTAACTGACTTGACTTGATTTGATGACAGTAGAGTAAAATCTTACTAATTCAATATAAGGTAGAGATGGAGGAACAGGAAGGAGAAAATCTTGCCTAATTTAATTAAAAATAACAAGGTTATCAAATAACAAGGGTTCAAAATTGTCTTACTGCTCTCAAATACTGCATATATCATAAACTAATAAACATTAGTAATAATTGATCAAATTTAAAACATCGCAACATCTTATACTGTGTGAGTTCGTCCTTCATTGCTGAAGACCTCGCCATCAGAGAATGATGACATGACTTGCACTTGACTTTGTTTCGAGTGAGGGAGGGCTGTGCAGGTCACCAGCCTCACTTCTCCTCCAGAGCCATCTGAATCTAATGACCGGATATTCATCAGGATGACTGGAGATGACCAGGATGAGGCAGTTGGGGTTAAGTGACTTGCCCAAGGTCACACAGCTAGTGAGTGTCAAGTGTCTGAGGTGACATTTGAACTTGGGTCCTCCTTACTCCTGCACTGGTGCTGTATCCACTGCACCACCCAGCTGCCCCAAATCTTATACTATTCAATATAACTTTAAAAAATCCTAAAATTATACCAAACTTGCACAGATACCTTGATTCCCAGAAAGGACTTTTGCTTTCTTTTGACCTCTACTTTCCTTCTGCATTTATCAGGGGCTTTTTTGTATCACCATGATGGGGTATGTGTCCCCTTGCAGACTTTGATAAGCTCTAGGAGGACAAGGAGTGCCTCTTATCTCTCTTTTTATCTCCCGACTGCCTATCACAGGGACTTTTAGTTATTCCACAAATATTTATCATGGGTGCTTGGAGGTGATGAAAATAATTAAAATGACCCAGTGTCTGCCCCTATGGAGCTTCCAGTCCCAATCTACTTGCAGAATATGATTTGTAAACAGATAAGTCCGAGAGAAGGTAGAAAATGATAGAGGCAAGAAAACAGAAAGTGCTGTCAGGGAAATGTGAACAGGGAGAAATTGCTAAGACAGGTGATGAAAATCAAAGAAGAGTTACAAGGGTAGTGGCATCTGAAGCATATCTGGAAGAGAAGAGTTCTGAAAGGCAGAGATAAAGGAACTATCTATCCCTGGCATGGAAGATGGCATGAACAAATGCACAAAGATCAGAAGATTATAGATTTGGAGCTGGAGTAGAACTTAGAAACTATTCCATCAAGCCCTTCACTGTACAGATGATGAAACTGAGGCACAAGTAGTAGAGGCCGAATTTGAACTCATTCTAATTGAGAGAAGGCACATAAAATTCAGGTGTGTCAAATTCCAGTTTTTAAAGGAACAAAAAGTGGGAGTAATGTGTGTGTTTGTCCTTTGTTGCTGAAGAAGACCATGCCATCAATGACATGACTTGCACTGGACTTTGTTTTGAATGAGGGAGGGCTGTGCAGGTCACCAGCCTCACTTCTACTCCAGAGCCATCTGAATCCAGTGACCAGATGTTCTTCAGGATGACTGGAGATGAGCCAGGATGAGGTAAGTGGGGTTAAGTGACTTGCCCAATGTCACATAGCTAGTGAGTGTCAAGTGTCTGAGGTGAGATTTGAACTTGGGTCCTCCTGACTCCTGCACTGGTGCTCTATCCACTGCACCACCTACCTGCCCCCGGGAGTAATGTGAAATAAGTCTCAAAAGACAGGTTGGGACTGAGGCTTGGGAGATCTTAAATGTCAGGCTAAAATATTTGTATTTTAGCCACTGAAGATTTCTGAGAAGGGGAGTGGCATGTGCTGTAGAAGGGACTGTTGGCAGCCTTATGAAGACTAGCCTGGAGATAACAAGACAGGAGTCAAGAAGACTCAATTCATTGGGGGCTTAATTTACGTGTTGAATTAAATTGAACAAATTTGTCTGACACAGAAGAATTTGCTGCCAGATCAATTTAGGACCTCTTACTCAATAATAATCATACATGCTGATGGATAAAGGATGATCAAATAATTCTAAATTGAGATATTGATGAGGTTTTGCTGTACAAACCAAAATACAGATTCAATCATTCCTATAAGCAATTTATGCTGATATTGATTATAATTATACAGTGATTTTCAAATTTTTGGTCTTAAAACATCTGATGAAGACAGAAGCCTGTGGATTATGGACCATACCTGCCCCTGCTTGTCTGTGCTTAAAATACCATATTAGTGGGATCATTAGGAAGAATAGTGCTATTTTTGTTGAGTTAACACCAAAGTATATTACAAATTATTCATTTGTATCAGAAACAAAAGTATAGGTATATTCACATGTAGATATAAGTACAGTATTTTAATGTGCGGAACCTCTAGAAGCTTCTGTTATTTCTGGATTCCCTTCTATTTAGGATCACAGATTATCAGAGATGTAAAAGACCTCAGTAATCTAATTCACACACAAACACATAGCCTGTGGGCATAATGCAGCTAGAACCAGATTAAACTATAAATGGCAAGTTTTTAACAAAATAAATAAAAACACAATATGAGTAACATTCGTATGTGATTTGAAGTCAATATGCACCTTTAAGGATCCTTATGTGCAGTTTAGTGTCCCTACCTCCCAAGTTTCTATTTGAGTTTGACGCCTGTGCTCCAACCCAACCCCTTCATTTTATAGTTAAGGAAACTGAAGCACAGATACGCCTAAGTTCACACTGGTAGTAAGTTAGTAGAAAAGCTGGGATTTGAATCCACCCAGGTCTTCTGACTTCAAATCTAGTGCTCTCACCCAGTCCAGCCCCAAAGTGGCTTCCCCACTATGTTCCCTCTCTCACATTTGCAGTGGAAAAGTAGGTAAAATTCACTCCACTATAGGGATGAATGAGGCACAGAGATCACAGGAAAAATCTCAGGCTTTGACCTTTCCTCCTTAACTTCTGCCTTCAAAGTCAACTGCATGTTTCTGATTATACTATTTAGGAATTTATCCCCACAAAAAGAAACAGTTCTAATGTAGTTTTGATTAAGAACACAAACACTTGCCTCATTGTTGGGAACATCTTTGAGTCCATGATTTGGTACCATGCTTGAAAGAATACTGTCTTTCCTCTGAAATCCCCTTCTAGTTGGGCTTATGGATCTCTTTGCCAAAAGTACCCTGTCTTCTTGAGTCCCTGAAGGTAACAGGAATGTCCGTAGAGAGTTTCCCACAGCAGTACTACTCATGAAAGACCCATGTGCTTGTGCTAAATCGGCAAGGCCCACAGATAACTGTGGTTCAGTGTTGACCAGCAGAGTTGAATCACTGCTAAAATGGCTGGTGGTATATAGATCTGTGGAGGGAATATGCCAGAAAATGAAAATTCTCTGAAGCAGGATCCATCACTTATTCTACAAGTAGTTTCTTCTTAAAGTCACAATTCATTGCTGTGGACAATTTGCTGGTGTCATCACACACTGAGTGTGTGTGTGTGTGTGTGTGTGCTGCCAGTCAAGTTTGAAGACCCATGATTGATACAAAGCTGCTGGCATGACCTCTACTACAGTTTCATTTGCTGAACTACAATATGATATGATTGTGGAGCGCAAACTTCAACAATGAAAACTACTTCTCTAATACCATATTATATATCAATTCATATTCATTCCAAGATAGGGATTCTATACATCACTAATTATCCCCGAATCACAACTCAAGATATGTTGGTCTAGACACTCAACATTTCCTTGCTGTTGACCACCACCTTCCCTCCTTTGAAAAGGGCCCTGACCAAATCAAAAGCCTTGCTACCTGAACTGAGCTTCAACAGTCTTCCAGCAGTGGAGTCCGAGTCAGTCAAAGGAGTCATTATATCTCCACAGGAGTGGGATGAAGTGGACTTGACATCATTCAAAGATTTTGTACTATAGTCTTGGTAACTCTTGCTTCTCTGATGAGTCTGGGATTTCCTGCTAAAGCTTCCATGTAAGGTTATGGAGTGAGGATAGTGACTGTTGTAATTATCTTTAGGTAACTGATACGGATGAATCTGACTTGAATCTCCTACATCCAAGCGTTTATTTGATAAAGCTTCATGGCTAATTTGATAAACATCAGTCTTTGGTATTAACTCTTTCTCTGGAGAAGAACCTAAAGATTTATCCTCTGAAAAGGTTAGTCGATATCCTTCTTTAGCCATCTTATCTGGAGCCCGGACTGAAGACTGAAGAGATGAGTAGCACCTGAATTCTAACAGAATACAACCACGGCAAAGGAAAAAAAAAAACAAGAATGAGAATTTGTCATTGGCCAGAGGGGTATCACTGTACCCAGGGCATATCAGTTAGGGTGGTTTAGATAGAAGGGAAGAGAATCAAAGGACTCACACAAATCATAGGATGCTAAGATTCGCAGTTGAAAGGGACCTTCGAGATCACCTAAGATGACCCCCATCATTTTACTGATGAGGGGACTGAGGTTTTTAACAAAAGGCATTATAATCACAGAATATTAAGAGATGCAAGGCAATGTTAGAGGTCATCTTGTCCAACCCTTCTCCCCTTATTCCATTTTACTGACAAGGAAACAGAGGCTTAGAAAAGAGAAATGACTCGCTCAATGACAGAACAAGTTAGTAAATGGCATAACTAGAATTCACACCAAGGTCTCCTGTGCTACAGTACCATCAAACCATGCTAAGCCTGGGAAAAGAATCTGCCATAGGCCAGATGAGAACCATTTCTATTTAATTTATTAGGAACTTCCTTCAATCAAATTGACTCTTTGGGATGGAAAGTTACAGGAGTGGCAAGGAAACTCCTAAGGAAGGTTTAGAAAGCTCTTCCCTCACAACAATCCCGTGGGACAGACTGTACCAATGTCATCATCCTCATCTTATGAGTGAGGCCACTGAGGCTTGGAGAGATCAAGTGATTTGCCCATAATCTCACATAAAATGTGTTGGAGATAGGATTCAAGCTCAGATCTCCTGAAACCAAATCATGCCCTCTTCCTCCTCCACCATCATATCTCCTCTGTCATCTCTAGTGGGAAAACCAGGCCTGGAATATCCCATTTGCCCAGCCTTAGAGACATTCTCTCTCAAGAGAGCTGTGGCTTCCCCTGGAATTCAAAGCTAGGACCAACAGGGGGAACAACCTTTCAAGGCAAGCACAGCACAAAAGATGCAGCCTCTGTTCAGCTGGATGTTTCAGGGATCCCAAGACTCAAAGATCTCTTTAAAAGCACAGAAGATGCAACAACTGAGCTAGACAAGCTGAATGTTGAAAATGGAACCCAAATCATTGGAAGTATATCCTTTGGAGCAAATGTTATTCAGGAAGTATTACGTTTGAACTTATTCATAAATTCCCAGCATAAAATACAATAAAGTTATAAAATTAAGGCACATTTCAATAAAAAGAAATTTTTTCTTATTTACCTTTGTATCTTCATAGTTCCAAATATAGTGCATTCATTACATGTAGGAGAAAAATGTTTTTTAATAAACAAATAACAAAAATCTAAGCATAACCAAAGAGATTAAATTAGAAATATTCAGTCTTAAAGAAGGAGAACCACATAGGTCACTACCCCAAGTAGTGATTATCCCCTACAAAAGGGTTGTCAATGTAGGCATCTAGCACTGAGAACCATCATCCAATTCTTCCCATAGAAGTGTAGACTTTGAATGCAAAATATTTACCATCTTCCTGGTGACTGTCACCTGGCAGCTCCCTTCTTGCCACTTCTTGTAGCTGAAAAATATTTGAGAGGATAAATATGAGAAATGGAAGAACACAGAAAGTAAGAGAATGCAAAGTACATATATTAGATAAGTTACAAAAATGTCCCTCTGTTGAAGAAAAAATACTTGAAAAGAAATAGACATCTAAGTGAAGGTCCTGTTCCAAGTCTACAGGGAAGTTCAAAGAACTGCTTTAGTGAAGACGGGATTCTTTTGATAAGTTAAACAGTATTAGAAAAGGCAAGGATGTTTTAGATAAAGTTGTGAAATACTGTATATTCTTTGCTTTGAATACTTTATTATAGAGGTGAGGTATGAAATACTTCTCTGACACAAAAAAAGGGGGAGAGGGGACACATATCAATTTTGTCATCTGCCAAAGTGGATTAAAGTTATATTGAGGTAGAGTGAAGGGACTGAAGTGAGGCAGGATTAGACTGAGATATCATCCTATTTCTTTTTAGGAGGATCCTTTCAAGGATGGATGGTGGATAAACTCAACATACTAATTTATTTCTCAATTTGAAATAATATTATAAGCTATTTAATTTCTTCCCATTCCTTGCCTTTCAAGTTCTAACTCTGACTTCAAAATTGAAATTAGATTCTAAAGTGAAAACTGTAAAGTCCCTTATGTCAATTTTTCAATATAAATATAAAGGTAAAACAAACGTTAAAGACATTTTGCAGGGCTCCCAATTAAAATCTTCAAAGATTGCCTTAGAGACGACACCAAATGTGTGCTTTTCTATCCATTACCAATAAGGAAGCCATTTGTTATTGAAGGACCATTGGCTTTGGAGTCAGAGGTCTTGCGTTTGAATTATAGTTCTGCTACCTAATACCTGTTTATAACCTTGGACAAGTCATTTAATTTCTCTGGTCCTTTGTTTCCTCATTTATGAACTAAGGAAGTTGAACTAAATGATCTTTAAGGTCCTGTCCAGCTCTAAATCTAATGAGATGCCATTCCCAAACTGAGAAAAAATATTATTTTTTTATAATTTATTTATTTTTCAGTTTTCAACATTCACTTCCACAAGGATTTGAATTCAAATTTTCTCACCATCTCTCCCCACCTCCCCATCCCAGGACAGCATGCACCCCATTCACCACTTCTTCCAGTCTGTCCTCCCTTCTATTACCCAACCTTCTTCCATCCCCCTTCCCCTCCATTTTCCTGTTGGGCAAAATAGATTTCTATACTCCATTGCCTGTATATCTTAATTTCCAATTGCATGCTAAAACAATTTTTAACATTCATTATTAAAGCTCTGAGTTCCATATTCTCTCCCTCCCTCCCCATCCACTCTAATTGGGAAAACAAGCAATTCAATACAGGTCATATATGTGTAACAATGCAAAGAACTTCCATAATAGTTATGTTGTAAAAGACTAACCACATTTCCCTCTGTCCTATCCTGCCCTCAGTTTATTCCATTCTCTTCCTTGACTTGTCCTCCCACAATAGTGTTTGCTTCTGATTATCCCTTTTCCCAATTTGTTGTCCCTTCTATTATCTTCCCTCTCCTATCCCTTTCCTCCTTGTCTTCTGCAGGGTAAAATAAATTTCCATATCCAATTGAGTGTGTGCTATTCTTCCTTAAGTCAAATCCCATGAGAGTAAGGCTCACTTTTTCCTTTCATCTCCCCCCTCTTCCACTCCATTGTAAAAGCTTTTTCTTCCCTCTTTTAGGTGAGATGATTTGCTACATTCTACTTCTCCCATTCTCTTACTCACAGTACATTCCATTCAACAGTAAATTTTATTTTTTCAGGTATTCTCTCTTCATATTCAGCTCAGCCTGTGCCCTCTGTCTATATATATACATGTATGTACATGTATATATACATATACACACATACACCCATGTACATATATATACATACATACTCATACACACCTACATATATATTCCCTCTAACTACTCTAATACTGAAAAAGGTCTCATGAGTTACAAATAACATCTTTCCATGTAGGAATGTAAACAGTTCAACTTCAATGAGTTCCTTAAGCCTTCTCTTTCCTGTTTACCTTTTCATATTTCTCTTGATTCTTGTATTTGAAAGTCAAATTTTTTATTCAGCTCTGGTCTTTTCAACATGAATGCTTGGAAGTCCTCTACTTCATTGAAATTCCATTTTTCCCCCTGAAGTATTATAGTGAGTTTTGCTGGGTAGATGATTCTTGGTTTTAACCCTATCTCCTTTGACCTCTGGAATATCATATTCCAAGTCCTTCGATCCCTTAGTGTACAAGCTGCTAAATCCTGTGTTATCCTAATTGTATTTCCACAATACCTGAGTTGTTTCTTTCTGGCTGCTTGTAATATTTTCTCCTTTACCTGGGAACTCTGGAATCTGGCTACAATATTCCTAGGAGTTTTCCTTGGGGGATCTCTTTCAAGAGGTGATTGGTGAATTTTTTCCATTTCTATTTTACCCTCTATTTCTAGAATAACAGAGCAGTTTTCCTTGATAATTTCTTGGACAATGATATCTAGGCTCTTTTTTTGATCATGGTTTTCAGGTAGACCAATAATTTTTAAATTATATCTTCTGGATCTATTTTCCAGGTCAGTTGTTTTTCCAATGAGGTATTTCACATTATCTTCTATTTTTTCATTCTTTTGGTTTTCTTTTATAATTTCTTGATTTCTCATAAAATCATTAGCTTCCATCTGGTCCATTCTAATTTTTAAAGAACTATTTTCTTCAGTGAGCATTTGAACTTTCTTTTCCATGTGACTAATTCTGCTTTTTAAAGCATTCTTCTCCTCAATGGCTTTTTGGACATTTGGGTTAGTCTATTTTTAAAGGTGTTATTTTCTTCAGCATTTCTTTGGGTCTCCTTTAGCAAGCTATTGACTTGCTTTTCATGATTTTCTTGCATCACTCTCAGTTCTCTTCCCAATTTTTCCTCCACCTTTCTTACTTGATTTTCAAAATCTTTTTTGAGCTCTTCCATGGCCTGAGACCATTGCATATTTTTTTTGCATTTTTTTTTGCATTTTTTTTGGAGGTTTTGGATGTAAAAGCCATGACTTTGACATCTTCCTCTGATGGTATGCTTTGTTCTTCCTCATCCAAAAGGATGAAAGAAAATACCTTTTCACCAAAAAAGTAACCTTCTATAGTCTTATTTTTTTCCCTTTTTTGGGCATTTTCCCAGCCAGTTACTTGATTTTTAAGTCCTTTGTCAAGTGGAGGCTATATTGCCCTAGGCTTCAGAGGTTTTGTGCAGCTGTTCTCTATCTCTATCTCTAGGGACTTGTAAGTTCTCAGTTCCTCCAAGGCACAATCAAGAAGAGGAGTTTACTCCTCTCCTGGCCTGCACCCTGGTCTGTGAGAAACCACAAGCACTCTTTTCTGCCCTGGAACTGTGAGTAGGGTTCCCTCTACACAGCCACCACCAGCTCCACCATGCCAGCACCAATGCTCTTCCTCACCCCCAGGACTACCACTCAAGGCTGAGATCCAGATCAGCTGCTCGATTCCTCCATGGTCTTTAGCCTGAGGGCTCCAAAATTGGTTAGTGGCTGCCACTACCCCAGGGCCAAGACTGGGGCCAAACCCCACTCCCCTCTCATCCAAGTGAAAGAGGTTTCTTATTGACCTTTGAAGCTGTCTTTGGCATTTGTGGGTTGAGAAATCTGGGAATCACAGTTGCTACCCCATGATTCTCTGCCGTGAAGCCTTCTCCAGTCCTGTCCATGTTCTGCAGCACGGCCAAGGCTAGGCCACAGCCTGCTCTGAGTCTGGTGCAATTGACCTTTCCCGTCAGCCTTCCAGGCTGTCTTGGACTGGAAATCTGTTTCACTGTCATTTTGTGGCTTCTTCTGCTCTAGAATTTGTTTAGACTCATTTTTTACAGGTATTTTATGGGTTTCTGGGGGAAGAGCTAAAGTAGGTCTGTTCTACTCAGCCATCTTGGTTCTGCTGCAAAAAAAATATTATTATTACAGTCAATTTTTGATTCATCAGGAGTTGACCATTCAGCTCATCAATACCTCCACCTAAGGTAGTGTAAAGAAAAAGAGAACACTACAAACACTGCTGCTTCCACTATTTTTACTCATGAAAATCACCTAATGATTGCCTCCTCACTCTACAACGATATTTTAAAGTCAAAAGAAAATCAGTAACTTTTCTTTTCCCCAATCTTATATGTTCACTGCCTTTTGCATCCCATTCCATCTACCCTTTCCCTTTTCCTCTTTCTCTGCTCCATTATGGAAAGGACAAGAATAGTTTTTATTATGGGAACACAGAAAACTGAATGAAAAAAAGTAGAGCTGAGGTGAAAATCAAGATGGCTGGAGGTGTAAGACACAAAACTAACATAAAAGTGTTAATCATATACATGAAGACTATGGTTCTGGTGCAAGGTTAGGTGGTGAAGGGCTGAAATAAAATGAAGTGGTGCTATCCTTCACATCTACTGGAAACAATCTTAAAGAGTTGGGAAGGAATTTGGCTAAAAGCATATCTTCCTAGAACATCTTCTACAGCCATCCTTTTAGACCACTAGAGAAGTAGCTATCTCGGGAAGCGCCCTATTCTACTTTGAGACAGCTCCAAATGTTAGAAAGCTCTTACACTGAATCAGTCTCAGCCTCTTGTATCTTCTTGCATTACTCTGTATACATGACAGTCCCAGAACTATAGAAAGAAAGTTATTACGCTCCCAGATTAAGGCTATTATGCCTCTCCTAGGCTAAATACCCCAAGTTTCTTCTCACAGTTCCTCTTGGGCCATGCTTTTGAGGTCCCCATATCCTAGGATGCAGCACAACTTAACAACATCCCTCTTACAGTGTGGTACTCAGAGTTATATTCTAGAAGCGCTCTGACTAGGGTAGCACATGGTGGGAAAATCACCTCTTGTCTTGGATGTCAACTTCTGACTATGTTGTCTTTCTTGGCAGCCACATCAAAATGGTGAGTCATACTGAGCTTGCAGCCACTTTAGTTTCATATGAACTGCTTTTAGAAATAAATGTCTAATAAAAAGAATTCATTTGTCCAAGTTCTTTCAGCTTGTTCATGGATATTTTAGAATCATCAATATTATTAGTTTGCATTGATGGATTTGTTAGAATAGCAAGAAGGTGAACACATTACCTGGGTTCCCAGGGGGAAAGTGTCTAGCTCCTGATCAGCTGGATTGCTGGCTTGGCTTGCAGAAGCACTTGTTAGCGAATCCTTTAATTCCCGGTTGGGGAGAGGAAGGAAATGTCCTTTGCTTAATTCTGTGTTAAAAGGAAAGGCATCCAGTGAAGCACTGATCAAACTTCAGAGGCACCTTTCCCAAGAAAATATACTATAAATTTTGGCCCCCAAGCAGGAGGCCTCCAGCCACAAAACAGCAACCAGGTGAGAAACATGGAAACAATCCATGGCCTTATATATCCCCATAACCCAACTCAGCTGATTCACCTGATAACCCTGGGCCACTTAGTTTTTATGTGCCTCAGTTGTCTCATCTGTAAAATAGGTAAAGATAATTAAGACTTATTTTTTTAGGGAGAAATACTAAGCCTTTCAGTTGCCTGGCATCCTAGCTTAACATTAAACAACCAATCAAAGAAAGAAATGAACTGTTTCTTTGTCCTGTCCATCAGTGTAAGCTGAAACCAGAAAGATAAAACAGAAGAATTCTATTAGATTGTAAGATTCAAGCCCTCAGTGTAATTTATCCAGTGGCACTTGATAAGTACTTGTTATAAAGACTGCAGAATGCTGAGATCCTTAGGCTACTAAGGAGCCCTTGAGTGAAAATGAGTTTTATTTTCTTTCTGGAAAGTTCTAGCAGGACTTAGTAAGGCACTAAGACAGGATGGTAGAGAGGGCTTCTGATTAAGAACATGCGCATCCAATTCTAGTCTGCTTACCTCTGGGCAACAGAACTACTGTGAGTCTGCAGCAGAGAAGACAAGGAGAGGATGAGGCCATGCTTCTGGAAACTCATTCCATTCAAGGACTTGGAATGTTTACTGCTCCTCAGCTGCAGAGACTGAAATACTCTACTTAAAAGAGAAAATTTCCTTCTACAGAGCATTTGCTCTTAGACTGCTTTCCTCAGTGACTAAATAGCCCCCAGAACAAATGCCTTCTGCCCTACCACAGAAAGCACCATAGAAAAAACAAGACAGGGGCAGCTGGATAGAGCACTGGCCCTGGAGTCAGGAGGACCTGAGTTCAAATGTGACCTCAGACACTAGCTGTGTGATTCTGGTCAAGCCACCAAACCCCACTGCCTCAAAAAAAAAAAAAAAAAAAAAAGCAAGACAGTAATCACTGGTTATTGTAAGTGTTTACAAGCTTACAAATAGGGCTTCATATCCATCTGGGGAAACAGACTTGAATTGTAACAGTAGAGATTTAAATTTAGCAATAAAGGAAGAACTGTCTGACAATAATGAAAGGGAATGAGTTACTGAGTAAGGCATTGTTCCTTGTTCTCTAAGATGGTTGACATGGTGATATCTGGAAACTGGGAAATAAGACTAAAGAACCATTCAAATTCCTTTTAAACTCACAGATTACACTAAAACATTGTGGAGCACTAAAACATCATCTCTATGAACTCTCAGTCCACACTCCTTAGCCTGGTGTCAAGACAACCCAAGATTCTGACCCCAGCCAACACCTCCCACTAATTGCTCACAAGAATGACTATTTTGGTTACATCTAGGTTTCTGTACTAACTTTGCCCTTAATGTCCCAGGCTCTTTCCCTCCACACCTCTGCTCAAGCCCTCCTTTTTGTCCAGGTTCTGCCAGCAAGCCCTCTAATACTCAGCCCCAGGTTCACCTCTTGGAGACCTTTCCCAATCATTTAACTTTCTCAGGACATCAGTGTCATTCCCTGACACTTGTGCATATTGTTTTGCTACCTTTTTTAAAAAAATGATTCAGCATTCAATTTAAATAACACTAAGCACCTACTCTGTTCAGGGCACTGTGCACTGGGGATGCAAAGAAAAATCCCAGACAGCAGAGGACCAGGACAGAACCTGGAGGACAAGAAAATGGTCAGCAGGAGGAGGCAGCCACTGTCCTCAACAATGCCCAAATCCAACAAGACTAGCTTTGTATTTAGCAATGAAGAGCTCTCTGATTACTTTTCAGTTTAGAATGGAGTAGAGAGGTAAGGAGTTGAGAAATCAGTAGGTTAATGAGGTAAGTGAAGGCAAAGACTGTAGCCTACTTCTAAAAGGAAAACAGCGAGGAAAGAGAAAAGACAATAGCTTGAGGGATAGCAGGGTCAAATGAGGTTGTCTGTTTTAAAGGATGTAGAAGACTTACGTGTGTTTAGCCCAGAGGGAAGAAGCCAGGAGACAGGGAAAGATGGAAGATGAGAAGGGAAAAACTCTCAGAGGTGATAGGAGAAATATGGAGTCAAGGGCATAAGGAGAGGGCCTGGCAGGAACACAAGGACATCTCTGAGGCTACAATATTGGGAGGTGTAGTAAAGTAGAGGTGTAGAGATTTTGAGATATGAAGTAGGGAACATAAAGGAGCTTAGGTGGATGGGCTTGAATTTTCTCAATAAAAGTGGAAGGTAAGTTATTTACTAAGAAGGACTGGGGAGACTTGGGGAGCTTGAGGAATCTGGAGAAGGTTTGAATCCTAAAGCTACTACAGGAAGCATGACAGAGCTAACTGGGAAATGGCTAATTTCTTCTGTACAGATTTAGAAGTAGAAGGTATCTTAGAGGTTATTGACTCCAACCTCTTATTTCACAGATGAGGAAACTGAAGCCCAGAGAGGTGAGATGACATACCCTGGGTCACTCAACTAGCAAATGTCTGGTGCAGGAGTCAAACCCAAGTTATCCTGACTTCACATCTAGTTTTCTAGCTACTGTACCATGCTGCCTCTCTGTAGGGGATCCGGCTGATATGGATGAAGCACAAGATCAGAGAAGGCAGAAGATGGGAGTGATTCAGGCTTGAGGCCTTGCAGGGCCTAAGTGCCAGAAGGACAAGGGAACACATGATTCATGGGAAAGGGATAGGGTTAAGGTTGTGAGGCAAGGAAAAGGAGGTTGTGGGAACAGGGAGGGATGAGCTGGGCCTGGTGGTGCTGTGATGTAATAGGCTATGCTGATCAGGTTCCCAAACTAACAGTGAGTGCCCAGAAACTGGGAGACCCCTGGGTGGCCTAAGGAAAGGCGAACTGGCCAAAGCTCTGGTGCTGGTCAGTAGTGAGATTTTGCTTGTGAATAGCTCCTGCACTAGGGAGACCAAAATCTTGAAAAGACAAACAAAATAAAAAAAAAACCCAAAGAGATGGAAGGACTGGAGGTCATGGTGAGGATGAAGAAAATGTTTAAGGAAAATGAGGTAAGGATAGTGAGAAAGGAAGGAAATTATAATCAGAAGGGAACTTCAGAATTCAGTATAATAGAAGTAGAACAATTTTGCTTTAAGAATAATTTCTTTTTAAAATTTAATTTTATTATTTTTAGTGAACAAAAATCAATTTCTGAGGCATGACCACCCCTTAATGAATGGTATCTGAGACTGAATGTAAATATAAAGTACATCGAAGTTGAAGATGATAATGAACTGGAAGCCAATGTATTCAGTTATATCAAGATGAAATATCACCAAGGATGAGGAAAGTGGTTAAGGTGGAGAGGAAAACTGTAAGCCAGGCCCTGAACTTGAGAAAGAAAGAAGGGAGACCTGGAGGCTGCTGGATGGCTATAATAAGGATCTGGACAAGGTGATATGGACACATGAAATAAACCTCAAGAGAAGATTAGGCTACTGAGCGATGGCAGTAAGCAGTGAGGACTGCATCCCAACTCCTCCTCTTGACATACTGGGTCAGGAGGCATGAGAAGAGCAGCCAGCCTAGAGTGACAAGGGATAAGCCATTTCTGGAAAGAGCCAGTTTTCCATGAATGTTCGTTAGAAGATGGAAAGAATGTGATATAAAGAGATGGAGGATGAAGGGGAATATGTTTGCAACAGGCTAGGGGTCCCAGAGGAGGCGAAGGGACTAAGGAGGGCAGAATGTAATGTTGTTCCTTTTCTCCTAAAATAATCTTATCCCTCTTCTCCTTCCAATCTCATGAGGAGAAGACCAGGCACCATGTGTCACCTTTATTTCTCAGTGAGACTGAATTCCTGGAGAAAAAGGCTTTTATGTTACAGTCTTTGCCTATTCATGAATATCCAGCACATAATTATATAGATAGTAGGTGCTCAGTAAATAACACATCTAATTCTCACAGTATTTATAAGGTTTAGAAAATGCGTTCCCCCCAGCCCTGAGATAGAACGTGTAAATATCATAACAACCCAAAAGCATTTATTACATGCCTGCCACTTGTGAAACACTGTCCTAGGTGTTGAGGATTCAACATTAAAACTGAGGAATACTCCCTGCCCGAAAGAGCTGGTAGGCATATCAAGGAGATAGGTACAAGTGTGCACAGAATGAAATAAGCCGCAAGAGCGCATTGATAACCAAGAAGAGCTTCTGTAGCTAGTAGAGCTAGCAGAGCTTGAGTGGAACTTTAAAGGAGTGAGGGCATCCTAGGCATGGTGGGCAACCTGTCCAGACATGCGGATGGAAGATGTGATGATACCAGGTTTGAAGGACAACCAGTAGGCTAGTCTGACTGGAACCTATGTGAAATGAGCCTGGAAAGGCAGTCTAGGGTGGGGTTTTGAAGGGTTGTGTAATTTGTATTTTATCACAGAGTAATAGGGAGCCACTGAAGGTTCTTGAGCAAGATTCATGGTTAGATCTGTGCTCTTTCAAGGATACATAGCTAGTGAATTCATATGATTTAAAGCCAGAAAGGGCCTTTAAGATCATCAAGCTGACCTCTCATTTTACAAGTGAGGAAACTGGGACCCAGAG
Source organism: Bettongia penicillata ogilbyi (assembly GCA_023548195.1). Classification (NCBI taxonomy): domain Eukaryota; kingdom Metazoa; phylum Chordata; class Mammalia; order Diprotodontia; family Potoroidae; genus Bettongia; species Bettongia penicillata. Next base: position 3,475,626 of record JAJHZJ010000373.1, on the reverse strand, counting down.
AAGGTCCCATGCCTTACCTAATAATATCAATCATGGGTGGTAAGAAGTAGAGGCAAGATCTGAACCCTGGTCTTCTAATGCTGTATTCAATGTTCTTTTCACCATGACGTACTCTCTCTTCAAGTGGAAGACCCATATACAGAACCGAAGTCTTTCTTTCCCAATCTTGTGTTGTTTTCCTTATATCACATTCTCTCAGTGGAAATATAAGGTCTCAGAATTTAACTGAATGAAATCAAGCAAATTTGTTCTGGTTTTCCCAAGTTAGAGGTTTGCTGTATCCCTTGAAATTTCAGAAAGATTAGCTAAATGCTAAAACCTCGGAGCAAAGTTTGCCTATAAGACATGTTTAGGGATAGAAACCAAGAGTGAGAGAAATTTTCTCTCTGCAGAAAAAAGTTCCAGAAGGCGCCTCCCCAAGCTTCAGTATTCACCTCCCTCCCAAATACCAACCACCCAATAACAAAGCTGACACAACACATCAGCATAAATATACTTGCCAGTGGTTTTAATACCATGAAGTCAGTGTGTGGGAAAGAGAAAACAGACATATCTTCATTATGCAGATGAGGAGATCAAGGTATAGAAACATTAAGAAGGCCTTATGAATAGTTATTTATCTGCATTCAGGGAAATCAGTTTTTCTTGAGCAAATGTTAAAGAACATTAATTTATTTTACATCCATTTATTCACTCCTTCAACAGAGTGACTATAGAACCGTGCTAACACTGAGAGGGAAAGTAAGAAATATAAAACAAAGCTCTTACCCTTAAAGAGGTTAGAGAAATAAGATATATGTATATGTATAGATATATATGTACATATAATATATATAAATATGGGAAAGATTAATCCCATATTTATATTAGTATGCAAGAACCAAGCGAGTGGCAGGTGTAGTAAGTCTGCTGTCTTAGGTACCACCTGAAGAAAGACGAAAGGGCAAAAACCATTTCGGTGGTCCAGTTTAGTCCACTCTATACAACGAGGCCCTACTTACCAGATTTTAGGGAACAACTACCTGCTCCCAGACTAACTCACATGTAGTTTCCTCATATGTAGAATAATGGGGTGGTGTTAGATTAGATAATATCTAAGATCTCTTCCAGCCCTAACAATCTGTGCTTCTATGACTTTAAGTAAAAAATGCAAAGGGGAAATAATTTTCACCAAACCATATGTACACTTTATTCAGCAGAGGTATGACGTTTCCTCAGGATGACCAACAAGTATGCGCAGATTAGCTTTACTGATATAACTCAGTTATTTGGTTTAGAAAGTATATGGATTCAATGGGCAGGCAGCATGGCAGAGAACAGCTGGAATCCCACCTCCAACATAATTAGCTGTATGATCATGGGTACATCGCCTAATTTCCGAGTCTATAAAATGGGACAAGTTACACTTGCACTAACCACCTCACAGGGCGGTTGTGAAAAAAGCATTTTGTGAACCTTAAAACATTAAATAAATGAATTATAATTCGGTTTCTTCCAGAGGCTGATTAAAGTTACCCCACTAAGATAAACAGCAACTAAGTCAAGGTGAGATGACACAACCACAAATGGCCTCTGGGGGATCATTTTGTGTGGGGACTAAAATTCCTACACTCCAATATAACCCTGAGTTGTCAAGAAAAACGTAAATTATGTTCCATATATACAGGCAACTGTATCAGGCATTTTAGATTATAATAAAAATAAATGTTTTGTTATTAAGAGAAAGAATATAATTACCTGGAAAAATTCACCTATATATAAAAAAGCTCCTTGAAGGCAGGGGTTTGGCACTCTTTACTTCAGGATCTCCAGTGCCAGTAAGTGCTAATAAGTGATTGCATCACATCATTTCTTAGTGATAATGAATAAGAGAACTTCTGAAGGGACTTGTTTTCAGGGCTGGTGGCTTGTGCGTGCAGGTTAATTGATTAAATGTCTTGGTCAATTCATTAAGTATTTCTGGTGTCTCTGTTATGGATCTGAGTCTCTGGGCCAGAGGATTAGGAGGCCATGAGGGTAAAAACACAAGGAGAACTGATGATGATCCTTGCAGGGAGACTTATCACATACCCAATACCCCACCAAAAAGTGCAAAATGATGTGGGAGTTTACAAGGAGAAACTGGAACCAGTTTGGAGAGAAAAGAGAGAAGTTGAAACAAATGCCAGGATTTAGGCAAGGCCTTTGGACAGTGTCATCAGAAGGAGAAAGGGTGTGAAAAGAAACACTAGGTGGGGTGCAGAGAGCAGGCTAATGAATGGGCACGGGAACTGGAAGTGAGGCTGGAGGAAGTGCAGAGTCAGGAAGAGGAAGCTCAAGGAGGGGTTTCTGCTCTGGGAGGACAGGGAGGTAACAGAGAGAAAGTTGAGCTGTTCAATTCTTCCTTTGCTTCTATTCTCTCTGCCAAGGAGAATGACCTTTACACTGGAAATAACAGAATAAAAGTGGTTATTAAGGGCTTGTAAAGGGATGGGAAGAGAACACCAAGCCATCTACCTGTTGAGTTGCACCTTTGAGGGCTGAGTCACTGCCAAGAATATCTGAAAGATCCTGGAACATAGGATAGGTACCTTAAGGTCGGAGAATGACAGATGTTCAGATTCTAAAAAAAAGAATAAAGAAAGGCAGAAAGGAAAAGGGAAGAGGGAAGAGAACAGTACAAACTATCAGCCAGTGAACAAAACTCTGGGGAAATTCTACAACAGATCATCAGGTTCAAACACCTTCTGGCTATGTGACAGTAAGCAAGTCACTAAACTCAGCTTCCGCTCCCTCATCTTTGGAGGAAGTTGTGCTTGATGACTCTTATCTAAGTAAGGTCCCTACCAGCTGTAATCTATGTTCTTATAATGAATGGAATGGTTGTGGAGAATGTAGAAAGATAAACAACCATTACAAAGAATCAGTACAGCTTCTTTAAGAATACATCATAACTCAGGTTAACCTTATTTTGGGTGTATGAGTTTTTTGTTTTTGATAGATTACTAACCTGCCTGATAAAGGGAATATTATAGTTATGCTTTATTCATTTATTTAGCAAAGCATGTGGCAAAGAATCTCATACATACTATCATGGAGAAGACGAAGAGCTTTGAAATGGACAACAATGATGAGTTATTTAAAACCATAAAAGATGATGCTGTCAAAGTGCTGCACTCAATATGCCAGCAAATTTGTAAAATTCAACAGTAGCCATTAGTTTGGAAAGATTAGTTTTTGTCCCAATCCTAAAGAAGGACATTGCCAAAGAGAATGTTCAAATTACCAAACAATTGCACTCATTTCATATGCCAGCAAGATTACGCTGAAGATTCTGCAAGCCAGGCTTCCGTAGTATGTGAGCAGAAAATTACCAGAAGGGCAGGTTAGTTTTCAAAGAGGCAAAAGAACTAGAGACCAAATTGCCAACATTCCCCAGATTATGGAAAAAGCCAGGGAGTTCCAGAAAAACATCTACACTTCATTGACCACACTAAAGCCTTTCACAATAAATTGTGTCAAGTCCTGAAAGAGAGGGAAGTACCAGATCATCTTACTTGTTTCCTGAGGAATCTGTATGCAGGTCAAGAAGCAACAGCTAGAATCGAACTTTGAACAACTGACTGGTTTGCAATTGTAAAAGGAGTCCAACAACTTGCATGAAGAAAACATCATGCAAAATGCCAGGCTGTTTGAACCAAAAGCCAGACTTAAGGCTGCTGGGAGAAATATCAACAATCTCACATGTGCAGATGCTACCACTGATGATGGACCAAAGAGGAGAGTGTCAAAGCTGGCTTGAAGCTTAACATCAAAAAACTAATATCTTGGCAAATGGTTCCACCACTTCTTGGCAAACAAGAAGGAGAAGAAATGGAAGCAGTGTCAGATTTCATATTCTTAGGCTCAAAGATTGCTGCAGAAGGCAACTGCAGCCATGAAATTAAAAGATGCCTGATCTTTACAGGGAAAGCTATGGCAAATATGTACAGTATACTAAAAAGCAGAGAAATTAGCTTACTGATAAAGGTCTGTATTAGTCAAAGCTATGGTTTTTCCAGTAACAATGTATGGCTGTGAGAGCCGGACTATAAGGAAAGCTTAAGTGCTGCAAAATCAACCTTTTTGAGTTATGGTCCTAGAGAAGACTTTGGGGAGTCCCTTGGTCAGAAAGGAGACCAAATCAGTCAATATTTAAAGAAATTAATCCAGATGATTCACTGGAAGGTCAAATACTGAAGCTGAAGCATAAATACTTTGGTCACATAAGAAGACAGGACTCACTGGAAAAGACCCCAAAGTTGGGAAAGATTGAAGATAAAAGATAAGGATGGCAGGGATGAGATGGATAGATAGTGCCATGGAAACAATGAACTTCATGAACTTGGACTGACTTTTGAGAGATAGTGGAAGACAGAAAGGCCTGGCATGCTAAGGCTAAGGCCTTAATTCAGTAAGTAGTAGGGAGTAACTAAAGGTTTTTGAATGACTGCATGCCATGAGTAGAACTATGTTTTATAAAAAATTATTCTGAGAACAAGGTACTGGATGGACTGGATGTAGAGATACACCTGGTGCTGTCAGGATCCAGTTAGAAAGCTACTTCCAGTGATCCAGGTGAGAATCACACTAAAAAGGACCTGAATCAACAAGCGTGTCCGTGGTGGGAATGAATAGAGGGGCACTGATGCAAGACCCTCCAAAGATAAAACCACAGAATTTGATAGCTAATTAGATGTGAGAGCAAAGAAGTAGGAGGAATAAAGACATCTCCAGCCAAGGTGAGCAGGAGATTGATGATAAATAGAAACAGTGAAATCAGGAATTGAAATTAGCACAGGCTGGGAAAAACTGATGTACATTGAACAGTGCTGATAGGATATTGAATTGGAAATGTCTTGTAGGAATATGGGAATATTCTAGCTGGGAATATGGCACTAAGGAGACATATCAGGATTTGGGTGTTTTGGAAAATCATCCACACAGAAAACATAGTTGAAGTTACAAGAGTGTAAAGAGAGAAGAGATTTAAAAACCAGTTCTTGGGAAATGTCCACACTGGGAGAAAGGATAGGATAAGCAAAAGAAATAAAAAGAAGACTCTTTAAGAAAAACTGGAGGTAACTGGGATCACATAGTTTCTTCCCCAGTACAGACTGGGAACGATGGGACTAACAGAAACCATTCCTCTGTTAACTCTATGACATGGCAGTAATAGGTCATAATTTTGTTAGCCATGTCCAATTACTGATGGTGCTTACAGTGAGCCTGCTCCAGGGATTTGGCACAAATGTGATTTTCAGTGGAAAGAAAACCTTTCAAAGCAGCAATGTGAACTCATTTCAAGAAAGTGAAACCCTCTCAGGGCCTCTAGAAATGGCACTTTTGTCCAGTAAAGTAATTACTTCCCAGTAGCTCGAGCACTTTAGAATGCTTCATTAGCCCACGGAGAAAATTTCTGAGAGCAGCAGTTCAGCTCAGTCAAGTACAGGCAGTTACATTATGCCTTAATATATATAGAAATCCAATTTTCAAGACTCATACGCACTAAGATTTTTCCAGACATCAACCTAAAAGCAAAAGGGGAGATGTAATATCAGACAATGATTTATCTTTGTGAAAGATTGTGAACTTGAAATCAAAACCATGCAATTAGATCCCTGCTTGGTTCAGTGGCATCAATTCATGGCCATTTCCCTAGACAAATAGGCAATAAAGAAAAATAAAAAATATGTTACAAACTGAGAACTTCAGGGCTTTCAAAACCTAATGGCTATTTTAAACTAAATAAGGTTTGTTACTTTTTGACTTCAGAGGAACATACCTGTTTCAATCCTGTTATCAACATCTGTTTCAAGTTTTGATGGCAACCTTTCATCCATCATACAGTTTTTAAAAGTCTTCTCCCTAGAATTGCCATATGCAATGCTTTAAAAATCACAAAAGAGCTTTCTAAAATAAAAAAAGAAATTCTAGTAAAAATACATATGAATTCATGGTGATCAAATTTTTGAAAGCTCACTCTCACTCATCCCACATATACAATGAGTCATCAAATATTATTTCTACCTCCCCAACATCTTTCATATATATCCCCTTATCTCCACACACACATACACACACACACACACACAAGCCACTATCCCAGTCTTGGTTCTTATCACCTCTCACCTGGACAATGGCAACAGCCTCCAAAATTAGTTTCCTTGCCTCAAAGTCTCTCCCCTCTCCAATCCACCCTCCACCCAGCTGCTGATGCTTTTTGAAAGCACAGATCTACTTATGTTATATCCCCCACTCAATAAATTCCAGTGGCTCCCTACTACCTCTAATATAGACCTATATTATATAGACCAGAAGTCTATTGACCTCTTTGTTGTTGAGTCATGTTTCAACCATGTCCAACTCCTTGTGACCCCATTTGGAGTTTTCTTGGCAAAGATACTGTAATGATTTGCCATTTCTTTCTCCAGCTCATTTTACAGATGAGGAAACTGGGACAGAGGAAGTGACTTATCCAGGGCCACACAGCTAGTAAGTGTCTTGAGGACAGATTTGAACTCAAGATGAGTCTTTCTGATTCCAGGCTGGGTGCTCTGTGCACAATGGTGCCACCTACTGCCCCATTAACCTCTAGGATCAAATATAAACTATTTAGCCTTTAAAACCTGTTTCACAATCTGGCCTCTAATCTGCCTCTCCATGCTTATGACATATTACAGTTATCCCTTCCACATCACGACCTTCCCCAGTGTAGTTTCAATATGTCAGGTATCAACATAAGAAATTAAATGGGAATTTTGGAGGAGTTATGCAGAAACCACAGACAATACACAAAGGCCAGCAGACAACACGAGTTTAGAAACTCAGAAATGCATAAAATACATGTATGCTGTATAATAGCAACATGTTTTATCTTTTAATACCATAACAATTCAGACTTGTTTACTGATATGAAGGGGGAACCAGAACATGTTACACAGATTTCTCCCCGCCCCCCCACGACTCCCCTCCATGATGTGCTGCCTCCCTACAGTCCAGACAACCCCTCTTGTTGCTCTTTGCTCTTCTTCACACCTGACACTTTATGTCCTGACTCCTGTTTCCTAAGCCTGGAATGCTTTCCTTCCTACTTTAAGACTCAGCTCAAGGATCATCATCATCATCATCCCCCCTTCACAGATATATTTTATACACATTTCTCCCTCCCTCTCTCTCACATACATGCACAAACACACATACACATACACACTACCTTGCTGTGGAGGTAGAAACAAACGGTGATGAGGGTATGAGCTAGAATGGTCCTCAAAGCTGGAGAAGAGGGGATGGATAGATGAGAGAGATACTATGGAGATGGAAATAATAAGGCTTGGCAGCTGCCTAGATTAGTAGGGTGAAGGAGTGTGAGCAGTGTATGGCAAATCTGAGGGACTAGGAGGATGGGAGTACCCTCAATAGAAACAGGGAAGTTAGGAAGAGGGCATGCACCCTGTGTAGTGGGTAGTGCAAGTGAGTGGCAGAATCAGGGCTCAAGTCTCTTTCCACTCCACTATGGTTTCATTACAAAGATAGACGGTGACATTATAAGACAAAGGTTCTAAGAGAATGTGTATAGTTAGGGTACAAACAAACATGCGGGTTACAGAAAGAAAAGAAAGTTGGTATCTAAGAACTGAAATATTACCCAAAGAAAAGATAGTTTGTAGTCATTATTTGAAAGAATACAGAGAAAGAAGATTTTGTCCTTCATGAACAAATGTACTTTACTTAAGAGCACGGGTAAAGCTAGGAATATAATATTAGCATTAATAGTAGGCATCTGGCCAAGAACATAATCATGCTGGAATATACGGGAAGCACTATCAATTTGGGGTCAATGAGAGTTAGGAAGAAAGTCTCCCTACCCCTAGTTACATTTTTATGTGCACCATGAATATTTATTTCTTTGGCTCATTAATAAAGCATTTCTAAATATAACCTTGTACCTGAATACTTTTCCCTCATGATAAATATTTTATAATCACTTATAATATTGTAATGAAAGTGATTTTTTTTCAGAATGCATAGGTATTCCCACTTCACATGGGATCCCAGACTTAAAAATCTGGATCCATAATAGAGATAAGTTCAAGAATATTGATAAATCCTTTTAAGGATAGGGGTTTTATATAGTACATTCTCCTAGTACATTTGAAATAGGATTTATTTGCAAAAAAAAAATATACAAAATTTTTCAGAAAACTATTACATAAAGCAAGACATATATGTTCTAAAAAAGTTCTTGGTTTCCAAAACAGACAAGTGGTGAAACTTTATTCAGAATGTTTTATTTTTAATTGCAATGCCCCAAATCCCAGGGCAAAGCAAAAAGTACAGTAGGAGAGGCCTGAACTTCATGTCCACAGGCTGTAGAAATCTGATGAATGATTAGAACATGCACAAACCAAACAACCATGAAAGCTTAACAGTCTGAACCAAACTTTGCAAACACACCCATGGCAAAGGATTGAAATGTAGGTGTGTTATGTGTTGTCCCCTCCCAGAAATATAGTTGACAGTTTTTTTTTATATACATTTTATTCACTGATACATCTTTGCTCAGTGGTTCTTAATTTTTAATTAGTCGTGCAAAGTTTTCCCAAAAGAAGAAAAATTGGCAACAATTATTCTCTTCGGATTTATTCTGCCACTACAAATCTACATATTTAGAAGTCCAAAACAATGAATGTTTTTTAACATTGTTTTAAAAAACAATGTTTTTTATCTACAGACCTGTCCGTTGGGCAAAAACACTAGAGAATCTGGGCAACAGAAATCTGGGAGATGTGACTATTCTGATACTTTGACGGATCCTTCATCTCATCAGTTTGGGGACTCCCTCCACCAGTGTAGGTTACAACCCCTTCCTCTTATCTTCTCATCCTGTGCAATCTCATAAATCTTCTGTGGAGAACCTACCCAAATATTAGAAGCCTTCGGTCTTCTGCTTTTCGTGGACACTGTTGAACGCTTCAGCCGTTCCATCAGTTATCCCTCACTCATGCTACATTCAACCACCTCCTTTGGGGTCTACATGTCCTCAGTAATAATGCCTTTATGCCATTTTTTCATGTACCCCCAGCAAGTGCTGATAATATGCTATAGCCTTTGGATATGTGATCACTGCCTTCTGGTCACCTACGATTAGGATACTGTGAAGATGCTGTGTGGCATTAGGTATTCCACATGGCACACCTGATGCCACACAGCATCACCAAGATAATGGGGATGTTTGAAAAAGGGGAAGGAGTGTAGCTTTAGTAACAAGCAAGCAGCATGGAAACATTTGAAAGTACTGCAATCTCTCAAGTAATCCAGTACCTACCACAGAAACTGGCCTCTTGGAGGTACTTATTAAAGGCTTGTTAACTGACTGATAGATCCAGACTTTTCTGACTATTTCATTCTGGGCCCAGCTCATTGTCATCTATCATACTTGTCCAAGGCATATTTTCTAATGGACTAAAAAATCAATCACTATCCATTCTCAGCTAACATGTCATTATCTGGGCAATGTGCGTTCTGTCCACTTAGTTTTCCTATTGGATTGTCAGGTCAATTGCTTTTAATCACACAATAGTTATGGGATGGAAAGATAGAGCTCAACAGTGATCAATTTTAAAACAGGTCCCTGTTTACTACCTCAGCTTATAAAAATATTTTCACATGAAAGTAAAATTCCCTGAAAAGTATAAGAGAGGTGACAGGGCTGTCAGAAAAAAATGGTGTCTTGTTTAAAATAATTTAGGTCTTTAAAGTAATTAGTTTACTGCCATGAGAAACAGGAATATGAAAAACAAATAATAGTATTCTAACTTACAAACACTTCATTTTCAGGAGACAGATTTGTGTGTCAAGTCGTACGTTTTACAGATGGAAAGGTAACCTTAAGCAAGTAAGGATTCCTATTTTGTGAGTCCCAGACTTTTCCCAATAAACAGTAAAATATAGCTTTGACAACTATCGCATTAATCTTTTTATTGTTTGGAGGGAAGGAAGGAAGGAAGGAAGGAAGGAAGGAAGGAAGGAAGGAAGGAAGGAAGGAAGGAAGGAAGGAAGGAAGGAAGGAAGGTAGGAAGGAAGAAAGGAAGGAAGGAAGGAAGGAAGGAAGGAAGGAATAATTTGGTCCCCAAAAAGTCCATTTTAGACACATTATTGGTTTGTTTATCTACAATGATCGAATTAATAACCACCAAATCTCTACTTCATTTTGTGCTAGGCAGACACAATCCTAGATGAAACAGAAACTTGCTGTAATTGTAACTTTTTTTATTTCTCCCTATCCCACATTTAATCTCATAATCAAAACATTTTATAACTTTGTTTAAAACACTGCTAAGTTTTGGTGAAACATAATTTTTAAAGTTATATGACAGTGCTTAAATTTTGTAACCCTAAACTCTCTCAAACTGCAATCTATCTCAGCTGACAGGGAGTAGAAGGGGTATACAGTTACTAAGAAATGTAAATTTTTATTTCACCTAATGATCAAGGGGCAAAGAATGAGGTATTCAGCAAATTAGTAAAATGTAAAATTTCCTCTGGGTTGGAAAAAGACAATAAGGGTTTTGCCTTGACAAATGAATATGTGCGTATGGAAGAGAGGGAGAGACAGAGAAAGAGACAGAAATAAGAATCTGATCTAGATCTAGCAAACTATTCAGTTTCTTTCAGTTATTCACCCTTATGAGAAGCCCAGACTTTAGCTCATCTATATATGACCAAAGAATCACAGTTTGCCTGGCAACAGCATATCTTATTACCAAAAAAGCACCTAAAAGTAAAAAAAAATCGTATTTTGAATCTTAACCTTTCACCAACAACTGTCTCCTAAAATTTTTTAAAGCTGCTCTAAAGATTGAGTTCTTAGACTTCATGCTGGGGTACAAAATGCATAGGACCTATTGGAATATGATCACCAACTAAATATGGAAAAGAGTGGCTGGACCACTTACCACTTGGGTAGTTAACGAGTTTGCTCACCGTCTGTCAAGCAGTCTCACTGTTTGCCTCACAGAGAAATTATTCTTCTTTTGCTTTTTTCTTTAACATCAAACACCAAATAGAAAAGTCTGCTTATATTCCTGCCTGACTAAATAGTAGCTCTCAACTTGAGTAATAAAAAGTCACATATAAATTATAACCAAGAAGAAAAAGAAGTCTGGCCTGTCTGTTCATGGACCTTAGCAAGTTTTACGGTACTCCCTAAGTGTAGGGAAACAATGGAGAGAACGTACCCAAACTGATTCTAAAACAGTAATAGCAGCTTACTTTAGGTAGCATTTTTTTTAATTTACAAAGAGCTTTTATTCATGACTCTACATAAGAGGTAGTGCAATATTTCTCTTTTATTGCTTCATTTTGTTTTTACACCAGTTATTTTATAAAAAAGAAAAATACTTAAACAATATGAAATGTGATGATTGACGGTATTGAGATGAGTCTATTCATTTTACTTTGTCCTTACAAAGTTGCATTTTAATGTGTCTTATTTTCTACTGTTATGGCTCCAGGTGGTTGAAATATTTCTAGTCTATCAAGATGTCATGACATGCTTATCGTTCCTGATTTCCCCTCACAGCAGCATATGTAACCTTCCAAAACCACTCTTTATTGAATGGAAGGAAATGCTTCATCATCTGTCTCCTGGTTAATACAGTAGTATTTATCTCTATTTTATAGAAGATGAAACTAAGGAGCTGAGAAGTTAAGTGACTTCCTCAAGGTTACATAGCAAGTAAGTTCCTGAATTTAGATTTCAACTCAAGTCTCCATCACTCTTTCCACAACAGCACATTACAGATGGGACATACATGCTCAAGAAGACAGGAAGGGTACATATTATGGACGGTCTAGATGCTCATATGAGATAATTCACTGGCTACTTATGCCAATAACATGATTTGAGGATTTTTGCAACTTATGAGTTCTGCTGGGAAAGTAAAGATCTTTTATTGGAAGTTCACTGTTCACTACAACACAATCAAGAACCAAATAAAATAAGAGAAAACTCCTTACCTCTTATTTTCCCCATCAAAGAGGAGATTTTCATTGCTGCCCAGCTGACTGAAATGAAGCTTGGCAGCTTTGCGCTCACTGTCCCGGACTACCCGGTCATCTAAAGACAGAAAAGATGATCTAGGCATGCTGATTGTTTCCTGTGACATCAAATCAAATTGAAAAAGTGAAACTCAGGTACAGATTTCATGTCCTTTTGTGCTATGGGCAGAGACAGAACAATGCTATTATGTTGTCACTGGGACTTGCAGAAACTCTTAGAGACATTAAGAAATATAGACTGCTATGCAGGTGCAACCGCACCCAAGGAACAGAGATTGGACAGTAAACAACTAAAATATTCTGTCCCCAGTTAAGACATGTACCAATGACTAAAGGTCCAAGGAATCACATGGTTTGAGCCTGAGGGTTGAAGTTAAGTGACCCCTATTTGGAAAGAAGTGGCTCAAACGAGTCTGTTTTGTCCAAGTTGCTACTGACCAAATAATTCCTTTTCCACTGGAAGGTAACTAACTCATCAATAGAAGGATGGACACAATATTGATCTCCAAGAGTTTCATGTCCCAGGGGCCTTTGAACCCAAGTAATAGCCTGAAAGCATTTTTTAAATGTGTTGTGTTGTTTTTTGTTTTTTTTTACTGAAGCAATCAAACGAGGTCAACCTAGAGAGAACTAAAACGGAGTAACAGAAAACAAAGGAAAGATTATCACTAAAAATACTAAAAAGGCTTATAAAATATACTGCCAAAATAAAAATCTATATAAATACTAATAAACAATGCACTCTGAGTTTTTTAGCCTGGGCCAGCTTCCAAGATGGTAGAAGGCAACAAGTTAACAGTAAATCCTGTTGTTTACCAAGGTCTTTGAAAGGGTGGGGTGTGGGAGGGGGAGGCTCTCACCCAGTTTTTCCAGATTTTGTAGCATGTGTACAGCAAAGAGTCTGTAGTCTGTATCTTTTCTGACAACAGGATTGAGTCTCAAGTCTAGCTCTTTCAGGCAAGGTAAAGCCTGCAGGCGGGACACCTCTGCTAATGAAGGAATGTTGTTGTAATATAAATTCAGATCTTGGAGTGAAGATAAATACTCGATACCCTATTAAGAAAAAAACTGTTAAAAGATGCCTGTTGGAAGAGACTACACAAGTCCAACAGCTAAAAGTGGGAATAGACTCGCTACTTAGCACCCATCGGATATATGTAGGAGAAGGCAGGACTAGAATGCCACTCAGCTGTACGATAAAGCAGAAATAGCATTTCAGGAGATAAACTGTCCGATATATTTGAGGCTGTAGCAAGAGCACTACCTTTGGAATCAAAGGAACTCGGTTCAAATCTCTTCTCTACTCCCCCTGTCCCCTTGGGCAAGTCATTCCCCTAGGTCTCAATTTTCTCTATATAACAAGGAGCTAGGGCAAGGTGTTCTCTAAGGTTCTCTAAGGCTGTCATGATCACAGAATTTAAAAATTGGAATGGATGTCCGAGACCATCTAGTCCATCCCACAACAGGACAAGAATTTCCATTTCAACATACCTGACAATTGGTCATCCAGCCTTAGCCTGAAGATCTCTAAGGGATGGGGAAGACATCCCCTCTCTCACATGATAGCCCTTCCCACTTTTGCACAGCTATCATTTTTAGGCAATTTTCCCTTAGATGACCCCACAATTTTCTTCTCACTTCCATTCATGAGAACAAGTCTCATGCCCTTTCTCTGCAGCAGCCTTCCAATACCTAAATACAGCTACTAGGCAACCCCTAAGCCTTTAAACACGTTAAACATCCCCAGGTCTTTCAGCAGAAGCTTCTTCCTATGGCATAAATGTGAAACACTATATTGTCTTCTACGTGCTTGCTTCTCCCTCGAATGGCATGTAACACTCTAGATATGCCTTGACCAGGGCAGAGGGCAAAGGAGCTCCCATCTGGCCTCTTCTGAATACGGCCCAGGATCACGTGTCTTTCTTGTCTGCTATATCAGATGTCTGTCATACACATTAAGCCCTCCATTCAAACATTCAGGTCTTTTCCAAATAAATCTGTCTAGGCACATACTAGTGAGGTTGATTTTTTGAAATCGTGTGCAAGGTTTTCCTTTAATTTCTATTAAATTTTGTTCAATTCTTTTTTATACAAATTGTGAAGGCATTTTTGAATCCTGCCATCCAATATCTAATCTAGTTTTGGGTCATCTGCGAACAGGAGAAGTGCACCTTCCTGTCTTCGTCTAAATCATTGATCAAACTGTTAAACAGCACAGGTTCCTGGGTTGTTACGCTAGAGGTTCCCCCTTCTAGGCTGACATGAAACTCAGGATAATGACAACAACCTTTTGGGCCCCCTTATTGAACTAGTTCTGAATCTAACTGCCTGGCCCAAACCTCTCCATCTTTGCCACAAGAACAACATGAAATTCCTTACCAACTGTTTTGCTAAAATCCAGAGCAAGAGTTCTTAACCTTTCTTGTGTCCTGGATCCCCTTGTCAGTTTGTTGAAACAAGCCTGTGGACTTCTCAGAATAATGGTTTATTTTCAAAAAATTCTTAGTTAAAGGAAATGCCAAATTTTGGTTAGAGATTAGTGAAAACCAAGATGTAATTTTTTTCCATAGAAGTTCACAGACGTGCTAAAATCTCCATGAACACTTAGAGTCTGTAGATATTTACAGTATTCCCCTCATCTACCAATTTAGTAATCCTGCCAAAAAAGGAAAAGTCTGACCTGTGCTATTCTTGATGAAGCCAACACTGGTCATTTTCTTGATGCTCACTCACTATCTCTTCAGTAATGTTTCAGCATCTTGCCAGGTATCAAGGTCAGGCTCCCTGACCTAAGATTTATAGATTTCATTCTTGTTCCCTTTTTGATAACCATGACACATTTGCCATTCTTTAAAACTTCAATGGTCTCATTCTCTAAAATCTTTCAAGGATTGTTGGCAGTGCCTTCAGAATCATCTCTACCCACTCTTCCAATACCCAAGGATGTAGTTCATTTGAGTCAAGTGATCTGAATTCACGAGGAACATCTATCTAGGTGCTCTTTTCCTACCTCCTTCCTTATCTTGGCTATCAACTTCCCATTAGCCATATTTATTCTATCCTCAACAGTCCCAAAATGATCCTCATTGGCAGAGAAAACAGAAGCAAAATGAGAATTGAGCATTTTTTGTCTTCAGCATCAGCTTTTGCATAGGTGACCATTTCCCAGGCCTGGAACATAGTTCCTTTTCCTATCACCTTAATTCTCTAGTTTCTTTCCAAGTTCAGCTCAAATATCTCTTTTTTATTATTTGAAGTCTTTCTTATTCACTAATTACTAGTGCCTTTACTACCCCGATTACCTTATAATTAGCTTGACTATATTTTGCTTCTTTTAAGTATGAGTCCATGTAATTTTCCCCCAGTAATATGCAAGTTACCATTTCGTTTTTGCCTTTGTATACTCAGCACCTGGCACATCACAAGTGCTTAGTAAATATTTGCTGACTGATTTCTAGTTCTTGTCTGTTAGCTGTACAGCCTTCTAAGGCCATGGGTTTTTATTACTTGCTGTTTTTCTTGGATTTTGTCTTCTGTGAACTTCTGGAATCTCTATTACCCATTCTCCTACATCATAGCTACTTATGGAATCTAGTTCACTGGACCTACATAGATTGTCTCTTGCCTCCACTTTCCTTTTAAGATTAAAGCCTTTTTGAACAGATGAAAAAAGACACTAGGCAAATGCAACTCTACTAGCTCTTGCTAAGGGCTCCACTTTATCTGTGAAGAGGAGTCTGTCATTCCTGCATTGCAAGCTGTGGTACAGAAATCTACATTTCATTCTTAAGACACCATCTTCTTAAACACCCTTATTTATGCTTCAGTTTCTTCAATTTCTTTCCAAGACTTCATAATCTTTGGAAATGCCTTCTAAATTTTTTCTGGCATTATCATTTGTAAGTTGGTAATAATCATCCATTTAGAAAAAGCTTGGAAGATTCTCCGTCATGTCTTAGAGACACATGGCAGGAAGACAGTAGTCGTCTCTGTTACTGCTAACAGGCTGGCAAATAGCTTCAGTCAAGCAACAAGAATTTATTAAATACTTACTATGGGCCAGGCACAGTGCTACAAATATATACAAAGACAATCCCTGCCCTCAAGAGTTTAACACTCCAATGGAGGAAAACAATACATAAAAAAAGGAAGCTAAAAGTGAAAAGTGGAGAGGACTGGACAGTTACCCATGGGGTCAGAGTACAGGAAATCTGAAGTACAGCCTGGGGAGTAAAGAAGACTAGGCTGGCTTGGTACCCTCCATAAATGGAGATTCTTGGAGGAGCTAACCAAGCCATTCCTCCAGAGGAAGAGGTGACAGCAGCAGACTATAAATTCCAAGTCTGGAGTGAGCTTTGAAAATGGTCAAAGAAGTCTGGAGAAGAAATCGCCAAGCACCATACTCTCTTCTCTTTTCTTCTGATCCTTAGTGGATAAATTCTCATTAAAGAACCCCCGTGCATTTACTGCTTCATTTCTTGGAGGACATGCAGACACTTCCTCTCCAGAGTATCCATCTTCCCCTCTTCAAAAACAGCTTTATTTTTCTCTTAGCTCCAAATATTCAATTAGCCTCCTTTCCCTCCTTCTCTTTGGGACATTCTTTTACCCTCCAACCTCCTGGCACAGTTCAGGCTTCACTTTTGCCTCTTCAGGTCCTTCCTGGTTTTCACAGTGAAAGCCTATTTGTTTTTCTTCCATTTTTAAGGGAACGTTTCACTATGCCTAATGACCTGGAATATTGAGAGGCATTCTTCAAAACCCATCACTTTGTCTCCTAAGAGGGAGCCCTGCCTATGTATGTCTGTGTGGCGCTCGTATGACTGTGGCAAAAACTGCAAACTTTGGATACTCGATATAAATCACTGCTCAATTCACAATGCTCTCCTTAGTTGTAAGAAGTGAGAGTCTCAGGTTAGGATGACTATTAATTCACTTCTTTAGCAAACCTTAATACCTTGACAGCCATGATGAACTTCCTCTTCCTTCTCCCACTAACCTCTTATCGTTCCCTGTCTTTTCTTTAACTTAGCTTTTCTTGCTTTCTCCTTCCTTTTCCTTCTTCAGTTTATTCCTTCTCCTGCTCCTTCTTTGGTTCTTCCTTCTGCTCCTCCTTGGATCCTTTCCCCCTAATCCTTCTTCTCTTTCAAAATGAACCTTTTCCCTCTTTTCTTCCTTCAAATCAAGGCCTCTTCCTTTAGCTTTCAACTTCTCAAATCTTCCCAACCTCCTTTCCAAGAACATCTCTGGCCTTCTCACAATTTTAAAGTCATCCAGATAACCTTCATGATTACTTGTCTTTATTCAGCTCAAGTTTTTCTCCTGTTCCTTCTCTCACACTATTTTCTCTTTGAAAAGCTGTAAGTAGAGTCTTGTGAGGTTTTAATTATTAATAATTCATCTAGAGAGTATGCGTCTTCCAAGAAACTCAAAGCAATTTATAAAATATGACATTCAAATTGGGACACTTGCTTTCAAAGGTGACTATCAGTTTTTCTTTTTCAGTCATGCTCCATCTCTATGTTCCCATCCCAAGCCTGCCTTGTAGAAGGGAAACAAAATGCCTTCAGTATGCCTTTTATTTTGGCTTAATCCCAACCACACTCCACTTGTTGCTCTATTTTTTAGTGGAAAAAAAGTCAAGACAGAAAAGTAGATTATTTGGGAGAAGGGTACATTTTAAAACTCTTAATGGTTATATGGCTATATATCCCAGGAACCTAGTAAAGTTATTCACAAACACACATATATACACATAATCCTCCTGCTTTTTAAAATAAATTTTTATTTATATCCTTTGTATTTACATGACTCAAATTTCTCCCACTATCTTTTCTCTATTCAATATAACAAAGAATATTTTTAAAAGAAACAGAAAAAGAAGAAAAGTAGCAAAACTGATCCCCACTATTATTTTATTTTTTTGTGGCTGTGATACAGATGAAATGGTATAAAATTATTACTATGTTATAATTGTATACTTATGAAGCGTAAAACATAAAAAGCCTTTGTCTCTAACACGCTCACTTCAGTTCCTGTCTTAAGCCTTCAATGTCTTCCATCTACCACGGCATCTAATATGAATAGTACCTGAACCATCATCATCACTTACAAGGCTAACAGCCATAGGGTTATCACAACATTATAAGGTTATCAGCGGTAGGTAATCACAGTTAGAAGGTTATAAATTTAATAGTTCACTAAAATGAAAAGATACAAGCAAACATCCTAAGTCAGGGCCTAAATTCCTCCCCCTGTTGTTGTTCCTTTACCTTTTAAAATTGTTGCTACCTTTTATCAGACCATTCCTGAAGTCATTATTCTTGAGACATGCCTTACCACTGCCAACTTTTGCAGTACCACTATTTCTGATGGTAAACTCACCCTTTAATACAGTGTCAACCACAGAGCTGAAAGGGACCTTAGATATCATCTAGTTTAAACTTCCATATTTTACAGGTGGGGAAATTGAAGCAGGAGAGGTAAAACAATTCACCCAAGGTCATGAGAGCAAAGTCAAGACTAGAAAATGGAGCTCCTGCCTTCTAAGCCAATTCTCATAAGCAGCTTTAAAATCTATCCAACCAGGATAGAGATTACAGGGATCATAGAACTTCTATTTAGGAGATCTAGAGATCATCTATATCAACCCTCTTATTTCACAAATAAGAAAGGTTAACCAAGTAGTATTTGGCAGAATTGGAATTTGAACCCAGATCCTCTGACTGCAATAGTTCCCTCCTCTGCAGACAACTGACTGAAACTATCTTCAAGTTTTTCAACGTTCAATTGTTTCCAATATTTCATTGCTGTTGTATAGAGTATCAGGTTTTTAGTAGGTGCTTAATGTAGGTTTACTGGATGAAGCAGACATTCTTGCCCATTTCGGTTCAATTTTTAAAAAATTTATACAAAGGCCTCCACAATTGGGTACTAGTATACCTTTTCAGACTTGTCTCATATTCCTCTCCCTTACAATTCAAGCAAATTAGAATGCTGCTCTCCACCCTCACTTCCTGTCCCCTCAACTACAGAGCCTGCCTCCTGCCTTTGCTCATGCTGTTCCCTACAACTATAATTTTCTTCCCCGTTCATCTGTTTTATTCATATCCATCAAATGTTGTCTTCTGTCCCAAAACTTTCCCTGATTCTCCTGACCGGTAATGTCTTTCCCCCTTTGACTTCACACAATACATTTACTATAATGTATTTTAGTAAAATCATGTTCCATCGACTATCACTGAATGAGCCAGAATTACAACTTTTGAGTCTGTTATCAAAGTAATTCTGGGTATTGCAAGAACTAGGTAAGTTTGATGCTCAAACTCAGATAAATTTCAATTCCTGTTGATTTAAATGTTAAGTGAATAGTTTCCGTCTTCCTTCTACCTTCCTAATTCTTAACGGTCCATGCATTCCCTAAAGATGCATCAGCAATTATCACAGGCATTTTTCCCCTAAGGCAATTAAGTAAAGTGCTTCTTGGTACTGGAAAGATGAACATACACAAAACAATCATCTTGAGCAAGTATCGTTGATGGCAAAGCAAACAACAGCAATGTTTATTTTTTCCATTTATTTTACCCCAGAAAGGAGAACACCCATAGAGTTCACATTCAGTCAGCCAACTCCATGATAAAACGTAGACGGGGAAACCCTAAGGCAACGGAGTAACAAGACTCCTGCTAGGAAACTAAAATCTTTCTTTTCGGAAGGCATCAAGGGAAAATTTCCTTGGAAAAGAACCAACAGGAAGCTAGAAAACTACGCCAGTAAGTTTCACATTGACTGGGTCCTGCTCAGGCTTTGTATTAAAGGGTTAAAGTCATCTAGACCTCTGATCTAGATTAGGATTTGTCCAGGTCAGCAGGCAATCTGAAGCCTTTGGTTTATCTGAAGAATATCTGGTAAAGGCTTTTTTACAATAGGAACATGTGGAAAGAATGCCACCTTCTGTATGGTACCAAGGGAAAAGAACACAAACTCTGTATGTGTACATGTTTAGAGAACCCTTGTGTATGTTAGCTAATCCTCACTCCCTTTGCCCTGCCCAGACCTGCTCCTTTCTGCTTTCATGCCCAGGCTTTTTTCCACATTGCCAGGTCTGGAAAAGTTTCCCTGCCTTCCGGCCCATCACTTCTTCCTCTTTCAAATGCTCCTAGAAATTCATCTTTGCAGGGAACCTTCAGGCCTCAACATAAATTTTCCTTTAATTAGGAAGACACATTAACAAGAAAGTAAAATGTCAGTAAATCAAAGATTGAATAGCTCTCAGCTATCTAATTTGGTCTAAAAAGCAAAAATGGAAAGGTTGTATCTTCTCTATCCCTTATTTCCTCTCAAAAACACTTCTAAAAATATATCTGATACACAATATTTGCTATGTTTACCTCACTTGCCACAGAACATTACAGAAGCAGATTCTCAGAGTTGCAGAGGAACTTAGAGGTCTGATTTCAAACGTCATCAAGAATCTTCTTCCTCAAAATCTTCAATGATTATCCATCCTTCATTTGAATACTTCCAATGATGAGGACTTCACAAACTTGTAAAGCAGCTCATTCTACTTTTGGACATCTCGAATTATTAGGAAGCTCTTTACCATTCTTATTTCTGTCCTCTGGCACCAGACAGAATATATCTAAAGTCTCCAAACCTTCTTCCATACGCTAGACCTTTAAATATTTGAAGACAACCATCAGGTTTCTCCCTAAGTCTTTTCAGCCTTCTGAAGCTAGATATAGATTAGAGTTGTTGGGCCTGGAGTCAGGAAGACCTGAGTTCAAATTTGGCCTCAGACTATGTGACCCTAGACAAGTCATTTAATCTATTTGCCTCAGTTTTCTCAAGTGTAAAATATGGATAATAGTGCCTACCTTGCAGGGTTGTTATGAGGACACAAAATAGTATTTGTACTAAAGCCCCTACATAGCACAGTGCCTGTGGCATATAGTAGGTGCTATATAAATGCTTATTTCCTTCCTTCCTTGTTTTCTCAAGGCTAAATATCCCCAGTTCTTGTAACCAATTCTTCTACAGCATGGTCTACAGTTCTCTCATTATATGGAACTTACCTGTAGACTAGAGATTAAATTTCTTGACAGATCTAAGGATCGGAGATTTTTAAAATTTTTGAAGGTCTCACCAATGGAATGGATTTTTCCTATATAGGATCCCTGCAATGAAAGAGACTCCACCAATTCTGAAAATAAATCATTAGCAAATGTATTATATTCTTTCTCAGTGACAGTTTAAATGAAGAGCAGTTAGTGAAAATGTTCTTTCCTTCCTCCCCCTGCCCCTTACTATAGTTTTGAGATTCCCTGAAAGTCTCAGGGAAGGAAGTTTGGGATAATGCAGCAGTTACAAAAATGTTGTAGGAGGCTCCCTGGAAGTTCCTGAGGCCATACCAAGGTGTCTCTAAGGTCAAATCTAT
The DNA here is from genome assembly GCA_023548195.1 of Bettongia penicillata ogilbyi. Taxonomy (NCBI): domain Eukaryota; kingdom Metazoa; phylum Chordata; class Mammalia; order Diprotodontia; family Potoroidae; genus Bettongia; species Bettongia penicillata. Next base: position 3,454,109 of record JAJHZJ010000373.1, on the reverse strand, counting down.
TTTCATAATAATACTAAGTTATTGACTATTAAAATATTTCTCCCCTTTCCAACTACATATCTATGTGAGGCTGGATTTTCTTCACATACTTCAAAACAAAATAAATCAATATATAGAATGCAGAAGCAGATATAAGAATCTAGCTGTCTTCTATTAAGCCAGACATTAAAGACAATTGCAAAAATATGCAAAACAATACTAGTCTTGTCATTTTTTGTTTTGATACAGCTAGTTTTCAAAAAAAAGTTCGTCATGTAACATATTACTGGCATTTTTAAATAAATTTTTTTTAAATCTTAGTTTTAATGTCTAATATTGTATTTACCAAGAGATGTAATCCACACAATAAAAACTCTTTGAAATCCCCAATAACTTTTAAGAAGAGAAGTTCTTTTAAGAGAGGAGTCTTTAGATCAAAACGTTTGAAAAATGCTGCTGCAATGGAAAAGGTACTACATTTGGAGTTAGAGGGTTTGAATTCCAGCTTTTTGTAACCTTCAATAAGTAATTTTCTCTCCTGGGCTTCAATTTCCCCATTTGCAAAACGAAGGGAAATAATTATCTCTAAGGTACCTTCAAATATCTAAGGTCCAACAGAGGTTCATCAAACCCAAAGGCTATTTGAAAACAGTATCAAGCGATCATGTCAAATATTTCAAAAATCCTTGAAATAACAAAATCTTAAGTGATTTCAATTTTTTTTAAAAAGCACACAGCACTTTAGAAATGTTTGTCTTACAAAATCAAACCAATAATAATGTCTTTCAAAAAGATGGATATTTATTCCGAGTTGGGAGAGGGGAGAGGGGAGAGGGAGAATAAGGTAAAGTGATTCAGGATCCCTAAATTAGGAAGTATCAGACATAAGAAAGACCTGGATTTGAATCCTCCACTCTGCTACTTACTATAATCTGTGCAGGCCCTTTCATTTTTTTGAGCCTCAGTTCCCTCATCTATAAAATGAGGAGATTGGACTAGGTCCCTTCCAGCTCTAAAATTCTATGATCCTATTATCTCCAAAAGGATACATTTCTAAGCAAACATATGGTTAATGTAACAGTGTAACGTCAAGAAAGAACAAGGAACATGATAACTTCGTATTTTCCAAGCACTTTACCCCACCAAACAGAGACACTGTGTCAGTATCCCCGAATTTGACAAATGAGGAAAACAGAAGCAAAGAGAAGTTTAAGACCAGAGCCGACTATGGCCATCTGGAGTGGCCAGCATCTTCATTCACACCTCTCCACAAACAGGGGCTCGGGGCCAGACTCCTCTCTAGACGCAGATCGTACCCCTTCTTCAATCGCCAGCTTCAAACCCCAATGCCCCCAAGGCGGGGGACCTGAAGAGGGGAGGGGCACTCTCACAGAGCTAGGAAATCAATACCCCCCCACACCCGCACCCTCACATCACTGGGCCCTAAAAGAGCCCCCTGGGAAGGCCCTAAAAGAGAGCGATCAAAGATGACCCCCAGGTGCCGCCTCCTCCTCTTCCTCCTCCAGTCTGGGCCTCCATAACCGTACTCCTGGGTGGGGGGGGCGGTGTTTCCCTGACCCCCTTCCCCACTCCCGGCTGGCCCCTCCCTCTCAGCGCCCCTAGGGCCGCACCTGGGTCCTCCTGGGTCAGCGCCCCCATGCGGCGGAGCACGTCCTCGTCCAGGTTCCACTGCTCCGCCATCCCAGTCCAGTCTGGTCTGGCCCAGGCCTGGCTGGTGAGGCCCGGGAAACAGCCTCGGGGGATGCTGGGAAACAGGAGTACCTCCCCAGCAAGCCCCGCCCCCTTCCCCCGGACACCTCGCCTCTGGCCTCGCGCCCCCTGCCCTCACCCCTTTATCTGGCGCAGACCCCGCGCAGCTTGAGCCCCCTGCCCCATCCCACCCTCCCTGCTCTCTGGAGCTGTGCCTGCCCTCAGCCCGGGAGTCCAAGACCCCACGCTGCTCCCCCAGCCCGGAACCTAACACCGCTGTCCTCCGCCTCTTCCCTCCAGGCCCCCTGCCAGGCCTATCCTCGGGACCCTCGCCTAATATCTCCATGCCCAGCACCTCGTGCCCCTCTTCTAACCCGCTCCCCACTCCCGCAGCCTCTCAAGCCCCTGCAGTGACCAGCCCCGACGGCTCTCCTCTGCCTTTGGCGCTCCCTTCTGCTGCTCTCTTCCACCCTCCCGCCCCTGATCACCTCGTGCACTCCGCCAGGCCAGCACGCGCCGCCCTCCCCTAACATTCCCCCACCTAACCATCATGCACCACTCTCCCCTGACATCGCCCCTCCCCCATCACCTCGTGCACTCCGCCAGGCCAGCACGTGCTGCTCCCTGCTAGCTCCGCCCTCTCCCTCCCATCTTACTGGCCTCCAGCAGCCAACCCCTCCCCCGTCCCTCCCCCGCCCCCGCTCCGCGCGCTCCCTCCGGCGGTTGCTCGCAGGCAGCCCCTCACCCCGAGGCCACCGTGACCATGGTATGGCGCCAGCCCTGTGGGGGGGGGGAACTGGAAAATCAGTGGGGAGAGAGCCCCGATCCTGGGAGGAGTAGAGGAGGAGCATCTCCACGAGGCCAGGACCCTCGAAGGGGCAGCCGGCCTGGGGAGGGGGGCTTGCTGAGGAAGGGGCACCCTGGGGTGGGGTGTGTGGAAACGGCCGTCGTTTTCCGGTCAGGTACCTGTAACACGGACGGCCTGCCTCCCTTGGGAACTGGGGGCCACGTGTGGGGCTGGGCACAGCAGGCCCTTGTTGGCCCCAGCCACCCCAAGGACCCTCGTGTAAGGGACCCCTGTGGCCCTCCCAAGGAAGAAGAAAGGCACTGAGGAGCACAGCCCCAAATCCAGTGTCCGGGGGCCCCTTCCCAGCCACCTTCAGCAAGCACCCCTGCTGGGCATTTCGGGACAGGGAGGGAAATAACGTTCTTATGTTCCCCTGGGGCAGCCTCAGATGCCCCCCCCGGAAGCAGATGACCCAGACAGAGTGACCTAGCGTTTCTGAGTCCGTCTTACTTCTAACCCCCTAGTCAGCTGCGGGCTACTTCTGGTTGCAGAGGGGGTTTTTGGACAAGATCTGTCCAGCATTTCAATGATAGAAGGAACTCGGTCTACCGATGCACCTCTTATGCAATTGAAACCTTAGCGTGCAGTCTGGAGCACTGAGCTGTTAAATGGATCACTTTTTAAAACAGGCTGACAACATGATTTCCTCACAGCCTTATGAAGTAGATAATGCAGATATAAACTTGGCCATTCCCTTTTACACATAAAAAGGGGAATGTGATTCAGAGACTTGCCTGTGATCTCACAGGAAGTGTCAGGATCAGGATTCAGACTCACTTCAAGTACAGGACTCTTCCCACGACATTATACTGCGCGCAGTAGCCCCAGATTCCCTTTGACTCATATCATCTGAAGAGATTTCTTAAGCCCGTGAAAGAAAAGTGACAAACTGGAGCTATTAGTCTTGACCCAGAGATTTAAGGAAGTCGACTTTTCTTCTTTCAAGCCCTTCGCCTCTCTAGTTCATCATCTTGTTTTATATGTGTGGTCCATTTTGTGTTTTTAGTTGAAGATTTGTTACAGAACACATTGTCACTTGTAGATATACAGTTTTTCTCTCGTTTCTATATTTCATCAGTTTTAAGGCTTAAGAAAGCAAAAAGTGGGTTAGAAAGGAAATTCAACTATGAATAGATGAGCTTATGTTTTTAATGGCAGGGTTTATTTACTTAATGGGCTCATCACTACAAACCTTAGTGTTCTCTGGTCGACATTAATAACCACTGAGGGGATTGAAAGAGCCCAGAACAAACAATGAACTCATTTCTTTGTAAATGGGATCTCCAAAGAGCTTTGCATTTATCTAATATATTTGAGTGCTTCAGGTCATAAATCTCTTCATTTTCCATTTAGGAGGAACCTGGAATGTTTCATGAATCAGCAGAGGATTTGTTCCATTTTAATGTAGGGGGTTGGCACTTTTCAGTTCCTAGAAGCAAGCTTGCTCAGTTCCCAGACTCCCTCCTGTGGAAGGAGGCATCTGCCTTGACACCCTCAGAAAGCCAACGGCTGTTCATTGACAGAGATGGATTCACATTTCGGCATGTGCATTATTACCTCCATACTTCCAAACTCTCCTTCTCCAGTTGTGCAGAATTAAATTTGCTATATGAGCAAGCATTGGGTTTGCAGCTGACACCTTTATTACAGGTAAGTAAGTCCCTTTAGACATCAGCATTCAGTCAGCATAAGGGTTTCCATGTGGATGTGTTGATGTGTATTATTTTTACATAGGAAAGAACATAGGTCAAAGATTTGACATGCCTTAATGGGAAACTATAATGAGTGATTCATTACATAAAACTAATGTAGAGGATGTAAGAATCTTTTATTTTTAACAAGCTGCTTGACTACCTGACCTTGTTCCATGCCTACAGTCAGTAAAGGCCCCAAGGCAGGCACTATCTCTTATCCATCCTAATGTCTCAGAATGTACTGACGGTTCCATCAAATATTATATTAGGCTTTTTCCTGAAACTGAAATGGAATGTTTTTTAAAAGAAATGAAAAATTGGGGGTTAGTAAGACTTACTAACATCCTATGTTGTGTTAAGTGCCTTGAACATAGCAAGAACTTAATTTTTGTTGAAGTAATTGGACCATATACACATCTGGTATTTTTTTCTTTGATTGTTGTGCTGAGAATTCACCTATTTTCCCCAACAAGTCCTCTCCACCCCTATAGTTCTACTTCATTGTTTTATTAGGCTCTAGAATGGAAGAAGGATTTTAAAAGGCTATGCTGGAAAAGTCAAAGTTCTGTTAAATCTGACCAAGCTAGAAAGCCCTCAACTGTGCATAAAGTCTCAGTCATCTAAGAACCAGCCTGACAAGTTTGGAAAGTCTTACCACCAAGTTGATCACAGGGAAATAGGGCTTTATTTTTCTTTATTTTTGGTAGAGCAACTCATAAAGACTATCACCTTGGGAAATAAAGGTGATATGAAACCAAAAGATTATTTTTTTAAAAAGATACTGAGGAGTACAACCTACATTGGTAAGTGGCAGTATCCATACTGATGAAATCACAGGTCTTTGAAGTATTGAAATTAAATCCTCTAATAAAATATCCCCGATACCAATAAGAGAAGGAAAAAAAACCCCCAGAAGTTTTGCTTTGTCTTTAACTCTGTGGCACTGAGAGAAGATACAATGTTTTCATGGAGCAGAGTCATGGCAAGAAAACTAGACCGAGAACTGCTCACATGTGACCTTGGATAAGTCATTTGCCCTCCTTCGGCTTCATTTTCCTCATGTAAAATGAAAGGGTTGGTTTATATCAGATGTCCTTAACCTTTTTGTGTTTTACACCCCGTGGGCGATCTAGTCTGGTGAAGCCTGTGGGCTTCTTATCAGAAGAATGTTTTTAAATGTGTAAACCAAAATACATGGAACTACAAAAGCATGGGACTACTGAAATACAGATGTCATAATATTTTTTTTAAAAAAGATCACAGACCACAATTTAAGAATTTTTAGATATGATAATCTATGAGCTCTGTTCCACTTACGGTAAGATGTAATTCTGTGATCTAGTTATACACTACAAAATATCAGAGAATGCTGTTTATGCTGAAGAAGCATGTTTGTCCATTTTACCCAGCTTACCTTCTCTATCCCAATCTAGAAAATGTTGCAGAACAAATTCTGATCAGGAAAGCCAAGCAAAAGTCATAGTCATTTTTCCAACCCAGGGCAACTTAGGAAGACAGAGAATTCTTTGGACACTGGATGGGAGCTGGGCAGGAGCACAGTGAGGTAGCAGCGTTGGGGATGGAGAACATTCCAGCACCCAGGAAACAGAGTCAAGAGAGAGCACTAGGGCAGGAAGCAGCAGGGCAGAAAGAGATCTCAGGGAGATCCTGAGCTAGCACTAAGTTCAGGCATAGGTGCCATCTTTTGCCCAATGCCCAATTTCAGGTTATAGATCCAGGGTGGATAAAAGAGATCATGAGTGAGCACAAGGCCTAGTTGAATACTAAGCAAGAAACAAGTTCCAGAAGCTTAGTTATGTGACTGAGCCCAAGAGCAGAGAGGTGACTGAGTTCTAATTCTGTGCTGTTCTGGCACAGAAGCCTTCAGTACAATAACTAGGGCAGAAGGCTAAAACCAAACCAGCAGTTCATTCACTCTGACCCTATAAAACTTCCCAGCATGCTAGTAGTGACTGAGTTCAATACCAGTCTACTGATATTCAACTATATACAAGCCTGTAAATTGAACTTGTGGAACTCAGACCAGGAAGGCAGTAAACCAACCTCTCCCCAGATCATGCCACTTTAGAAGCAGAAATGTCCAGGCCCTCAGCCTGAGATGTGAGAGCAGCAGAAGAACATAAAAGAATAGAAGCTCAGGCCAAATATCCCTGTGTGTGTGACTCGCCCCCCCACCCTCCCCCCTCCACCTCCGCCCCTCCGGCTAGCAGATTCCAGCACTAAGGTCCAAAGTCAAGAAGTAGACTGGAAGAATGAGCAAACAAACAGAAATCTAACCAAAAAGAGTTACTATGATGACAGGGAAGCTCAAGACTTAAAGCACAGAAGAAGAAAACAACTTGAAAACATCTGCAAGCAAAGCCTCAGAGAAAAATTGGACAAAAGCCCAACAGAGTTAGCTAAAAGAGTTAAATATGAAACTAAAAAGTAATTTCAAAAACCAAGTGAGAACTGTGGAAGAAAATATGAAAAAAGAATGACATAGATAAAAGAAGTATAACCTTACTAAAGAAAATAACCTTTTGAAAATTAGAATTGGCCAAATGGAAGCTAATAACTATAAAGACAACAAAAAATAATAAAGTCAAAAGACTAAATAAAAAAGAAGAAAATGTGAAATATAGGAAAAGCAACTGACCTGGGAAACAGATCAAAGAGAGATTTTTAAGTATCATTGGAGTACCTGAAAAACATGAACAACAACGGCATGAAGAGCCTAGACATCATATTTCAAGAAATTATGAAGAAAAGCTGCCCAAATATTTTAGAACCAGAAGGCAAAGTAAAAATTGAAAGAATCCACTGCACATCTAAGAAACCCACGAATAAAAATTCTCAGGAATATTATAGGCAAAATCCAGACTTCCCAGATCAGGAGAAAATAATTACAAGCAATCAGAAAGAATTCAAGTGCTGAATAGCACAGTTAGGATCAGACAAGATCTAACAGGTACCACCTTCAAGAAAAATGAGGACTTGGAATTTGATATTCCAATTCTAGGTCTATAATCCCATTGGTCTATAAGATGTGATCCTTTGTCATCATTTGTTTACAGTCTTGTAGGGAAGAAAAAAAAACATTCACAAAAAGAGACAGTGTGGTATAGTAGAAAGAGTACTGGATTTGGAATCAGAGGACTGTATCCAAATCTTCGTCTCAGATTTACCAAGTGACCTTACTAGCAGCATGATCCTTTGACCTGTGGCTCAAAGTACATTTGCGTGGGACTCTCCATATCAATGGAGATAGATTACTCAATGTTCTTCATGGCACAAGGGACAGAGTTGGCAAGAACTTGGAAGAGACATCCTGGCCCTCAGTCTTTTAGCTGCAAGATAGAAGACACATAGTTCCAGATTACTTTAGGTCCCTAAAGGGACTTCAAGGAATTACCCCTTGGAGGAGCTCTGGGACTCTTGTTTGAGTTAAGATATCAGGATCCCAGTGGGATAACTCTGTATTGTCTGATATATGCTCATCTCTGAGACTTCTCTAATTTTTGTCTGCTGTTAGTGTGTATAGTAAGCTTGGATAAATGGATTTGTTTGCTATTTACCACATATGTTCTTTGTGGAGTTGGGATTTGTGGGAAGAGTCAAACCTTGAATACATGTAGCTTGAAGCTCTTTTTCCCTGTTAAAGGACAGTGATCAACAGTTCAGCTTTAACCTAAGAAATATTTCCCATAGACTTAATGACATTAAGAGAAGCAGATAAATATAAGCCTAGTTCCTTTCTCTGAGAAAAGTGGGCCATCCTCTGGTCCGGTTCTTCTGATTCTCCTGCTGGCATCCATCAGAGTCTCTCTTGTGAAAAGGTAGGTAGAAGAGATTCTAGAGCCTCTATTTTAAGTACAATGAATTTCCCTCAAATTCAGCAGATAAAAATGAAGATGTGATTTTACTTGCCTGTAGTTACAGAAGTTCGTCTCCCTTCATTGGCTATTGCAAGCTAAAATCTTCTGTGTTTCAGACTCATTTCATTCTTTAAATCAAGAAAAGAATCCTAGTTTATTTGTCAGTATATTTTGTAAACATGTCAAATCAAGAGTATCTGAAATGTAAAGGAATCTTTCAGAAAGGTATGTAGAATGAAGGAAATGGTAGAAGCTAAATTATAAACTCCTCTAGAGTGGAGACTGACTTTTTTGCATTCCCCACAGCACCTATCCCAGTAAGGGCATCCAACAAATACTTACTGATTTAATTTTATTTTGAATTCCATAAAACCCACATACTTTTCCTCATTCCCTCATCCCTTTATGAGAGGCACACTTAGTTTAAACCTCATTTCCAAGTCTAGCTTTAGCTTTCTAAATATTAGTCCTGCCATAGCATTTAATTACTAATTATTTGCCAGGCACTGTGCTAAGAGCTGGTGATAGAGAGAAAGGCAAAAAACAGAAGCTTATATTCTAATGGAGGAGACAACATTAAATAACTAGGCACAAACAAGAAATATACAGAGTACATGGAAGGTAATCTGAGAAGGAAGGAAAATTTGTAGCTGGGGGGACCAGGAAAGGCTTCTTACAGAAAATAGGATTTGAGCTGAATATGGAAGAACTCCAGGGAAACAGAGGCAAAAATGAAGGGTAAGAGCATTCTGGGCATGGAAGAGATAGATGGTGCAAAGACATGGAGACAGGAGAAACAGCCAGTAGGCCACTGTAGTCGGAGGATATGTGGAAAAAAGTGTAAATAGATTGGGAAGATAGGAAGGGTCCAGGTTATGCAGAGTTTGAAATGCCAAACATAGTTTATATTTGATCCTAGAGGTAGAAGGGAGCAACCGGAGATCATTGATCAGGATGGCAACATGATCAGATTTATATTGTAGAAAAATCACCTTGGCAACTGAATTGAAAATGGGTTGGAGTGGGAGAGTCTTGAGGCACAGAGACCGATTAGAAGGCTACTGCATTGTTCCAGGAGAAGAGTGATAAGGGACTATATGGGCAGAGAAATGGGAGATATATCCACGATATTTTGTGAAGGACCAAATGATGAGATTTGGATTGGATTGTATGTGGGGAGAGTGAGAATGAGAAGTCGAGGGTGTCACTGAGGTGGTGGGCCAGGATAACTAAGATAATGGTAGTGCTCTCAACAGCAATGGGGAAGTTAAGAAGAGGGATTTTGGGGAGGAGGGAGAAGACATGAGTTCTCTTACAAATATGGTGAATTTAAAATGCCTATGAATATCCAGTTCAAGATGTTGAAAAGGCAATTGGTGATGCAAGACTATAGCTCAGAAGAGAGACTAGAGGCTGGATATACAGATTTAAGAATCATCAGTACAGGGATGATAACTGAATCCAGAGAGCCCAGAACAGTCTTGGGAGATTCCCACACTTAGTGGAAATGACCTAGATGAAGAACTTGCAAAGGGAACTGACTGTAAGGAATGGTCAGACAGGCAGGAGAAGATCCAGGAAAGAGAGGAGGGAGTATCCAGAAGGAGAGGGCGACCATCAATGGCAAATGTTGCAAAGGTTTAAAAGAATAAGCCCTGATAAAAGGCCCTTAGATTAGGCAATTAAAAGATCATTTATAATTTTGGAAAGAACTATTTCAATTGAGGCTGCAACCAGATTGCAAAGGGTTTAGAAGCAAGTGAGAAGAAAGGAAGTGGAGGCATCAAGACTTCCTCAAGGAGTTTAACCACAAAGGAGAAGAGAGATGTAGAATTATAATGTTAGGAAATTTTGTTTGTTTGGTTTTTTTAAGAATGGAGGAGACGTGGGCATGTTTGTAGACAGCAAGGAAGAAATCAGTAGATAAGAGTGAGAAAGAGTGGGGATAATTTGAGAAGGGAGAAGATGGGAAGAAGGGGAAAATATTTTGTAAGTGGGGAGGCAGCAAGTCATAATGGATAGAGAACCAGCTTGGGAGTTGGGAAAACAGATTTGAGTTATGCCTCTAACAGATATTGTCTGTATGACCTCAGGAAAGTCACTTAACTTCTCAGAGCCCCAGGCAATTCTCCAAGGCCAGTCACTGTGGCTCAAGTGCCAAACTGCTTTAGTAGAAGACATCTTTGCTACAGGCATTCCCGATACCAAGGAAATTACAGCCACAGTTCAAAAAAATCTTCAAGTTGTATGTGTATATGTGTGTATACTATTGCTATTACTGGCCATTTCCCATTCATTTTTTCTGAGTTCATGGGGCTCAGAAAAACTTTAAAAAATAAAAGTAAATGCTGCCAGATACTTTGATTTTGGCATATCATATGCAAGCTACAATTTAGACAATCAAATACTCTACATTGTAATCCCAACATTTTCTAAAATTGAGTGTATTCATGGAAAAATCCCTTGGCTACTTCTTTTCTATCTGCCATTGGACCTCTCAGCATCACTCCTCTCAAAGATATTTGGGACAATCAATGTGACATAATGAAGACAGCACTGGATTTGGAGTCAGAGGACTTGGGTTTGAATCCCGGCTTTTCTCCTTTGTGTGTATGTAACTTTGGTCAAGTTGCTTCCCTCTGGGCCTGAACAGTGACTACTAAAACTGATTATAAAACAGCCTTGGCCTTCAACTGAGAGTCCTAGCAGAAGGACCCCTTTTTGTGTCGTCATCAGAAATCCACAGGGAGCGTGTGTTTATAGCACACAGAGCTTATATTTCCTTTCTTGCTGCCTCCTGTGAAGTGCCAAGCTTAGAATCTGTCATTGCTTGCACTTGTGAGCAAACAATCCACAATCAGCCAGCCACTCAAACATGCCTGCTTTCCATGTGCTCGTTTGAGCCACTTCTTGTGTTTATCACAAATGGTGCCAGTATGGGAAAAAGATGAGCAACACTCTCTCATTCTTCATGGTTTTGGAACAGAGTACTACCATTTTTTCAGAAATGAAGCAGCATGGTATGGTGCCAAAAGCAATGGATTTTAAATCTACGGATTTGACTCTGCTGCCTCAGGTTCTCTGTAAAATGGAGTGGGATTAAATAACTTCTAAGGTCCCTTGCAACTCCTATCATGACCTACGTTGGAGTTCTCTAATACTACTCACTACTGTGATTTCCTGCTCACTGTGATTTTGGATCAGTTATTTTCCCTCTCTAGATTTTGATTCTTTCATCTGTGAAATAAGAAACTGATTTCAAACGTCCTTTCCCTCTCTATGCCGCAATTTCCTCATCTGTAAAATGAGATAATTTCAAGCTCCCTTAGAGCTCTAAATCCAACAAGGCCAAATGAATAAAGCCATAGAAAGACTTTTTTCTCTGTGGTGTAACTTGTTTATGAATGTTGATAAATTCATAACCATTCAAGATAATGACTCTGGATGACTGGAATCATGAAGGATGATTGCCCTCTAGACTACCTAATGTGCATTTGCTGATGGAATTCTCCTTCTAGAAGTTTTGAAAAGCCCACCCTGAACATACACACAAAGCCTGTTTGTTAGTCCTGAGCATGGATAAAAAATCCATGTTTTTTATTGGCACATCCCAACAGGCAAGGACTGAAATGTGATTTGTTTTATTTTAAATATGGCATGGTAACCAAACATCCTCTTCTTAGAGGATACAGCCTAGGACAAATGTGGCAGCATAATGTAGAGGAAGAGCATTGGATTTGGAGTCAGAAAAACTAGGTTCAAATTCCAACTCTTCCACATGTGCACCTTTGAAGAAGTCACATCATGTCTGTGGGCCTCTGCTTCTTCATCAATATGCAGCCCCTCCTCTACACCACCTTCCCATATCATTTTAGAACTTGAAAGTTGACTCCCTCAGAGGGTAACCATTCTGACAGGTTCAAAGGGGTCACTTGTGAGTCTTCACTTCTAAAATTGTAGTTCACAAGGCCCACCAGTGAGATTTCCTTTAACAGCTAGCTCAGAACCACAACAGTAGGAAAAGTAGCTACCAAATGTTCTCTGCTTTATGCATAAAATGGGGCTCATTCTCCCACAAATATACACTCATGAGAAGAGTGGAGTACAAAAGCACATATGTAGAGAGTACACGTGGCCAAGGCAGCTCCCAACTCAGTTCTTTCCTCATGGCATCCACACTGCATTCTCCACTAGGTGCAACATCTCTGTTGAACTCTTTTTATCTGTTTCTCTTTTCAGCTCAACTCTCCCTGGGCCAGTTCTTTCTTGACGTTATAGCTCTCTCCTCTGTTGCCAGAGAGCTGCTTCCTTACTTGGATGTTGTTCCTCTCTTTGTCCATGTCCCCATAGACTATTATGTCTCTTCCCTGGTGACTGCATTCAACAGCTATAGCTTGTATTTGATCTACCTGACCCCCTCACCCATTCCCCCAGTCATCAATAGATGTCATATCTTGACCTAAGTAAAGTGGCTCCACTGTTCAGACTCCATGATTGATGAAGGAAGGAGGGAGGAAAGGTGAAGAGTGATTCCTCTCAGGTGCTAGCTTCTTCCTTAACTTTTGGCTTCTGCCTGGAGTAACTCCAGAGTTGAAAAGTTAACTTTTTAAGGGCCTTCCAAGAGCATGGCAAATCTTTTTCTAATTTATGGCTGAGCTCCCCTTCTAATTCAATCAGAGATTTTTCACTCTTTGCAAAGTGATAACATTGTGTTAACACATTTTTGTGCTCTTCTAGCATACTACTATCTACTTATCTTAATTATATCCCATTAGCATGTGAGGCAGAGAATGTGTTTTTGCCTTTCTTTGAATTTCCAGCACTTAGCACAGTGCTTGGCACATAGTAAGCACTTAATAAATGTTGGCTGATGGACATCCTAGGCTAGGGGAAATCAGTTGTTTAGGGATACACATTCTTCTTAGTGTAAAATGACAGGTTGAACTAGATTACTTAAAAGGTTTCTTCCAGTTCTAAATCTCTGATCCCATGAACTTTTTCAGTATTTTGGTTATAAACTCAAAGGCAGCATAGTGTAGTGGAAAGAACATTGAATTTGGAGTCAGAGGACCCGAGCTTAAACACAGATTCTGTCACTTATTAGGGGAAAAAGGGAACAAAGAATTATTAAGCACCTACTATGTGCCAGGCACTCTGCTGAGCACTTTAGAAATATTGTCTCATTTGATTCTCAATAATCCTGGAGATAAGGGGCTATTATCTCCATTTTTCTGTTGAGGGAACTGAGGCAGGCTAAGGTTAAGTGACTTGCCAGGGGTCATACATCTAGTGTCTGAGACTGGATTTGAATTCAAGTTGTCCTGACTCTAGACCCAAGGTTTTATCCATTGCACTCCCTAGCTGTTTTACTAGCTATGGGGCACTGGACAAGTCACTTAATTTCTCCATACCTCAGTTTCTTCATCTATAATATGAACATATTGGACTAGATGATCTCTAAAATTCTCTTCTAAATGCTATAATTATGATTCTGCTTTCCAATTCAGTAAATTGTCATTGGGGGCTGGAAATACAAAGACAAAAATGAAAATGTCTGCTCTGGAGGAGTAAGTTCCACAGCTACACAGAGAAGTATAATACAAGGTGTTGAGAGGAGGACGGGGTAAGCTGAACATATTGAAGAAAGATCACAATCCCTGTAATAGCTGTTGCAAACCTACTCTTCTCCCCATAAAACCTCCTCCCTCTCAACAGAGGATCTCCCTTATACTTACCTGAGAAAACAAAAACCATTGGTTGGGAATTTCTTTTTCTTTCTGGTCTGTACCTTAAAAATTCTGACCTTTAATCCTCCTTTCTCTTCTCTTTTGTTCTATTCTCTTAGGAGAAGAATGCCACTCTCCACAAGAAAGCAACTAGTCCTCTCTCTTTTTTTCCTCCCCTACTCTCCCCTCCTATCCTTATTAATTCCATACAGCTTCCAGTGCCAGGCACTCTGCTAAGCACTAAGGATACAAAGAAAGGCTAAAAAAAAATCCTTCCTCTCAAGGAGCTCACAGACTAATTGGGGAGGACAATGGGCAACTGCGTACAAATAAGATAAGATTTATACAAGATAACAGAGTAAAGGGATTAAGGAAGATGAAGAAAGCCTTCTTGTAGAAGGTGAGATTTTATCTGGGACTTGGAGAAAACTGGTGACAGAATTGTAGGCACAAGGACAGCCGGTGAAAAGGCGGGCATTTGGGAGGTGGAACGTCTTAAGCTTCCGTAGGAACAGCCGGGAGGCCAGTACATGAGGGTGAGGAAGATGGAGAAGGCAGGAAAGGCAGGGAGGGCAAGGGTGTGAAGGGCTGTGAATCCAAACAGGGTTCTGTACTTGATCCAGAAGGTGGCAGGGAGGCGCTGGTGTCCGAATAGGAGGAGCCCTAGAAAGGGCTGGATGGATTGGAGCGGGGAGAGACTTGAGGCAGGCGCACCTACCACCAGGCTAGCGCAGCGCTCCAGGTGTGTGGTAAGGAGGCCTGCCCCGAAGCGGGCGCGGTGTCAGAGGGGAGGGGGAGTGTTCAAGAGACGTCTCAGAGGTGAGATGTACGAGCCTCGGCAGCAGGTTAGATGTGAGGGCTGAGAGAAGCGGAGGGCGACACCGAGGCTGTGAGCCTGAGTAATAGGGAAGGTTAGAAACGGAGGAGAGCTTGACTTTGTATTCTCTGTGTCTGCTAGCTGCTTCTTTACACATTCAGATTTGTGGGGGAAGATTACTATTTGCTAGAAAGGGTTAGAAATAATCTACATCTAGGTGTTCTCAGGAAATGAATATCCCTGGGTGGGGGAAAACAAGAGCCATATAGATGATAAGAAAGAAACTCTCAAGATAGAACACAGGCGTTCTGTCAGAGGAGAGAGGATTTAAGAACCTCAGCTGATGCGTAGGTTATTTAGAAAATAGAAATGATAGTACTAAAGAGGTTTGGGGGTTCTGGGACCCCAGGAATGCCAAGACAGAGTTGCCTGGAATGAATTCACACACCCAAGCCTTCTCTTAGTCAAGTGGCAAAAGTGGGCAAGGGTTCTTATGGGAACCCTGCAAGAGACTAAGGACTAAGTGCTGAGATTTGTACGGAAATGAAGCATAGGAAAGAAATGCCAGGGATGCTAAATAAGGTCCTCTTAGGACCAGGTGTCTTTGGGAGCTGAGGATGGGAAAGTGGAGGGAGTAATCAGAGGCTTGGACCTTGGGGATTGGCGGGAGTAAGAGTCCTTGGGCCAGTCAGGGACAAAAATCCGTGAGTCAGGCACCCCTCTGTCTGTTGTGATAAGAGAGTGTGTTCTGCAACAAAAGAAAAATTTCTTACAGGCAGGGGTCTCCTGAAAAATTGAGAGGCTTCCAGAGGCATGATCTTGGGACTGAGCACCCCATCAATACTTGTTCTGCTTACCTCACAAGTGTGCCATGATGAAAGAACTGTGTAAATCTTAAAGCAGTATAGAATTATGAAGGATTATTAGGAGCTTAGAGGAGGACTGTTGTTCCAGAGCTGAAGAAGTAAATAATTCTACTGAAACTTCTCTCAAGAGTTACCCATAATTTCTTAATTGCTAAATCAAATAGTCCATTCTCAACCATTAGCTGTCATAGATCGAGAGGTAGAAGGGACCTGCAGTGATCTAATCCAACCCCTTGATTTTGTAGATGAGGAAACTGAGACCAGAGAGTTGACCCTGGCAGCCACTTAGTCACGGTGAGCTTCAGCTTCTAGATCAGTGAGATGGGAGAACAGCATCAATTCTATCCCAGAACTGTCATCAAAATGAAACGACATGACTACATTTGAAAGGACTTTGAAAAGTATCAATCACTTAATAGATATAAATTATGATAGATGTTTTAGTTTGGATATGTGGACTATATCTCAGGGCTATCGTACTCTGGGAAAAATGAGAAGAAAATGCCAAATCTTTTTATTTTTTTATTCTGAACTTAAGAAATAAAACAGGCATTTCCATAACAAAATAGAAGAAAAGAGGATTGCACATAAAATTCCAAATCAATTATGTACAACTTGCTTTTCTTTTTAAATATTATAGTTATCATATACTTCCCTTCTTCTTTCCATGTCTTCCATGCCTCCTCACCCGAGAGATGGCTACCAGTAGACACATACATATACGTATATACACACATATGTAAAAGGTTTGTGTGCATATGTATGTGTCTGTGTATGTGTGTATATATAAAATCAGCCAAACTTTTTTTAGTATGGCTAAAATTCAGGTTCTAGTTAATAAGAATGCCATGTGAATACCAGTATTACTGGCATCCCTCTGTAATATGTTACTTAGTGGGAACAGTAGCATAAAATAGTTTTAAAAATCAAAAGTAAAGGCGTGAATGGGCGTTTTAGAATGACTCTCAGCATGTTATCTTGTTGTCCTAGAAATTACTACTTTTTGATGACATAATATCAAAACACTTTCCCCAGGTAAGTTGGATTTTGCTTATCCTTTTGTTCTTCACATTAGGGGAATTCAAATGATTAAACATTACCAAATCAATAACCTTTTCTATTCAACAGACTCTAGATAATTTGAAGGAAGGAAAACACCATTTACGTGTGAGGCCTGCAGATATCCCTGTTGCTGAGAGAGCATCTCTGAACTACTGGAGGACTTGGAAATGCATCAGCAAACCTTCAGAGTTTCCAATGAAAAGCCCAGCTTTCACTGGTATAGCCCCCTTGAAAGTAACTGACTGTTTTGAGATTCAGCTATGTTCTCCCCAGATGCTACTGTGATCAGTTTCTGTACTGTCTTCAACTGTGCCCATTGCTGTGTTAGTACTGTAGGATTTTTTTGCTCCAGATCTCAGGTTTCTAGGCTTTTAGGATCTTAACAATTCTAGCTCCATAACATTTCTTGTGTCTATTTCCCTTTCCTACTCATTTCTCCTTACCTCTTAGAGCTTCAGTTTCCTCATCTGTAGAAAAACCCTGCAGTAATACTTGTGGATCTTAGTTCTCATGTTGCTCAAAGAAAAATGTATAAAAAACTGGAAATCTGAGTAGTTATTATCAGTTGTTATTAATATTACAGCTACACTAATTGCTGAGAATCTCTAGGTCACAACAGTGGTTTTGACATCTTTTTTAAAAAATGCTAAGCCTAAAACTTACCTGAAAACTCAGATAACAGAGCTAATAATTGGGGTCCCTAAGCAAAAACTTCATAAAGGAGGCCCTGTCATCCTTTACTGATTGCCACGTTATGGGGACTACTGTTTTATCTGCAGAGAGAGAAAAGTGCCTTTGTAGGGATTGTGTCCCTTGCATTTCCAAGCTTTGCAGGGACTTCTGGAACAGAAATAAGAGCAGTGCTAGAAACTCATTCTTTTCTTGACTACTATTTCAGCTCCCCTTTGCTTTTTCTACTCTAGGGCTGCATGATAAAGCTCCCCTGGGACTCATGGACACCCCACTTCTGGACACCGAAGAGGAAGTCCATTACTGCTTCCTGCCCCTGGACTTGATTGCCAAGTACCCTACCCTGGTGACAGAAGACAATCTGCTGTGGCTGGCTGAAAATGTGGCTCTAATAGAGTGCGAGTGCAGCGAGTTCCGTTTCATAGGTGACTGTAAAGCTTCTCAGGCAGTGCGAAAGGGGGCTGGTTTGTACTCTACCCCTGGCCACTTTTCTCCCATCTGCCACTTGTATTTTGTTTTAAAAATGTTCTGCTTCTCTCCCTCCCCATTAGGCCTCTATCCCTAAACGCCCCACAAATGTAAGAGAGGGAACACAACATCAAATAATGTTTTGCTCCGGTTGGCCCCTGACAGCAGAATTGGAAACAATAAGTCTAAATTGCAGAAAGGAAAATTGAGTAGGATAAAAGGAATAAGTTCCTAATAGGGAGAACTATCCAAAAGTGACATAAAGGGATAGAGTTCTCCGGCATTAGAGATACTCAAAAGGATGACCAAGTATCCGAGATTATGCAGAGGGAATTCCTATTCAAGTGCACTTAGACTAGATGATTTCTGAAGTCCCTTCCCACTCTTGAGATTCTGTGATTCAGATCCCACTGAATGCCCATTATGGAAAAATGGCAGGGCAGACTTATACTGTGCCCTAGCTCAGTGGAAGCTTATATGTGAGTTGTGGCGGAGCCCAGTGACTTGGAAACGACTCAGCATTAGGCTCTCTTGTGTCCCAGGACTATTTTTACATTTTTATTTTGTGACTGCCTGTGAACAAAAGTAGCTGCTGGAAGCTCTGAATTTTGGTGTCAAGTGTTTCTGGAGAAGCACCATAGTTTAGTAGGAAGAATCTACCCTGAACTTCAAGAAATATCACTTCTGTGGTGGTCTTACCATCATCTTGGGAGCGAAACTGGAATAAGTTCTTGCTGCTTGTCTCTACAAGGCCTCAGTTTTTCTCACTATGAGTCCCAGATGATTACACAAAAGCTGTTCTCAACCTTTACTGACCATTGAGTAGGAAAACTTTAAACTGTCACGAGCTAAATAGAATCATAGAGCATAAGAGCTAGGAGGAAACTTCTGAAAAAGGCATTGATTCAAAGAGCTCCCCAGTGACCAGTGATTCTTCTGAGTCAGCCCCTACCCCCCTATTTAGAATAGAGAATGCTGGAGATGGAAGGTGCCTTAGAAATCATCTTGTCCCACTCTATCATTTTACAGAAAAGAGAAGAGAAGGATTGCCTATGGAATTGGCTAGCCGAGGATGAAATTACCTTCCCCGAAGTTTTAAAACAGAATATTCTCTCCTGTCTGGGAGGAACCTCTCACTTTCACCCTTCCCCATCCTATTCAGCATTCTTAGAAGATATAAACAAGTTGAAGACTTGCCTAGCTTTTTGATTATATAAAAATAGCTGGAGGAATTTATACCTGAGTTGGGCTTTAAGGATAAGGTGTGATTAGGATCCCAGATACTATTCAATATAGCCATCACAAAGTCATCAGTATATACTTTTCCATCTCCTAGTTCCCATTTGTACCAAGCACATTCCAGTCCAGGCAGGGACGACCTGCAAATACAGCCTGCCAACCAAGGCTTCTCACCCAACCAGCTCTTCTCTAAATGGCAAAGAACTGCCTCTTTCTGGTATGCCGCAATCTTTTGCCAAGGGATTAAAATAGTAAGTGCCAGGGCTGGGTATGTTCTGTCCTGTAGGCATAGGCTTAGGAGCCCCAAACCTGACAGAACCAAGCTTAGCCCATTATACTTTTACAGGAAAGAAAGTGAATCTAAATATTTGTCACATTTAAAGCAACAAAATCAAAATCCAATCAAAAGTGATCACAGATTGTTTCAGATCAAAGACTATCCAGGAGAGTCAACAGCCCTGGAAAATTGGGGAAATGCACAGAAGATGAAAAGAAAGAATTAAGGTTTGAATAAGCACAAGACGAAAAACAAGTTCGTTAACTCATTGTATTTTCTTTTGCTTTTCAAGTGAATTTTCTCCGCTCACAGAAGATTTTGTTACCAGATAATTTTGCCAACATCGACATTTTGGAAGCAGAAGTGGACATTTTGGAAATTCCAGAGCTCACGGAGGCAGTGAAAGTGCACAGGATGAACATGGGTATGTCCTCCAGGGAAAATTCCAACACCTTTCCCTGACTCAAGTGTTATATAGCTGGGAGTTTGAATATTACATGAGAGACACCATGTGTTTGGAAGGAGTACTAGACTTAAAATCAGAAAATCCAGCTTCATCTCTGTAAGATGTATATCTATAGACAAGTCAAATGGCTTCCCTGAACCTCAGTTTTTTAATCCATAAAGTAAGGATAAAATTTTCATTTCTTCACACATTGTGAGAAAAGTACTTCATAAACCTTAAAGCATTAAAATGAATTGTTATTAATTAGAAGGGAAAAAAAGAGCTAAAAAGTTCGCTTTACTCCCACATGCCAGATTTAACCATCTGGCACTTTGATTTGTGTGAGAGTGAGTAAAAGAAGAAAATTGATGATTGGAAATTGGGTTCTAACAAGACTTGGGTTCACTCAAAGGTAGATATCAAATTTAAATAACCAAAAATTCACTTACACCTTAGTGACTGTAATGTACCATCCACATAATTAGCCATGTGCTGGCCACCAGAAGAGCTCACAGTCTGTGGTACAGAACACGTAAACACCTCCCTGCGGGGAGTTTATGGTGGATGGATAAGATGTTAACATGAGCATAGAGTGTGTTTAATAAAATTGTTTGTTAAATGCATGAATGAATGAGGAATGCATACAGAAAGAAAAAGGAAATCCAGAGATCTGAGAAAATCCAGCAGGAACAGAGCAAGTGATGAATGAGGAAAAACTGTCCAGAAAAAGAGTATGTTGTGGAAGGAACCTTGACCCCTTCTTTCTTTTCGGCCTGGAGGAAAGCCAGTTTAAGTACACACGTGCCTCTTCCCATGGTCTAGGGAACATGACTGGGGGCAGATCCCTCCCATGTGTGCTTCCTGTCTCTCTGCCCTGTTCCCCAACCTCATATGCTCTGGCTCTGGCCTTTCACTCACTTGTCTGCCCCTTTCTTGTCCCAACTCTACGTGGTTCCAACCCCACTCTTGCCTTCCCAGAGCTATCCCAGGCCAGTTTACTACTGCTCTGAAGCTCTCTATTTTCAGGATGCCAGTTCACAGGTCTTGTGAGTCTACTGGAATTATTTACTGTCTTTATTCCAAGGAGTTCAGTATATAAAAAATATCTAATTTGGAATTTATATAAATGAGATAAATATCTCATGTCTGGAGGTTAAGCATACATATACACTTTTTTCCTTTTAAGTAGTATTGCATTTTTTCCAATTCTATGTAAAGACAATTTTTAATGTTAATTTTTAAAATAATTCCAAATAGTTCCAAATTTTCTCTTTCCCTCCCTCTTCCTCCTCCCCCTTCTCTAAGACAGTAAGCAAGTTGATATAGGTTATATATGTGCGATCAGCTCATATACACCTACTAGAAAGAAGACGGGGGGGCCCTGTCATCCTTTCCCTGACAGGCAAAGCTATATCATATCATAGGATTTAGAGCTAAAATTTTAGACATCGTCTCATTCTGCCCCTTCATTTTATAGATAGGGAAAGGGAGGCCCACAGGGCAAGTGATTAACCCCAAGTCCCACTGGCAGTAGGGAGCGAACTGGGATTCTAATTCTGCTTCTATTCCACCGCAATGCCGAGTCTAAGCTGAGCAAATACGTTTCTGTTCTATTCAGATGTTTGGAAAAGATGATTGACTCTCTCTTTCAGATACCTGCAGGAGCATTCACCATCCAGAAACGTACCACCAAGATTCCACTTAGCTCTTATTCCTTTAATCAGATTATGTCATTCTTCTGTTCAAATCTCTTCAGCGGTTCACTATTGTCTCTCACATTTAGTTCTATCTCCCTAGCATAGCATGTAGGGCTGCCCACAATCTCACTTTCTTATCACACATACTTCCTTAGATATACATTCTGGCTACATTGGAGGGCTTGTCTTTCCCCTCTTCCCCAACATTCATACATGTGTTCTGTTTTTTCCCACCTCCATGCCTTTACTTGTGTCATTCCCTATGATTAGAACTCTCCCGCTCGTCCCTCTTCCACCAAATGATTTCTTACCTATTCTAGTCTATTGCCCTGTTCAAATACTACCTCCTTCATTAAGCTTTCTCTCATCTCTGGCTGCCCCCAATGATCTTCCAAATTTCAGGCTTTGAATAAGTCTGTACTAATGCACTTGAAGCTATTTAACCGCCAGAGGGGGTTATAGCCCAGTTAGCTTGACCCTTTTCAGCAGTGAGGCAGTCTCACCTTTATTCCAACAGTTATATACATCACTCAACACCAGAGGGAACTCAGGAAAAATGCTAAACCTTAGAGTTCTCAAAGAGAAAATGACCTCCATCCCCATTTCCACCTTTTGTAAGTGGAAAGTCATCCTCCCTATTAGGACAGTGGGTCTCAAACATTTTGGTCTCAGAACACCTTTACCATTGTTTAAAATTACTGGGGACCCCAAAGAACTTTTGTTTATGTGAGTTAAAGCTATTGACATCTACCCTACTGGAAATTAAAGCTCTTCTCCCTTCATGCTATATTTCAAAGGACTGTAAGCATGTGAATGTGATATAATAGAGTTGACTATGTGATCACGGTTTGACTATATAATATATATATGCATATATGTGCCCACATATATTATATATACATGCATATATGCATATGCGTATGTACATATGTGTGTATATGTACATGTACATATTATATATGTGTGTATATATAAGTATATAGTCAAGCCGTGATGGTGAGGTGTTATAAAATATATAACATACATATAATATGCTTACCTAATTAAAAATACATAATATATAATGTTTTACTCATTATCATAGAATCAAACGGAATAAAACAATATATATTAAATAAGTACTACACTTATTAAATAAGTACCACAATATTTCTATGTTTTCTTCTGAGACCTAATCAACCCACAATTTAGAGGTATGCTCCCAACCCAAGAATTTCTGGTGCTTAAGATCAGGATCTACTAGCATCTTCCACTGATTTTCTACTCAGAACCTCTCAAAATATCAAAGTCCACTTGAGGAACATAAGAACTGGGATTTCTTAACAGGGGTCTGTCTCCTCTTCAACGGCAGCCACTGGCCATCTGAATCTGGATACTGATTCTTCCTCGAGCTATTCTATTCCAGTTTTCCACACCTCACTGCTCAACTCATAATCCTCTTGTCCAGAGGTGTAATGTTGGCATCACAGCCACATGACAGAAAAGCCTCCCCTGGACCAGGGTCATTATCATCATGTCTTCCTTTTCTCTCTCCTCTCCAAGGTTGTGCCTAGACCACACTATCCATCATATCTTCTCTGGCCTTTCAGTTCTTTCCAGATCAGTCAGCACTGGGTGAACATGCCCACTTTTGGAAGCTTTACAGGAACAACTGGTTTAAAAATATGGAGTCAAGGACTTAGAGCATAGATATAATCCCTGTTACAGTTATTTGTGTATGTTTTGTAATCTGCAATATCATGAGCTCCATAACAGCGTGTACTGTCTTATATAATCTTTGTCTCTTTCCCAGTACACATTATCTAGTAGATTGTTGCTGTCAACACCTCTAAA
The DNA here is from genome assembly GCA_023548195.1 of Bettongia penicillata ogilbyi. NCBI lineage: Eukaryota > Metazoa > Chordata > Mammalia > Diprotodontia > Potoroidae > Bettongia > Bettongia penicillata. Next base: position 3,430,881 of record JAJHZJ010000373.1, on the reverse strand, counting down.
TACTGAGTAGCAATCCCACAAATATTTTCTATTACCTTAAAGCATTAATTCTAACAATGGATCACAAGGCTCAACAAAGTCCAGGGCTAATCGTGGATGGAGGTGTCCCTGGATTCTCACAGGCTGTGCCATTGGAGATGCTTTGTGTATAGTCTAGGCAATAGACTATGTTCACTAGCTAAGACCCTAGCTAAATAGGAGAAGCTCATCATTATTAGGCTTGGTGATTGGTAATGAATTTTTTGATCATTAGAAACAAAGAAAAGAAATGTAATGGCCTCCCGTTGTAGCCAGCCAGCCCTTTTTCACTTCTGCAGTGATGGCAGAGTAGTGGATAAGGGAATGCTTTTGGACTGTCTATACCGAACAACTTAACTCTTAATACCCTCTATGTGACATCTTTGTCCAGTGGCCAACAAATGGACAAATGGACCTAGAGGAAATGAGTCATGTTGACCTTGACATTCTCACTATAAATGAAACCAGAAAAGAAAAAAGAAGGTCCAGCTACATGGAAGGATGGTCCTCACACAGCTTCTTCTTGGATAGGCAAATAAAGAAACTGATTATTGTCATGTTTCTGAAGGCAGGAAGAAACATCATTTCATGCAACCTTTGGTCATCTTTTATTGCAGTGCTCATGGTAAGTACATACAAAAAGATCATTGCAACCTATGTACCAACATCTGTTTCAGAGTATGAGAAAGTAGAGAAATTTCATGAAAACTCAATGTGATTTTCTGAATTAAATACATGTATACTTTAATATTTTATATCTTTGATACAAAAATAGTTAAAGAGAAAGGTTAAAAAAGCATACTAGAAAACATGGTTCAGAAGTTGGGTTTTTTAATGAGACAAGCCAAAGACTTGCAGACCTGTATGCCTATATGTATGTGTATATATGTGTATATGCATATATAATATACACACATATGTATGAATGAGTCAAGGAGCACTGGACATAGCAAGCACTGAATAACTGAATAACATCTCATGAAAGATGAAAGCAATTACCATTCATCAGACAGGAAACAACTGGCTACCAGCATAGGAGTCACATAGTCAGAACATTAACTGTCAAGGCAAAGATAATACCATGGTAGTAAATAAAAATAAGGAATTAAATTGGAGAAGTTCCAAACTGATATATTTTTTGAAGCTGTTGATACTGAAAAATGGCTGAAAGAACAGATATAACTCAGGCTGTTACCATTTTCTTGGGAAGTTTAACTGATGTAAATCAATTACCACAATGAGGAGATTTTTAAAAACCTAGAAATTGTTTCAGGTGACAAACATTTGATTTTCATGGTAAACAGAGAATATAAACTCATTTGTAAACTCTTATGGAAGATAGTAAGAAATTATAAACTGTATCACCTCATAAAATAGAACCAGTAGAGGAGAAAACAGGTTTACAGAAAGCTTGACAAGAGGCCCAGTTAAGCCAGATTGCTCCCAAGAGCATTGAAGGATAAAATTGGAAGAAGGAAAACATGAAAAATGAAAAAGATCTGTCATGATCTGTATAACAAATTATGTTCTCCATTAATGAACAGTGGAGCTACTTGTCATATTTGAACTCTTGAGATAACCCCTGGTATGCTGTATGAGGAAAGAGAAATATCACTAAAGAAAATAAATAAGGGAAATATAGCTAGACTAAGCCAAGTATATGAATCCCATGCTAGAGGCAACCAATTTTTGTGGGCATTAAGGGATCAGTTCTAAACATATCTGGTAGCAGGTGCTTGGAAAAAAATAATGATTCATTACAAAAAAAAGATCAAGGGGACCCATTGAATAATTGACATTTATATATTGCTTTAAAAGATTTTCAAAGTACTTTACATAGATTATCTAATGTGAGCTTTACAATAATCCCTTGGCAGGATGTAGGTATTATATTCCCCATTTGATGAGGAAACTGAATCCCAAAAAGGTTAAGTGGCTTAGGGTTACATAGCTACTAAGTATGGAAAACAGAACCTACACTCAGATTTTCCTCACTTCAAGGCCATCATTCTATTCACTATATCACATTACCCACCTACCCATCTCCAAAAGGCCATCATTGAAATGGTTTAAGAAACTTAGAGGCTTTCTCACACTGTTCTAGAACAAACTATGTCTTCAAAGCATGCAACTTAAAGGGGCAAAAAATACAAGATTCTTCCGTGCTGAATTTTACACTACAAACATGTTTGATTCAATAGAGCAAAATGCTACCTTCAATGCTCTTCTCCAAGGAGGTCTCTCCCATGTGTTATGATTATAGAAGATTCCTTAAAAGATGTGACACCTAAATAACCTTGTTCAACAACAGTGATGATCATTACCAAGGAAGGTGTAGAATAGATAAATGTCTGTCTGACAAAGGTGTTGGTCACTAAGTGATTCCAACAGAATCCAAGGGGAAAAGAGATTGCTTATAGATGGTAAGAGTCTATATAAGCTCCTCTTTCTATATGGCCCCAAGCCCTGGGGCTCTGTGGAACTTCCTAAATGAGATGCATAATTATTCAAAAGAATTTGCTCTAACTATCCATTCAGGAAAAAGCAAGTGGATGAAGAATGTCTGTTGGTTAGGTTACAAAGTGTAATTGAATGGATAGCCCTTAGAGTTGATCCAGCAGTACATCCATCTTGGACAAACCTTGCATATAGACAATGAACTGGGTGAAGAATTGAATAGGAGGAAATGAGACTGGGTTGCACCTGGGAAATTGTGTGGCACTTTTATTGACTCTAAACTTTTTCTTGAAATATAGGCCCATCATATTAAAATCAATATTCTTGTAAAATAAAGTCATGAAATGACAGTTTCAAAATAAGTTTTAGATAATGCAGAGGGAAATGGAAAGACACAAGGTGGACATGAATAGATTGCAATGTGTAACTAACAAAAAAATTACACAAAAGAAATTGCATAAAATCAGATGCATGACTTGAAACAGATGAGTTGGTCATGAGTCAAGTTTGAGGGAAACTGATGACAGATATGATATGACCGTCCACATGCTTTACTGGGATCCAGACAATATCAAGAGACCTAGAGAAAGGCCCCAGTCTTATTGGGTGAATCCATTATGGGAGATTTATGGAAAGATATGGATAAGAGTTGAACCAGATTTGGGGATGGGGGATAGATTTTAATTACCACCACTGGAGTGATTATCCATATTGTGATCACAGATCCACCTTCAAGGTATGAATAGAGCTGAAGAAACTGGACTGTTCTCCACCCTTTGTTTTATATATGAGGAAACTTATAGCTCAAAGAAGTTGTCATTTGTCCTAATCACATAAGTATTAAATAGAAGTATACAAGGGGGAATGTATGTGTTGCAGAAAGGAGATCAATCCAAATGACCATATTGATCTTTACCACAGAAGAAACTTGTGTTCCACAGAGACTTAATCTCTAACTGTATCTGTAATAGGTAAATAAGAATTCGGAGAGCTCCCATTTTTCACGCTGGCCTGTTGTGAAGAAGGAACCAACTGGTATATTGGTATACAGTGCTAGTTAGGGAACTGTGGAATTTAGGCTCTGAATTGAATCTGGAAGTAGAAGGTACAAGGTACACTTTAGTGATGGGACTAGGTGGTTTCCATGTTGGCCATCATTTCTGAGTGAAAGACAAATTGAGTATTTTTGCAAATAAGTTGCAAAAAAAAAGTCTTGGTCTCTAATCTCACACAAGATCCTATCCATAACTGATAGCCTAGATAAAATGTGAACTCTCTATGAACCCTTATTTCATCCCTCTAACTGGAGGTGATTTCTCATCTGATCTCAGAACTGTTTTTCCTTTAATGAACTTAACATATTCTAATTTATGTTTGTGTACATGTCTTTCTGACTTTCATTAGATTGTAACTTCCTTGAGATTAGGGACTGTGTCTTATTTATTTCTGTAGTTTCTCTAGCCTCAAACACAATGAATTGTACTTAGTAGCTGTAGAACCACTACCAAATGACATCACTTCTGTAAGCATGATTCTTCATCTGTAAGACGATGATGGCAATTCTTGTGTGACCTTACAGGGTTATCATAAGTGAAATGCACTCTTATTATTGTACATGGTAAACATTCAGTAAATGTTGAGTGACTAAACAAATTGGGGTTTATGGCAGGAAACATCTTTCCAATATCATTTTGTCATCAACAAGTAATACTTGGTTAGAGTCCTCTGTCAGGTAATAAATGGCAGAACTAAACCTAACTCATGGAAATTTCAGCAAGCAGCTATTGGATACTTAGAGATGCTTCCCTTACATCTTTCTTCCATGCAGGTAACTGTTCCCGAACCACCTGTCACCTTCCAAGTCCTGGAAAGGGGGGAAGAGCAGCCAACCTGGAATCTGTGAAGCCCCTATATATGATGGCCCTTGGCCTGCTGGTCAAATACCCTGATTCAGCACTGGGACAGCTCCATATTGAAAGCACTTTAGATGGAAGCAAACTGTATATTACAGGAAATGGTGTTCTCTTTCAGCATGTCAGGTAAATCCCTGAAGATCTCCCCTTTGGGAAAAGGATCCCATTGTAAATCTGATGTTAGCTTTGAGTTTTGCCACAGATAAGACCCTAAGCGTCCCTGAACCACAGAGGGAGGAGATAACTTCCATTTTCTTGCTTATTGACCAGTGTGACACAAGAATCATGGAAAGATGCTCTGTTTCAACATGGGTTCTAATGTTGCCTTTCTAGGAATAAACTAGTTCCCTAAACTCTTGTAGGCACAAGATCCAGAATAGAAGAAGCACAGAGAGCCAGGAATTGGAAGGCAGTTACTTCATTCACTCATAGTTCCCATGCTTGAGGCTTTCACAATGCATAAGCACATTAGTTACTCAGATTGTATATTTTTATTCATTGTGCTTCATCCCAAAGAGGAACCACACATGTGAACTATTAGGGAATCACTGCATCAATTTGTAATGATTCTGGAATGACCACTTGTTAACCTGATCCTTAGGAGATCCTAAGGATCCTAGAGTATTCTGATAAAAATGTGATCAGAACCTCTTAAATTTTAATCAGGGAAGAGTATGTTGGAGATGATAGATTAGAGTTATTGCTGTGTTCTTAGTACTTTTGATTTAAAAAGTAGGCATCCTCAAGGTTGAGGGTGAAGGGTTTGGGAGGGGAGAAAAGGATTCAAGCTCTCCATGACAGAGTTCCTCTTTTGGATAGGAATTGGCTGGGAACCTGCAGGCTGCCCCTAACAGAGACAATTTCAGAAGTATATGAACTCTGCGCCTTCTTGGACAAAAGAGACATCACCTATGAACCTATGAAAGTTGCTCTGAAAACACATCTTGAACCCAAAGCTCCAACTCACAAATTGCTTGGTAAATGAGTATATTGATCAATCTGCAGTTTTATATCAAGGCTAGGGGTGTTAAAGATTGTGAAAATGTGGTAGATGGGCTAAGGACAGTATATGAAAGAAATAAAAACCTAGGGTCAGAAACTGAAGTCTCCATTTAGAGGATAAATTTATTACTAATTACTCTTAGGATAAGAGCCTGAGTGCCAGACCTCCTTATGTTACCCACACCACTACAGGTAGCAAACACTTGATCATTATTATCATAAAATAATAGCTGTCAAACATTCATAAGGTCCTGGACACTCTATAGGACATGGAAAGCAACCCTATCTGCCCTTAGTGAGCTTACCTTGTATGCTCGTTTTTACCGAGTACTTAACCTCAACTGACCTCAAGTGAAAAGTAATTAATTTAGTTGAGCACAGCTGTATTAAATGTAAACATCAATTTCTTTTACATATCCAGTGCAATCTGTCACCCAATTAAAGAAGGAGATTCTGCTGAAACTAGTTTCCAAACATCCAAATGGAACCTTAACACACTTATCCCAAGAATTAGAGGTTGTATGTTCATTTTTACAAGATTTTACAGGATTTTTACATTTTTGGTTGTTTACTTGACCACTGATGTCCAACTCTTTGTCAACCTATTTGAGATTTTCTTGGCAAAGACACTGAAGTAGTTTGCCATTTCCTTCTCCAGCTCATTTGACAGATGAGGAAACTCATCAGTGACTTGCCCAGGGTCCCACAGCTAGCACATGTATGAATTTGGATTTGAATTCAGGACTTCCTGACTCCAGGGTCCATACCCTACCTACTGTGTCACTTAGCTGTAGATAAAGAACTTACTATTCTCCATATACCTTCTCTCTGTAGAAATTTTAGTGGCTCTAGAGGGACAACTCTACAAACATGTATACAACCATTACCACTATCACTAGTCCTCAGACAATGCTTAGATTTATTCTTTTTTTTTTAAATGCTAATATTTTGATTTTCCCCAATTACATGCAAAAACAATTTTTAACATTTATTTTTTAAAACTTGAGTTCCAAATTCCCTCCTTTCCCACTCCATCACTGAGAAGGCAAGAAATTTGACAGATTATGCAAGTGAAGTCATACAAAACATTTCCATATTAGTCATATTGTGAAAGAAAACACAGAATAAAAAAAAAGAGAAGAAAAATAAAGTTTTTTTTAAAGTATGCTTCAATCTGCATTCTGATCCCATCAGTTCTTTCTCTAGAAGTGGATAGCATTTTTCATCATAAGTTCTATGAAATGGTCTGAGAATAGCTAAGTCATTCACAGTTGATCACAATATTGCTGTTACATCTTAGATTCATTCTTACCAATTTCTATGAAATGTCCCAAACACTAGAAGCAGCCACTTAAGAACTAGAGTCAGCCCCAATCATCTACCCCAGGGGTAGGGAACCTCCATCCTCGAGGCCACTTGTGGCTTTCTTGGGCCTTTGGTGTGACCTTTTGACTGAGTCCAAGTTTTGTAGAGCAAATTCTTTTATTAAGGGGATTTATTCTGTGAAGTTTGGATTTAGTCAAAGGGCCACAACTGAGGACCTAGAGGGCCACATGTGGCCTCAAGGCCTTAGGTTCCCCACTCCTGATCCATTCCAAATGTCCACTTGAAAAGAGTATATTGATTTAGAGATAGTAGTTCCTGAGGGAACCAGGCTTCTTAGTTCCTTGCCACTATCCCTAAAATAACTCACATTTCTTTGGTATTTACCACTTACAAAGCACTTTCTTCATGAAAATCCTGTGAAATAAAAAGTACAAATATCATTATCCCTATTTTACACATCAGAAATAACCAAATATATACTACACTGGCATATCCAAATCTGATTCACTGAAAGAAATCTATGGAGAGAAATGTAGCAGGGGCCCTGAGTGTGAGGTGCAGCAGAGGTCATTGTCTCCTGTTGACTATATAGCACAATCCTTTTGATAATAGATTTAGAGCTAGAAGACAGTCTCTGGTTTTTTTTTTCAAGGATTAGGAAACAGAGGCACAGAGAGGCTAAATGTCTTGCCTAAGATCACACAGTAAGGCTGGGTTTGGATACAGGCTCTCAGATTCTATATTGTGTGCCCTGTCCATGGAATCCAGCTTTTAGAGACCAGAAATGTTGGGGGCTGAGTTCAGGACACTGTACCTGTGTGGCCTCATAATGATGTTGAATCTCAGGGTAAATTAATGTATAAGTCCTAGAAATTCCCTACCTCATTCCTCCTGTGATGTCTCCATTTGAATCGATTTTTCTTAGATGACACTTGGACAGCAGAGATCACAATCTATTCACCTCATCAGATTGTGAAAGTTTATGTAGGAAGCCACTGGTATGCAACCTCCCTACAGACTCTACTGAAGGTACTGCTCTTTGTGGGTTTGCCTTTCTCATCTTCCTTTCTGATTTGAATGCTTGGAATTAAGTCTGATTTCCTTCTCCAGTATCCAGAACTGCTATCTAACCCCCAGAGAGTGTATTGGATTACATACGGACAGACTCTTCTAATCCATGGAGATGGACAAATGTTCAGACACGTTCTTAACTTCCTGAGACTTGGCAAACTGTTTTTACCAACTGAATTTAAGTAAGTGAAAAAACGAAAGCAACCTGAAGAAGGTTGCCTAAATTGATATCAGCTCTATGCAAAGGATATCTATTTGGGGCCATTGGGAAGGGTAGATTATTTCTAACATGTGAACTGAGGTATTCTCCAAAAGAAATGAAACTAGCATTCTGGTTTCATTACAGATGGAAAATTTAAAATCTTAGAACTGGAAGGGAATAAACAGATAATCAAATATCTGTTTTATAGCTGAAGGCTCCTGAGCCTAACTGATAGTAAGTTACTTACTTACCTAAGGCCACACAGTAAGAGACAACTGGAATTAAAAACCAGGTTTTCTAGCACTGGTCCCTGTTTGGTTTACTACAAGATGCTAGTGATGCTGTATGTGGCCCTCACACTGTAGAGGAATATGGAACCCCTAGAGCAAAGTTGTATCAAAGACCTGGGAGATTAGAGACAGTTAAAATTATCTTCTCTCTTCTCAGATTTGCCTGAAGCCTGTTCCTGGACCTCACCTTTTCCCCATGTGTTCTTAATGATGCTTTGATTGTCTTAGTGTTAGAGGTGCCAGAATGAATTCAGAACTCAGAGCAGGCTCCCTGTCTAGCCTAGAATTGGAACCACTTGCCAAACTGACTAACCTATTGTTATTTGCAGAGAATGGCCTCTCTTCTGTCAGGAGGTTGAGGAGTACCGAATTCCTTCTCTATCAGAAGCCCTTTCTCAGTGTGAGGCTTACAGGTAAGGAAAATCTCGGGAAATAGAGGCAAAGGGTTTCTGTTACATGTGTTCCTTTAAGCACAATTCCCTAATCTCCAAAACACACTTGTTCTATATAGAATAGACATGAAACCAACACAGAGAGATATCTAGTAGAAGTCAATATTGCTGAGATACTAATAAACTCTTCCAGAACATATTTAAAAATAATAACTCATATTTCTATAGTATTTTATGATTTACAAAGCATTTTCTTAAAAGAAACCCTGTGAAGTAGGTAGTAGATCATTTCTATTGAAACGAATTTGGAGATAATCTGAGTCCCAGTCAGAGAAATCTCGTGCCCAAGTCACACAATGAGATTTCAGGCAAAACTAGGACCATAGTGTTTGTCTTCACATTCCTAATTCAGTGCTCTTTGGACTATTTCATGCCATGAAATCCTACATGTGGCCAGGCTCAACACATGCCCGTGATTGAACAAGCCTTCTGGAGAGGAAGGGGAGCAATTCTCCACTTAGGGAAAAGGAGGTAGGGTCCCAACTGGGAGGAGACCAAGCACAAACCAAAAAGCAAGATCAAACTGGAATCAAAGTGATTTGCTCCCACAAGCGTCTCAGCCCAGAGACTCTAATGCTCTGGCAGTTAGAGACTAGGCCAGGAAATCAGAGTGCAGGGCATACCACAGAAGAAATTATTTGTCTGAATCAAACCCATCCCATTAAGGATTCCTGAGTTCCCCCTCCCCTGGGCACTGCCCAGCTGCTGTGATGGTGGTGAGGTCTGCCAAGCCTCTGATGGTTCCAGCCCCAGCCAGCCCCAGGGTCATAGAGAGGCCTCTGCCACCCCCGCTTCTCACTTTCCCAAGTGCTTTCATTTCCAGTTCATGGGCAGCATCACAAATAGGTTGATGGGGGATGTTTGCTGACTGACTGGACCCCAGTTGGGTTTTGCAGATCCTGGACTCAGGAGAAGGATTCTGAGAGTGAAGCAGCTTTTCCTATCCGGAGGCTGCACATAGTGACTGAAGGTTCACCTGTCGAGCTCAACCGAGGCCCTAAGGAAGTAAGTATTGGAGGCACACTGAGGATCCTGCCTGGCCATGGAGAGCCAGAGACCTCCCTTTGCTCCTGGCCCCTAGCAGCTGCATGTCTCTGAGCCAGTCTCTTAATTTCTGAGTTTCAGGTTCCTGTCTGTGAAAAGATCACGTGTGCACCATTGACCTCACAAGTACTAGAAGCAAAGCATTCTCTGGATGCATTAAAGCACTAGAGAAATATTAGTGATTACCATCACAACAGGTGGAATTTATACAGTTCTTTAAGGTGGCAAAGTACTACAAAACATAGCTAGTGTTTACACAGCACTTACTATGTTCCAGGCATTGTACAGTGAGGTACAATTGTTACCTCATTTGTTCCAATAGCCTTGCGAGGAAGGACTATTATTATCCCCATTTTACAAATGAGGAAACTGAGGCAAAAAGAGATTTTTTTTTTTTTACCCAGGGGTCAAATAGCTGGTAAGTATCTAAGGCTGGATTTGTACTCAGTTCTCCTTCACTCTAGGTTCAAAGCTCTGTCCACCTAGCTGCCCCATCGTCGGTGACTCTTACTTCTTTGGCAAGTTTGTCAGATGTTGGCTAATTGCCTGTGATTAATTAGAAACTTCAGAAAGCTTTGCTTCTTATGGACAGGGACCATAGCCCACTGCTGTGTGAGAGCCTTTTTGGATTTCCTCAGCACTTGTAAATAATACCAATTAATATCACTGCCACTGTTGGAGAAAACCTGCCCTTGTGACAACTGTCCCTGGCTCCCCAAATGACTGACCAGACACCAGAGTAGGGTAATGTATATCAGGTGGGAGCTCCTTGTGGTTAGTGGTTACCAAGTGGTTAGTCTTTGGGTTGAGAGACAGTATGGAATAATAATGGCTCTCATTTCTAGGATACTTTGAGAGCACTGGATTTAAAGTCAGAGGTTCCAGGTTCAAATCTTCACTTTCCTCCTTCCCCCCATCTTATCCTGAATGAGTCATGTAAACTCTCTGGGCTCAGTTTTCTCCTCTGTGAAAAGAGGGGTTTGGAATAGGTAAGCTCTCTATTACCTTCTAAGTTTAAAACTGATTCAATCAGGTAGTACAAGATCATCACCACCACGTTATAGATGAGGAAAATGAAGTTGAAAAGGGAGGTATCTTGCTCAGGGTTGTAGAGTATGTGTAAGTGTCCATGTTGGGATTGGAATCCAGGTCTTCTGACTCCAAGTCTTTCTCTTATACTGTACAACCTCCAGTGGCCTCAGGAATAGGCTGAGATTACTCTGTTTGCTCCTTTTCCAGACTGCCCCCTGCATGCCTGTGGAGTTTAGAGATAGCTGTGGGACTCCATGGAGTAAAATGAAGGGAGTGCCAGCAAGGCCAGGACTAACTGAGGAAAATGAACAGTACACCAGAACAATCCACTTGTCCCTGTGCAGAGGTGTCAAAAGAACCAGTAACACTGCAGTGTATCCTCAGTGCCCGGGCCTATTTACCAACCCCAGGCATTGGAGTCATCCTGAGAGCCCTCCAAAAAAGAAGTGCTCCACTGTCAATATCATCCCCAAACCAGAAACTACAGACCCTCCTGTCACCCCCATGCAAAAACTGATTTCCCTGGTTCGAGAGTGGGACATGGTCAACTGCAAGCAGTGGGAATTCCCCTCAGTAGCACCCTCAAGAAGTACAAACCTAGAGGAGCCCACCCCGAGGCCCCTCTCTGGGAGTGATGCAGCTTGTCAGCTCAGTCCAGCCTCTGCTCCGTGGAAAGCTCGACCTGCTGCCACAGAGAAGACTCCAAGTCCCCAAGCCATGACCATGGCCAAGGAAAAGGGCTCAGAGCAAATATTCAGGCCCTATCTCCCAGTAAAAAGAGCCGTTGCCTTGAAAGACTGGGCAAGGCAGGGAGCAAAGGAGAAAGGCAAGTGCAAACAGAATAAGCTTTTAAAAAGGCTTTAAGTAAAAAAGTATTAAGTATCCGCTCTAGACAGATCACAAAATGTACTCGAGCCAGTGTTTGCCCTCATGCCACTTACAGTTTACTAGTATCCTCAGGCACACTTGTAAACACTTTTCTAGGAAATAGAATGCAGACAATCAAGGAATTATCTTAGTAAGAGTTTCCAGAGATTTAGAGCCAAAAGGGACTTTCCGAATCATTTTGTTCAGGCATTACCCCAAGATCGTTGTGTGGCTCTCCAGTATTATAGATGTAAGATAGGGAGGGGTTCCTTGAGGAAACTGTAATATCAGCCACATCACCCTGAAAGAATTAAGTGTGAAATTCTAGACTACCAGGCCAGCCCAGGCAGCAGTTTTCAGCATAAAAATAGATTTACATCTACATTGCTACAAATACCCCCAACTCCCTCCATACTCACCATGCATCTCCTGGGACTAACATTTATGATTCCCACACCTGTACTGCAAACTCAATAAAGTTCCACTGCCAAGTTAGTTTGTCAAAATTCTGTTGATCCCAGGCCCTCCTTCTACAGAGGAGCAACAAGTTTCTATGTCAGAAGGTGATTTATCCAAGGTCATAGAACATGTTAGTGGCAAAATCAAGATTAGAACTCACATCTCTTAACCTCCAATTCAGTCCTCTTTTTTTCCACTACAGTATAGTCTTTCTCATTACATTCTTCAACTGCCTTCCTCATCCTTGTTGATGGGTCCCTAATATTACTCCAAGGTGCAGGGTGAGAACACCCACCCTCCATCTATAATGCCTAGATCCTGTCAGGAGATGGTCAAATGGCCCCTGAAGGATGGACATAAAGTAGCTAGAAATCACATAAATAGAGGTTAAGTTCAATACAACCTTGATGTCCCTATAATGAAAAACTTTCCAAATGTTAGCTCCCTAATCTCTAGTGAGATTTGCTGTCCCCAAGTTCCAATGCCTCATGTTGTTTCCAAATAATTTTCCCCTCTCTCTATTCAATTCCTGCTTCTGATCCACTTTACCCAGGCTCTAAATTCATGTCTCCAGGACAACCAGAGTTTCAGCCAAATATCCACCATAGTAGAAGCAATAGAGCGCAGATGAGTCTCAGGTTTTGACACCTATGAAGAGACGTTTGCATTGGAATCCAGGGGAGGGAGACTGGTGCCAGCAGTTTCAGTGTTAACAGTTTCTGTAACCAAGAACCTGCCTCTGTGGGTGAGGGTCTCCACTTCACAGACATATATTAAATGTTAGAGCTAATAAGGACCTATGCATAGAGAACATTAGAATACATTAACATAATATTAAAGGTGGAAGGGAACTTAGAAATCTTCTAGGTCAACACCCTCATTTTACAGGCAAATAAACAGAGATTCCATGTAGGAAAGTGATTTGCCAGGACTAGAACTCTAGTTCCTTAGGGGAACCCTTCCTTCTTAGACTCTCAGTCCCTTTATTCTTCCTTAGAAAATAGAACCATCTACCACAAAGAAGACTCCAAATCTCCAGGCAGTGATCTCTTACTACCTTATAGAAACTAAGGCATATGTTTCCTCCACAGAAATCTCCATCCCTGAGCAGCCTGCACTGGAAGCTGATGAGCTGGATGATGTGGGGATCATTCTCAAAGTGACCCATCCCCCAGTTGTTGGGAGCGATGGCTCCTGCACATTCTTTGAGGACAGTGTAGTGTACACCACCCAGCTCGATGACATCAGACTGGCCCCATCTAAGAACAGCCCCCTATCCAGAGGTGAGAGAAGCGCATAAGAACAAGATAACCAGGGAACTTGCCTCTGACAGAACCTCCAGAGTCCCCGCCCAGATGTGTTGTTTTTAGGAGACCAACCTTGTCATAGGATGACAGCATAAGAGGATCAGAGCTAGAAAAGATTGTTCAGTTCAGCCTCCCCATTTTGTAGATGAGGAAACTGAGGGCCACAGAAATGCAATGACTTGTCCAAGGTTGCACAGATAGTACTGAAAAGAATTAAGATTCACATCAGCTCATTCAGCTCCAAGTCCTTTGCTCTTTCTCTAATCTCATAACAGGTTTCACCCTGGAGATCAAGGAGATGAAGACCTAAAGTGCTAACTCCAGAGAGGCATATTTGGGAGCCTTGTTCCAATATGCTAAGCAGAAGTGGAAGGCATAAAAATTGAACTGGGATATGTGGCAATACAATCTTTTCCAAGTGGTCCTTCTTAAAGAGTTTCATTCCAAGGAGACTGGAACTCTATAGCAATCTGTTGTTTATTGTATGATTTAATGCTGGCCTTACCCTTTTTCTGCAGAAGTGACTTTCCTGAGTTTCTCTCTGTCCCGGGAAGAGATGTTTTATGCCCGAAAATGCCACTGTTTCCTGACCGACATCATCTTGGATTCCATTAGACAGAAGGACCCCAAAGCAGTGACAGCCAAGGTGGTATCCCTGGCTAATAGACTATGGGTATGTGTGACCTTCCCTCTGTTCTTGGACGTTGGGCTATGGCTCGAGGTGATCTCTCTTAGTGTCAGTCTAGGTTGTTACCTATGGCCCTGTGAGAAGCCTCTGGGGATATCTCTATTGGGTTGAGAAATTCCTACTTCTTCTATCCCCTTACCCAGCAACAAGAGGAAGATGCAGACCAGGAGTGGGAACCACACATAGACCTGGGAGAAATATGTGACATGGAATAGGGGAGTATGAAGGGCAGGGGAGCAGGGGACAGATGCTGACCTGTGGTTTTCCTGGCAGACCCTTCACATCACTCCCAAACAGTTTGTGGCAGATTTGCTGACCATCACAGGCTTTAAGGATGATAGACACACCCAAGAACGGCTACACAGCTGGGTAGAGGTAAGAGTTCTCCCAGAGCTGGACCAGGCCAGGCTAGAAGCTCTTCAAGGCAAAGGCGGCTCATTGCTATCTGTGTGAAGGTGGGAACGTTCTCAGTAGTCTCAGAGGAAATCTTGTATACTTCCCTGCCCGTCATCTCCTGGGGTAAATGCCCAAGCAGGCAGGAAGTGATATCTTGCCATTTCTGTGGGTGAGAGTTAGGGTTAGGGTTAGGAACTGAGACCCATACAGAACAGAAACCTAAGTGAGTCAGAGATGGTTACAGATATGAGTCCTACTCCTGGGCCTTCTTCTCAGACTACTTCATCCCCTCGATCTTCCTCCTGTCATGCCATTTGAGGGCAAGAAGGCCTCTAGGTGCATATTAATTAACCAAACATATTAAGAGCCCATAATAGGCAGGTGGCATCCCAATGTGGAGGGATGGCTGGAAGTGGAATGGGAGGACATTGCTTATTCCCTGGGCCACTTCAGGCACGAAGTTACCGATTCTCACTTCCCTCCTATGTTAACTCAGGTGGTTGGACAAGAGCATTCTTCAGATCCCTTCCACTGCCAGCATTCTCTATGAAAGACACCATCCTAGGGCATAGCCAGAAGGCCTAGACCAAGGAGCACTGGCTACGTGATCATTCTGAAGTCACAACAGGATTTGTTTCTATAGTACCTTCTTTAGGTCAGGTGTGATCACCTCCACTTTGTAGATGGGTACTTGCACAAGACCCAGGAGTTGGGTAGTTCTGGGCCAAGCTTCACACTCCAGCCTCCCAAGGCCAGTGTTTTTCTCATTGATTCACGGAGAACCTACCATATAGAAGGTACTGTGGATACTAGACAGGGTCCTTGGCCTCAGGAGTTTATAATCCAGTAGCATGGCCTGGCTGGGTAAGTGCCCAGTGGATTCTTCTTCATTCCTAGGCTGAGCTTACAGGGTCTGCAAGACTAACACCAAATTTCTCCACAGAGATTGGGGGGGGGGTTGTGTGGAGAAGACCAAGGAGACTGGAGAGGGAAGCAGGAGGAATGAAGGATTGGGACAAGTTAGGTCTCCTTTGCAGTGTAGCCATGAGAGTAGCTGGGCTTAGAAAAGCCAGCACAGGAGAGAGTATTCTTTCAATTAAAAGTTCTTTGAGGGCACTGTTAGGGTTGGAAGTAATTGTAGTTGCTTCTCCTCACCTGCCAGAAAAACCCTCAAAATTGGCTCAAGTGGTCACATCAGAAAAAGACAGCAAAAAGCTGGGGTAGCCAACACATTGAACAATAACCAAGATCCCCAAAGATCTCAAAGAACTAAGATGATGGGCCAAACCTAAGAAAGTGAAATCGTTTTAAGTCTTTCACTTGGGTTCAAAAGATAGTTGCACAAGTATTGGACCTGGTCCAGTATCATTAGACACCAATAGTTGTGAAAAATGTGGGACAATAGGGTCACAGAAAGGTCAGGGGGAATGGCAACCCAAAAAACCAATGTAATCTTTGCATCAATAGAGAAAAAGTGGCCAGCATGAGATGACAGTCAATCAGTCAACATTTATTAAGCACTTTCTCTATGTTATGCACTGGGTTAAGACCTGGGAATACACAATGAAGCAAAAGACAATCCTTGCCCTCAAGGAGCTCACAGTCTAATGGGGGAGACAACATGCAAACAAATGTGTACAAACAAGCTATTTGCAGGAAAAATAGAAAATAATGGACAGAGGCAAGGCACTGGAATTGAGAAAGGTTGGGAAGGTCTTCAGTAAAGGATGGGATTTTAGCCAGGAGGTAAAGGAAGCCAAGGAATGCAGCAGGTAAATGAGGAAAGAGAGCTTTCCAGGCATGGGAAACAGCCAGAGAAAATACCTGGGGCAGAAAGATGGTATGTCTTATTTGTGGAGCAGCCAGGTGACCAGTGTCATTAGATGGAAGAGTACATGGTGGGGAGTAAGGTGTAAGAAGAGTAGGTGGAGGTTAGGTTTTGAAGGGCTTTAGTCAAACAGTGTTTTGTTTTTGATCCTAGAGGCTACAGGGAACCACTGGAGTTAATTGAGTAAGGGGGTGACATGATGAGATCTGTGCTTTAGGAAAATCACTTTGGTGACTGAATGAAGCAATGGGTTGGAGTGGGAAGAGACTTGAAGCAGGCAGACTCACCAGCAGGTTATTGTAATAATCCAGCTGTGAGGTGATGAGGGTCTGCACCAGGGTGGGAGCAGAGGAGAGAAGGGGGAATATTGCAGTGGCAAAGGCAGGCCTTGGTAACAACTTGGACATATGGAGTAAGAGATAGTGAAGAGTTCAGGATGACTCCAAGGTTATAAACCTGAGAGACTAGAAGGATGGTGTTACCCTTTACAGTAAGATGGAAGGTGTGAGGTGTGGAGGATTTAGGTGGAAAGATAATGAGTTCTGTTTTAAGTATATTTGGTTTAAGATGTCTACTGTACATCCAATCTGAGATGTTTGAAAGTCAATTGGAGATATGAGATTGACGATCAGAAGAGAGGTTAGGGCAGCACATAGGCAGATATGAGAATCATGAGCATAGAGAGGGTCATTAAATCCATGAGAGCTGATGAGGTCACCAAGTGAAAAAGAACAGAGGGAAGAGAGGAGAGGGAACTCAGAGGGACACATATGGTCAGAAGGTGTGATCTGGGGGATCCAGCAAAGGAGACAGGGAAGGAACAGCCAGAAAGGAGAAGAACCAGGAGAGAAGGATCATCAAAACTAGAAAAGAATATCAAGGTGGAGAGTGGTCAAGTGTCAAAGGCTGCAGAGCTCAAGGAGAATGCAGAGAAAAGTCTGTTGTCTCCCTGTTTGCTGCCTGGGTCACACCATACTAGTGGGCACTGTATTTTAGGAGGTATGTGGGCAGTCAGGATGGTGAGCAGCTTCATGAGGCTGTGCCATGTGAGTATTGACTAAAGAGAATAGGGGAGGCTGGCATGAAGAAGAGATGTAGTGGTGAAGGACAAGAGTACTTTAAGTGTGGTGGGCCTTGACATAGAAGAGGACAGAACTAAGGGGAAAGGGTGAAAGGGGCAGAAAGGCAGGTTGGAGGGTTGGTGTGAGCAGATTGTGGCACATTGTAAATGAAGAATTACAAAGAAACAGTGTGATGGATGTTAGTCTACAAGTGTTTGATCAGGAAAAAGATGGGCCAGGGGTGTCTAGTCAACAGACAGCCCCTGCTCCTGCAGTGCCCACACAATATGAATAGGAAGCCCCTTCCCAACAGGAGAGGAATTGTCCTCTTATGGTTGATCCCCAAGAAGAGTGGACAAGGGTCCCAAAGGATGGCTGTGATTGGCATCACAGGAGGGAGGACTCATGGACCCATTAGGAGAAAACCCTTGCTGCTGATCAGACTTGTCCCTGTGTGTTCCCATGAGGGACCTTAGAATGGATTGCCTTCCCCATCACAGAAGGCCATCAAGCAAAGCCAAGGGAACTTCTGGTCAGGAGAGTCAAAGAGGTCTTTCCTCTTCAAGTAAGGCCTGCCCAAGATGATCTGTGAGTTTCCCGTCAACACTGGGGTTCTGTGGTCCCTCTAACTCCTCTGCCCCCTGCTAGCCCTTGGAGAAGTGCTCCCAAGGGACAGGCAGCAGGGCTGTGACTGTATCCAGCCCAGCCCCATTCCCTGTCTCAGAGCCTCCTGGGGACTAGGCACACATGACCTCAGGGGGCCCTGCACTGAGGGCAGGACTGACCTGGCTTTCCTTTCAGCTCACACTGCCATTTGCCAGGAAGTACAGCTGCTGTGTGGACCTGCTCATCAAGAAAGGTTTGTCCAGGTCTGTCTCCTACTCAGTCCTGGGGAAGTACCTGCAGGAGTGTTAGGGGAGTAGCCGCTCACAGCTGGAGCTCATGTCAACTGTACATCTTTGTGCATGAGTATGTACATCTTTGTGTATGCACACAAACTTGTGTGTGCATGTGTGCATACAGAGCCTGTCCTTTTGCAAACAAATAAAGTTCTAAACTAAAACAAAGTGGTAAGCTTCCCTCTCCAAGAAAGTGAAAGACCAAATTACATCCAAGTAGATAAACCTTTATTAGAAACAGTTCAAAAAAGCCATCAATCAGGGTCAATATTATAACATGAATCCAGGGAAGAATGCTAGGATGGGATCCTGGTGAGCTCAGGACTAGAAGGAAGGGATCTGGCTAGTATGGTGTGGAATTTCCACCCCATCTCCCCAAATTCACAGAGCTACCCAGCATATTCTTTCCCTAGTGGAGAATAAAGAGAAAAGCTATGAGATCCTATAAGGGAGCCTAGAGATATGGAAAATGGCAGGTCAGCCACAGCAAGGTCTTGTGTGTCTTTGTCCCTGAGACTGGAGGAGACTTGAAGCTAAGGAGCTGGGCCAGTCCTAGAATGCCAAAGGAAGAAATAGATCCTGGGAAATCCCCTTTCTCCAAGTCCGAAGGAGTTGACTACCATCTTTGTCACTGACTGCGCTGCAGGTGACACTCTCCTATGCCTGATAACACCCTCCACCTCACCACCGACTCCTATCCCCAGAGGCCATGACAGTCATCTCCAGACATCTCCAAGTTCTCTGTCAGCCTGGCTAAAATAAAATATGAAACACAACACCCTCCCCTCTAGTCTAATTATAACTTAAAGCAGGGCTCTGTCCAATTGCCCCTCCGAGTCTCCATACAGATGGCTAGGAGAGGCCACAGGGCCATTTTTGGCCACCCCGGGACAGGCCCTTTTGTCAAAATTAGCCATGGGCATTAGGCGTCCCTCTGCCCCTCCTACCTCTTCTCCCTCAGCAGGAGTTAAGGAAGTGGCTACTCAGACATTCAAAATGGTTATGCTCTCAGAATGTGTGGCTAACAGAGCTGCCTGTTCAGGATGTAGGGCACCATCTTAGGTAACTGAAACAACTGAAAAAGGGAACACAAACTCATGCTCTGGGCCTTGCCCTGACCAACAACAGGATAATGGACCAGGGTGGGGCCTCCCTAAGTCCTGGGCCTCCAAGCTGAAGGGGAAGAACAGATACAGAGAAAAGGCTTCCCTCCTCCTGGTCACCAGCAGCCAGCATCCACCATCACATCTGCCAAAGCAGAGCTCAGACCTGTGGAAGCACAAGAGATATCAGGCCCAGGTTCCCTCAACTCCCCAACCAGAGTGTCTTAAGTATCTTTTCGAGCATTGGAGCCCTGGCCCCACCCAGGATAGCAAATGCTGACTAACCCTGTTAGGTAAACTAAATGATGCATTTCAACATCTCAGGAGAGAGGTGAAGGGAATGGACAAGAACCTGAGCATCCCAGGATACTTACTGAGGATATATATTGACTCTGGCCACAGTGGGGTTTGTCTTCCAGGGGTGATATGGGTTGCTCTTCACAGCCACTGGCCAGGGTCAGACCAGGCACACAACCACTATCTGAACCACTTGAACTAGCTGATGGACACTGGGACGAGGCTTCAGAGCTCTCAGGAGCTGAGGGAGCCAGAGTAAGGAGAGAGTGGAGGGGCGGTGCCTCCCTTAGCCATCCGCCTTCTTCATTATACAAACTCAGTTCCTCTGCCTTAGCACCCAGACTACCCCACTAGGTCCCTTATATCTCTAGCCCTTCAGGCACACATACTCAATGAAGGCTGACTTCCTGTTTCAGTCTCAGGATCTAGGTCCTCGTCCAGGTAAGCAGTGAGATGCAAGGGCCAACAGAGGCCCAGTTGAGCTGGGTCTCCGCACAGGTGCAGGTTAAGGGGCCCCAGCAAGGAACAGGAAGAGGGGCCAGTGGGGAGCGGTGCTGGAGATCCAGGATAGGGGCTGGTGTGGTCAAACAGAGACACTGCAATGGAGGCCCTAGTCCGAGCTCCTGTCCCAGACAGAGAGCTTGACATCAGCCTTGTTAGGAGCTGGGGGTCCGATTTCAAGACATAACAGCCACTTTGTTCACCTGCCCATGTACACCGTGGCCTCTTGTCCTCACTTTTGGTTGCTTCCCCCCTCTATCTCCCTCTCCTCCCCAATAAGGACCCTTGACTATGGTCTCCCAGGGCCCTCCTCCTCCCCCTCCAGCACCTCGGCCCTTCATGATGTAGTTGATGGCACGGTCATTGATGGCTGCTTCACTGGGGGTGATGTCCAAGAAGGGTTTGTTCCCTACACCCATAGATACCATCTCAGCCATTCGGAGCTCTGGCAGGGAGCAGGGGGAAGAGGGCCTGAGGTAACCAAAGGCATCCCTGCCCATACACACACACACACACACACACACACACTCACACCACCTCTTCCCACTACCCTCTCCAAATTTCAGAGCCATGGTCCTTGTGGACACTCAAGAAATTCTTCATCTTGCATTTGAACAGCTGGAAGTCCTCAACCCATATCCTATCAAAGAATGTCAAGACTAGAAAGGGTCACAGATGTAGAGCTATGAGGTATTCTGGAGATCAGTTCCACCCCGATTTTCACAGCCACCCATCACTGGGGGTAGATACCCTTATTGCGTGCAGCTTGTCTCCAAAGGAGGCTGGTGATGTCGGCCGTCCAGGCTTGCTTATTTTCAGTAGAGAGGGCCTGCAGCACAAATGTGTCACTGGCCTTGCGGCGTCGGAACCAGATCTCAAAGCACAGCCCACTGTCTCCGCAGTTCTCTGTGAGACCGATGTCTGCTGTCTGCCCAGTGAAAATTGGGAGAATACAGAGTTCAAAAAAGGTGCATACTGGGGGACAAAGGTGAAGAGCTGAGAGCTGGGGCAGACCCAGCTGCAGACCCAGGGAAAGAACAAGATTAGAAGGCAGGACTGATCATTTCTAAAATATATAGAGAACTGAGTCAAATTTATAAGAATACAAGTCATCACCCAACTGATAAATGGTCAAATATGAATAGGAAGTTTTCAGATGAAGAAATCAAAGCTATCTATAGTCATATGAAAAATGCTCTAAGTCACTAAATCAAAATAACTCTATGGTACCACCTCACACTTATCAGATTGGCTAACATGATAAAGTAGGAAAATGACAAATGTTGGAAACATGGGAAAATTGGAACAGCAATGTAACGCACTGTTGTGGACTGAGCCAACCATTCTGGAGAGCAATTTGGAACTCTATCCAAAGGGCTAGAAAACTGCATGCCCTTTGACCCAGCAACATCCCTTCTAGGGCTGTATCCCAAAGAGATCATAAAAACGGGAAAAGGAACCATATGTACAAAAATATTTCTAGCAGCTCATTTTGTGGTGGCCAAGAAATGGAAATCGAGGGGATGCCCATCCATTGGGGGATGGCTGAACAAGTTGTGGTATATGAATGTAATGGAATACTATTGTGCTATAAGAAATGATGAACAGGAAGACTTCAGAGAGGCCTGGAAGGACTTACATGAACTGATACTGAGTGAAAGGAGCAAAACCAGGAGAACTTTGTACACAGTAGCAACCACAGTGTGCAAGGACCATTTCTAATAGACTCAGCCCTTCACAGCAATGCAAGGACCTAAGACAACTCCAAGCAGCTCATGACGAACTTTCAGAGAAAGAAGCTATGGAGTCAGAATATAGATGGAAGCATACTATTTGATCTCTTTTTTCTTTTGTTTTGTTTCTTCTTTCTTGTGGTTCCTCCCATTAGTTCTAATTCTTCTTTACATCATGACTAATGTGAAAATGTTTAATATGAATATATGTATAGAGCCTATATTAGATTGCACACCATCTTGTGAAGGGGGCAAGGGAGAAAAATGCAGAAAATTCAAAACTCAGAAGCTTATGAAAGTGAATGTTGAAAATTAAAAATAAATTAAAAAAATTTTTAAAAGGCAGGGCTAAAGGCAGAGATGGACTCAAATTTAAAGGTGGGGTCAGGAGTCAGGGGCAGGCTATAAAACCACAGGCAGAGTCTAAGCTGGTCTGAGACTCAACAGCTCAAATCCAAGGACAGACAGGGGCTCCCTGGAGGAGAGGGCCCTACCTTAAAGGAGTGCTTATAGATGAAGGAGGTAATGCCCCTGGGCCCATGGCGAGATTTGCTGAAGAGGATGAGCTCCTCAAATAGGAAGATGTGGCGGTGGCTCTTCTTACGGCCAGACCACACCGTAAACTCGTCCTGACGAACCAGCTGGCCCTGCTCCTTGAGGTTCACCTGGCAGGTATCATCCCAGGACCATCAGAATCCCTGTGAGCCATGAGCTTCCCTGTGTCCCACTGGTACTATCTCGTTGGGCTGAGCTACCCCCTTGCAGATACCTCCTGGGGCCATGAGCCTACCTGTACCATGGGGGTGCTGGCCCAGGGCCACCTGCCTCCCTATGCCACAGAGGTGCTGGCCCAGGGCCACCAGGTACTGTATTCCAACACAGGATCTCCCCATGCCATGCCCAGTGCACACTTACATCACAACCACAGATAGCATCCATAGCCAGCAGGTCATTGCCGTGCCGCAGTTGGAATCGAACAAGGTTGCAGGCAGCATGCAGGGCAGCCAGATCCGGTCCTCGGCACCAGCCTGGCCCTGGCCCTTCTTTGCAGGCCCGGGACAGTTCTTGCAGCAGCAGTACATACTTGCTCATCCGCTGAATGGGCTTCAGCAGGTAGGAAGCCAAATCCAAGTGGTCCCCCAAACAACGCTGTTTGTCCTGGGGCCCAGCAGGGGGCAGAGAGGAAAAGGGAAGATGGTCTCTGCCTAAGGCCTGAACTACATTTATGTCTCCTAGAAGTTACAACCAGAAGGAACCTCAGAGATGATCCAGCTTCTAGCCCAACCCCCTCATTTACAGACAGGGAAACCAAGGTGTAAGTCACACATGTAGTGAGAGGGAGAGATAAGAGTCATTACACATCCAGGCTACTTCCAGCAGGGACACACACACACACTGCCTTCCTTGGCTCAAGCACACCCAGCACCCAATCCTGTCCTGCCCCTTTGCCGAGGCTAAGCTTTACTCCTTCAACACTTATTTCAACCCCTTCCTGTAAAGGTTAGGAAACTAAGGCCTATGGAGACGTAGCCTGACCATCACAATAAGTAGCAGGGCTGGTTTGCCATCGCAGGACAAGGACTTCTGTAAATGTTTTTAAGTGACTGAACCAACCTTAAAGAAGGCGTTCCCATGACTGGCCAACAGTGCGTCTGATCTGGGCTTGTTCTTACTGTAGAGAGCGTACATCCCAAACTGCTCCCTCTGTGGAGAAATGAGGCTCAAGTCAGGACTGGCAGTGCCCAACCCCTTGCCAGCCTTATTCTCTGCTGCCCATGTAGGCCAGATCAGTGGATGAAACCTTCCATGGTTAGCCCCATGAAGTCCCTTCAGGGAGGATGCATCTGCATATTGGTAGTGTTTAAACCCACATCAAGCCAAAGACCCAGGCTCTAACCTCAGTTAAGTATGGACGGGGCTAAGCACTTCAGCCAGCTCCCTGGGATCTGACAGCAGGATTCCACTGACAAAGCTGTGACTAAGTATGGCTAGTCAAGAAGGGAGGAGCGGCCCTCTTTACCGAGTGTGCCCTCAAGTGTATCTGTTCAGCCCTACTTGGGTCAGAGGTTTGGTGACTCTAAGTCCAGTGTTATACTCCCTGGAGCAACGGACCAGGAGATCCTGGGGCCAGGGGGAGAAAGGGTGGAGGAGGGGGACAGAAGACCAGAGAGGCTCGCCGGGCCCTTACATGTCGGAGGAAAGCATAGGCCACTCGCAGGGGATGCTGGTTGCAGCTCTCCAGCTCCCTTAGGAAGTAGTGACGGTGGAAGTCTCGCAATTTCTCCAGGTTGCCAAAGAGCCGGGCTCGCTGTCCCCGCAGGCCCTGGGGCACATCTGCCCGCTCTAGCTCAGGGAAGTAGCTTTCCACCACATAATCCAAGGCCCGCACGTACTCCCGCTCCGTCGCCACCATCTCTCCTAGTATCAAGTGCAGCCTGCCCCGGGGGCCAAGCTCAGGACCAGCCCCACACTGGTACCCCCTGTGCGCTCTCTGTGACCCGCAGGGTTAACCCCCTCCACCTCGCTTGGTACCCCCTACATTTTATAGTACCTCATTCATCTAGGCCCTGCAACAATCCTGTCAGTAAAGGAAGCACCAGATTTATTCTCCCACAGAAAAAGGAAACTGAGACTCAGAGTGGTCATACAGCTTCTAAGTCCTGGGGGTCAGACTGGAATGTGAGTCCTCCAGGGCCTCCAAGCTCTTACCAGCCCTCACAGGGACCAACCACCCCAGATTTCTGCCCATCTCTAAACTCCCTTTTACCTGTTCTGGGTACTGGCCTCCACAAGGGGACTGCTGGGTGATGCCTTCAGGGCCCCCAGGGGCCTCTGGATGGGAGTCCCTGGTTGTTGGCTGCCAACAGCCTCCCTGAAACTGCCCGAGGGGCTGTGGGGGGTGGCTGAGGCTGAGGGCGACGCTGGGGGCTCACCCAGGCTGAGTCGGCACACTGAACCCCACAGGCTCTGCCGTGCCCTCCTTGGGGGGCGAGAGGTGGTGCACCCCGAGTCCGTGCTGCTGCTGGCTCTCTCTTCAGGCCTCCTGCCAGAGGCCAGGGAGGCCTGGTCTGAGGAACTACCGCTGTTGCCATCACCTAGCGGGCACTGGTGGCCCTTGGCAGGCAGCACCTTCAGTGCCCCACGTGCAGCCGCTAGTTTCCTAGCTAACACCAGCTGGGTGTCTTGACACCAGATCCCCAGGAGGCGACACTGCTGGAAAGTGAGATCAGAGCCCAGGCCCACAGCCAGAGCCTCCATCTCCTGAAAGTGGGATGGGGCCAGGTCAGGGTGTGAGAGCCGGTGCCCTTCTAAATGGTGCAGAACCACTTCTGGGGATGCGTGTTCCTCTTCACCGAGCTTGGCCAGGGCTTTCTGTCCAGCCTGCGCCTGTGCCAGGGCCTGCAATGGTGGGGGACAAAGATCAGTCTCCTTGGAGAAGGAAACTCACTTCCCCTGACTCAGACTAAGTCCTTTTCTGGGGGACAGAGGAAGATCTTATTTTTGGAGGAGAACTGAAGGAAAGAATCACTCTTGCTCTTTTCAGACTGGTTTCCCTATCTGCAGTGGGCATGGATCCCTCCCCCGCCCGCTTTGGGAAAGAAAGAAGAGGCAAGTGTCAGATGCTAGCTGCCTCCCTATTCCTAGACCAGGAGAGCTAAGAGAGACCTTGGAGGTCTTGCAGGTCACTTGGAGAAGTGTCTTGCCCAAAGTTACTAAGCTGGTAAGTGACAGAGCAGTCTTGATCCCAAGGCTAGGTCTGTGCTTCCTGACATACAGCAGACCTGGATTCAAATCTTGACCCTGATTTTAACTGGGTGGCCTTGGAGAAGTCACTTCCTTTTATGGGCCTGTTTCTTCATCTATAAAATGAGGAGGTTGCACTAGAATCTAGACTAAACGATACTTCTTTTAACTCTAAAATCTTGGGATCCTATGACATTCCAGCTCGTTCCCTTCACCCCAAAATAACAGCACTTCACAGTACATGAAATCTATGCATATGCATATGTATATGCAAATATATGATGAATAATCTCACCTGATCCTCACCTGAGAGGTAGGTGCTAACATTATCCCCATTTTGCAAATGAGGAAACTGAAGCAGAGGTTAAGTGACTTGCCCAGGGTCACACTGTGGTTGAGGACAAGATATGAACTCAGGTCTTCCTAGCTCCAAGTCTCACCCTGTCCACTAGGACTTAACTTTCTCTCCATGCCTGGCCCTGCCTTCCCTGCCCCCACAAATACATACAAAACCCAATAGCAAAGGCTCAGTTTGAGCTGGGGCTTGGGGAGTGCCAGGCTAGAAAGGAAATAGGCCCTCCCATCTTAGGCTGGATCCTTTGGGCACAGGTGGGCAAGAAGGACAGATGTCAAGTAACTCCTTCACCCAACAAGACGATGCCCAACAAGCGCCAACATTAAAGAGACACCAAGGGAGGTAGGAAGAATGGTCAGCTTGGGGGACAGCACTGAGGGTGAAGGTGAAGGAACAGCCAGATGGGGCAAGGAGCCAGCATCACCCCCTGCCAGGGACAGCTAAGAAGAGACTGGCTCAGCAGCTGCTGGAGAACTTCGAAGAGACATCAACGGAAAGGGAGGCCCAAAGGGGCCATGACTAGCCCATAACCCCACAGGCCTCCTGCCCCCCATCACTAAGTCCTTTGGAGAAGCCCAGGGGTCAGGGCCCAGGTCCTCCCAGACACCTGATTCAGCATCTGAGAAAGCTTTTGGGCATCCATGAGCTGCCGTCGGCGCCGAACTAACGCCCTTGAGAACTCCGACAGCTGCGTCTGCAGGGAGATGAGGCGGGCCCCAGGAGCACCCAGCTGGCCCAACTCAGTCACTTCCCAGCCAGCTAGAATCTCCTCACCCCGATGGATGTGCTCCTGGGAAACGCAAAGGGCTCTAGTCAAGCCCAGCCCTACACCTGGGACGTCATCTGTCCACTCCCCTGGCTCCTGCCCAGGCCCTGCTCCCCTGCTACTACCCTAGGGTCCAAGATGGCTTCTGGGCCTTAGTTTTCTCATTTGTGAAATGGGGGAATGGATCAATAGGCTTCCTAAGGTCCCATCTGACTCTCCATCCTATGAGTCATTAATTCAGACCTATCCACACTCTACTCTGTTGTCCCCTTCCCCCAACAAACACTGGGCTAGCCTCTGTCCATATGTACTCCATTTTTCTGACCCAATCCCACCTGGGCAGCCTGGTCTAGCTTCGAGAAGGCATCCCAAGCCTGAAGCAGCATGTCCAGCGAAGATTCCTCTGGCCCCTTTAGCCCTGGCCAGCCTACATTCTGCAGCCAGGCCTGAATCTGGAGGAGGGTGAAGTGGGGGGGAGTACGAGCAAAGGGATATGGGAGAGCAATGTCAAAGGGAAAGGCGATCAAGGAGGTAACCCTCAGGCTCAGGTCACAGGGCCCTGCCTGGGATAAGGAGGGCAAATCTCTGGGCAATAATCCCCACTAGAAGTGTTGTCTCTGAACCTATCCCACAGGGGCATCTGTGGGGTAGCTGGAAGGGGGCAGAAGAGAGAAAAAGACATGCCTACCTCAGTCAGGGCTCCTGCCCATGCCTCCAACAACTTTCCCAGCTCAAGCACCCGCATTCGCCGGTTGCACAGAGTGACCAGCTGGTGCAGCAGCCCATCTACCTCAGCATACAGCTTCCCTGCCTCATCTATTGCCAGCCTGACAAAACAAACAGGTGACCCCCCCCAAGCTAAGCTCCATGAGGTGGGAAGCTCTGCCAACACCTACAACCTCTCCACAGTGCCCACCTGTGTTCCAGGCTCTGAACACCACCTGGATCCTGCCTCCGGAGTTCTGCCAATGCTGTGCCACCCTCCCGTTGCAGCCAGGCCAGCAGAGGGTATGCCAGTACTTTCTGCATCAGCTCCCGTGGGTCCTGAAGCAGCTGTCCAGCTCCCTGAGAACAGGCACAGGCACCAGGAAAATGAGCAGGGTGGGGAGGCAGAGGTGGGGGGGCTGTGATGGGCACAGTGCCCACCCTCCTGGGGAGTCAACATGCACACTCACTCCAGGACCCTCTGACTTGGGGGCAGCTTCTACACTCTCGATGGCCTCGCGGAGCAGGACACAAGCTTCCAGGTAGCTCTGCTTCAAGGCTTCCAGCCGCTGGAGAACATAGAGGGGGGGGGTCACACACAGGCCACAGCCCTAAGTGTTTGGGTCCTTGACCAGGGTTCTGGCACTGTCCCCAAGCAAGGCTAGTGTTCTGGCAGCTGGTCCTGGAGCCCCAGCCTAGGAACCTGGCTCCCTGGTGGCTTTGTCATTAGAGTGGTTCTCTCTCTCCCCTCCAGCCCCAACTCCCATCACTGACCTTTTGGAAACACAGCCATGCATGGTGACTGTAGGGGAGGCAGCCTCCAAGAGCTGGGGGCAGCTGGGAGTTCGGGATGAAGGAGAGGAGAGCCTGTCGGGAGGGCAGCAGCTCCAGCTGGAGAGGGGAAGGAGGTAAGTAGGCACCAGAGGAAGGGGGTCCTGGACCCTTGGGGCTGGACAGGAGCTCAGAGGGCTGGTCCAGCCTAGTGTGGTGACAAGGACTGACAGGGAAGGGAAATGACCTCAAAGGGGGAGTGGGACTTGCTGGATAGGGGAAAAGGAGGCTGGCAGAGGGCAGGACCACAGCAGGCATGGTCAGCTTCAGGCAGGCAGAGTGGCCAGCGGAAACCCAGCCTGCGTACCTTCAGTCCCGGAGGTGGAGTTCCTGACATTGTCCCCAGCAGGAGGACCTGGTGCACAGAGCCTGGGACGACCTTCTGAAACAGCCATGCCCACAGACCTCAGTCCTAGCGAGACCTCCAGAGCCCTCAGGTCCTCACCCCCAAAACCCTTGGAGTCCTACCCCCATCCCTCCACACCTGAAAAAGGGGATTGGAATGCCAGCCCAGGTCAGGGGTCAAGATCCAGGCCTAGGCTCACCTGCATCTGGCTAAGCCCCAGAAAGAGGTAGCGACTGGGCAGGCAGTGTCGGGCATCCACCAACACAGTCAGTCCACGGGCTCGATCCTCAAGTCTGCCAAAGGTTGGATCAGAGAGGGGTGACTCTCGGGGCCCTTGGCACTACCTGGAACACTCACTTCTCAGGATCCAAACCTTCCTCACAGCTCCCCACCTGAAAGCAGGCCCTGCTCCTACCTGGGAATGCTATGTAGGTAAAGGAAGAGTCCAGTAAGCTCCTGGACACCCACAGTGAGGTCCATGCCAGGCCAGATTTTGGGTACAGACCAACAGCACCACCCGGCCCTCAGAGTCCCTGGTCCCTGCAGGAAGGGAAAGTCTCACCATCCAGGCCACTTGCCCTTCTGTCTATCCCCTCCTCCACAAGCTTCCTTACCCCTGCCTTTCACCATAGCCCCTGCCCCCTGGCCTGCTGGACTCTCCCCCCCTTCTCCCCTCACCCCCTCATCTCTGCCCCCTGGCCTGGGGGACTCTCTCTTCCCCCCCCCCCCTTACCCCCTCACCCCTGGCTTGTGGACTCTCCCTCATATCCCCCCACTCCCCTTCACCCCTGCCCCCTGGCCTGTCTTCCTCCCTTGCCCCTTAGTCCCTGCCTCCCTTACCAGGCAGGGCAGCTAAACCACTGTCCAGTAACTCTGGGGACAAATCCTGGGCAAAGGTAGACCTCACAGGCACAGGCAGGCCAGAAGAAGGGCCCTTGGAGGCTGGACACTGTTCAAGCTCACCTGAGGAGAGGGGCTTCTCTGCTTTTTCCATTCCTGAGAGGTTTTCTGGAGGAAAAAACCTGTGTTCTGAGATCTGGGTCCACTCAAGGGAGATTCTAAGAACTTTCCCTGGAGATAAGTCAGAGCCTTGAGACTCCTAATTCATAGCATGGGAGGATTCAAGACGAGAAGGTACCTTAGAAGTCAGCTAGTCTAACTATCCTAGATGCTTAGACAGCTGAGACCCAGAGAGGTGGTGACTGGAACAAGGTCATATAGCTAGTCAGTGGGGGAGGTGAGATTTGAACCCTTGGGGGCCACCTGGTGCTCCTGCTGGGGCACTTCTGGAAGCCTTCCTCTTCACTGTGCCCCGTGTGCTCATCAAGTCCCTAACTATTGCCCCCTGATGATAATGCCATGCTCTCCCCACTCCTACTTACCTCCCCCAGGTGATTCTAGGCCTGGATTCTTCTTGAGGTCCCTGGATCCTCTCCATCCCTGGACATCCTCAGGATCAGAGGGAGCCGGACTTCCAGGCTGTGCCCTCGAGGGGCCCTCTCCTCCCTGCTCAGGGCTCTCATGGCTGCAGGGCTTGGGCCCCTCCTCAGAGCTCTGACCATTCAAGGGTAGCTGCTGGGGGTCAGTACCTCCTAGGGGGCCACCTTGGTTTATGAGAGGCATGGCCAGCTGCTCTCCTCCAGGGCGTGCCTCCAGGGGAAGGCCAGGAGGGCCTCGGGCCTCACCCAGCTCCTCTGAAGTGGGTACGTTGCCTTCCTCAACCAAAGCATCGTCATAACTGCACACAGCATACCTCCAGTCGGTGGCATGGGCTGGAGGGGGTGGGTCTACACTGCCCTCTCGTTGGGGCTCGCTGGTGTGGGCGTCTGGTGCTGGCCAAGGACCTTGTGCTCCAGATTCCTCTCCACACCCGGCCTGGCACGGATGGATGCCAGGTGGCTTTGGACTCTGGGTTGTGTCTCTGCCAGAATTGTCGGGTGAGCCTGGCAATAGGGAAGGCCCTGAGGCAGCAGGGTCTGAAGGACCTAGAGAAGCCATGATGGCTCTGGAGGGACCTCCCACCCCTTGCTCATCCAAGAAGCAAGGCCTCAGGATCTGCTCCCAAGCTACTCTCAGGACACGCCCCCCAGGTGACCCCAACAGGCAGGAGTGGAGGGCCCAAGGGCCAAGTACTCTACTGGCATTAAGGGTGTCCAGCCAGCGGGTAGTGAAGATGGCAGAGTAGCTGGCCTCAGGCAAGGGCAGCTGCTGGGCACTATGGCCTCCGGGTGCCAGGCAGGTGAGCACAAGGCGGGGCTGGCGCCTCAGGAAAGGCACTAGCTGTAGATAGAAGTCCCCTGGCTCCAGCAGGCGCCAATCCAGGGAAGCCAGATGCACCACCACATGCTCCCCTAAGCATAGGGGCCACCCAGCATGGGCAAAGAGGCGCCCTGGATACTGACCCTGAGATAGGGAGAAGAAGGCAACACATCAGCCATGAGTGTAGGAAGGGCCCTAGACATTCATCTTAGGGCTGACCCCTAGTGAGGTTACCAGTTGCCAGGAGTCACCTGGCCCAGCCCCACCATAACTGACCCCAGGTCACTCAGGCTGGGGGAGGGGAGCAGGGAGGGGCCTGGAGGTCATGTGAGCTGACCCCTCACCTTACAGATGACCCCTCAGGGAGGCCTGTGGCTTCCCAGGTCACTCAGACTGGGGGAGGGGAGCAGGGAGGGGCCTGGAGGTCATGTGAGCTGACCCCTCACCTTACAGATGACCCCCCAGGGAGGCCTGTGGCTTCCCAGGTCACTCAGGCTGGGAGAGGGGAGCAGGGAGGGGCCTGGAGGTCATGTGAGCTGACCCCTCACCTTAAAGATGACCTCCTAGGGAGGCCTGTGGCTTCCCAGGTCACTCAGACTGGGGGAGGGGAGCAGGGAGGGGCCTGGAGGTCATGTGAGCTGACCCCTCACTTTACAGATGACCCCAGGGAGGTCAGCAGCTGCCCAGGTCACTCAGGCTGGGGGAGGAGGGCAGGGTGGGAGCCTGGGGGTTCCTGGCCCAGCCCCCCCATAACTGACCTCCAGGGAGGCCCGCGGCTGCCCAGGTGGGTCAGGGGTCACTCACACAAGCGTGCAGCTGGACACAGTGCAGGATGTGGCGGGCCGGCAGCAGGAAGTCCAGCAGGTAGCGCAGGCCGTCGCCCGCGTAGGCCCTTTCCACCACGGCCAACACCTGGCCCAGCAGCGCGTCGGCAGAGCCCCCAAAGGGCGGGTACAGGGCGGACAGGGTGGCCTGCAGGCAGGCGTCCAGGGAGCCCGAGTCCTGGGGGAGGGGGCAGGGCTCAGCCTCCCGGCAGGCCCCGCCCACCCAACGCCCCCTGGGGGCTGGAGGAGCCTGTGGCCGACCTGGGCCTTCCCCCAGAGGACAGAACCAGTTCCCACCCCCGAAACCAGCTGCACAGTGCCCCCTACTGTGTAATAACCCAGCAGGGGGTGGGGAGGGCCCCGAGCCTGGGGGCTGGGTGGGGTGGGGGGCAGCTGGCAGTCTGTGCCAGCAATGGCAGGCAGAGGAGGAGGTGGGCCTGAGGGCACGGCCTGGCTCAACAGGGCCTGTGACCCAGAGGTCAGCCTGCCTGCCTTCCTTGCCTACCTCCCTGTCTTCCTTTCTCCCTCCCTTCTTCCCTTTTCATTCTTTTTTTCCTTTCTTCATGAAGTCATGTGTAATCGCTAGGCCTCAGTTTCTGCATGTCCGGAACGGGGACTGTCGTGGGTCCCCGGGGCTGGAAGGGCCCATAGAGATTGTCCGATCCCTTGCTTTTTCTGAAGGGATCCCATTTTCAGCAGCGAGAACCAAACAGGACACTTGTCTAAAAAGACTGCTTGCCTTCCTGCCTGCTTCAAGTGATGGCCTGTTACAGGCGTAATGACCTGCCTGTTGTTCTGGGTTTATATCTGAACATCAAGTATAATCACATCGAAAGAACTTCAGGGGACCGGAAGAGCTCTGTAAGTGCTGGCTCACTATTTTTATTTGGTCTTGTCATAGTATCTTAGATTTACAGCTGGAAGGGCCTTGCGGTTGTCCAAACCAACCCATTTGTTTTACAGATGGGAAAACTGAGGCCCAGGGAAGAAGATTGTATTGTATGTACCTACCCAGTGAACCCAGGTCAGACAGGTGATTATGTGGCAGAAAGGACTCTACAGGCCATTACATCCAAACCACTCCCCCCACTCCCATTTTATAGATTAGGGTACCAAAACTTGGATGTGTCCAAGGCTAGAGTATGAATCTGAGGCGAGGTCCTCTGACTCCAAGTCCAGCACTCTACACACCACACCATTTGAACCCAGGCTTCAGACCCAGTGCTCTTTCTCCTATAATTACTGCAATTATTAGTTTTCCCAAAAGACTTTCTTCTATGTAGCTTCATTTTATCTTCAAAAGATCCCAGGGCTGAGGGTTGGGGTGGGGGGTTGTTTAGACAAGATTCCTTTTCACAAGAAAACCAAAGCCCGGAGAGATTAATCATCTCCTCCAAGTCACACAGCCAGCCAGGGATGGTATTATAGCTGGAGCTGTTTTAGGGATTATCTAGCCCTGGGTGGGGAACCTGTGGCCTTCTAAATCCTTAAGTGTGACCTTTAGACTGAATCCAGGTTTAACAGAACGTTTGTCGGCCTCTTCATCCTGGAGTGGTAGAGACTTCCCTTGCCCCCATGGGTGGAGAAGGGCATTTTTTAGGAAAAGGAGACTCCAGGGTCCCTCCAATCTCTCAAGATCTCTCAGCCTCTCCAAGATTGGCCTGGTACCCATCTCTCCAAGCTCCCTAACTTCCCTGTGTCCCCAGCCTCAACCAGACCCAGTTAGGGACACCCTCCCCTCTAGCCTCCCCCAGGGCCCATTAGGAAGCGCTGCCTTTGACATATTGTTTCCTATAGGCCAGAAGTCCCAAAACAGGCAGGCGGACTCTGGCAGCTGTGAAAGGGGCATTGTATGTCAGTTCCCCGGGGGTGGGGAGAGAGGAAGAGAGAGTAGGGCACATAGAAGTCTAGCATCCACCCTATAAGAAACGAGATAGAAGAGGCAGGGACACCACACCACACCCCCCCCCACCCCCGCCCCCGTTCCTTCCCAAGTCAGGTTCTCTTTCTCCAGGGGTATTTCCTAGGGTCCAAGTCAGTATCAGGAGCCAGAAAACCTAGGCTCCTGTCCCAGCCAGGTTACATGTCAGGTCTCTACCCAGTGTCCGCCCCAACCATGCATCCCCCCTCTCGGGTCCCTCTACCCCAAAGCATTGCCCTTTCCTGATCACCAGCTCAAGAACTGGGGCTATTGTGGGTTCAGAGACAAGATAGAGGAAGCCCCTTCCCACAAGTCAACCACAGTGGGAGCTTGGAAAGGGGGGGGGGATTTCCTCTTCTCAGATGGAAACAGTCAGACAAGGGATAAGAGTTATTAACCCTTTCCTCCCTGCAGCTGTCAAGAGACCTGGCTCAACCCCCTCACCATAAACACAAACCGAGGAAGCTCCCACCCAGTAAATGGACAGTATGGCCACTGGAACTTGAGGGAAAGACTTCTGCCCATCCCATCCCCCCAAGTTGGCACTGGGCTGGGCTAGTCACTAGCTGAGAACTTTTGGTGACTGCATATGGGGCCTGCCTTGCCCTGTGGGAGGGGCACATGGGCCAATGAGCATCCACCAGCCACCCCCACTTGAGGCATCACTCACCATATTGCCCTTGGAATCAGGATCCTTCTTCTCCTGGCCTCCGATGCCCTTGCCCCAGTCAGCACCCTCTTCTCATGCTTCACTGCCCCCCACCACCAACAGACACTCAGCCCTCCCCAGATCCCCCAACAGAAACCCTTTAGCCCCCTCCCAATCCAAATCCCAGCCTGGCCAGCCCGCTCCAGCTCCAACTTCAGAAGTTCTGGGCACTGCCCACTAGGCTCAGCTGACAAGCAACGTGGGTGGGAGAGAGGGGTGGGGAGTAAAAGAAAGAAAGGGAGGGAGGGGAGAGAGAGAGGCAAAGAAAGGGGAGACAGAAGGGGAGGAGAAGGAGAAGAGGAAGTCATCACTGTATCATGGATTACAATGAAAAAATCCAGCCTCCCCATGATGCGGCTTCTGCCCCTGCCCCTTGCCTGCTCTGGGAGAGAAGTGCAGCCCAGGTTAAGTAACCAAAGGCCGGATTTGAATTCAGATCTTCAGACTCCAAATCCAGGGCTCCTTCCACTCCACCACAATAGGAGAAAACTAGGAGAAAAGAGAGAGTGTATAAGGAGAGGGGAAACAAGGAAGATGGAGAAGAGAGGAAATTAGGGAGTAGGAGAAAGGAGGGAAAGGTAAAAAGATCAAGACAGGCTGCACAGGTAAGGGCCCTGGTGGGTTCTGGGGGGGAGGTGGCACAGACCTCTGTCTATGCCTGTACAATCCCAGCCAAGCAGAGGTGGCATGCCCACGTATAGACAGAGATTGAGTTGGAATAGATGAAGTCCTTTCTTACCGCAGGATCTTTGTCAGGGGAGGGGCCCAAGGAAGAGATTCTAGCTGGAAGGAGAGCCCAGCCATTGCAGCTATCTTGGACAACAGAAGGAAGGAACTGTCATCTAGAAGGATGTTTGCCCACCTCACAGAGCAGGCACCTGCTGATAATGAGTGCCCTCTCCCTCCTTCCCTTCTCTCCTCCCTCCCTTCTTTCTTTGTCTCTCTGTCTCCCCCTCTCCTTTCTCTCTCTCCCTCCCTTCTCTCTCTCCCCCCTCTTCCTCTCCCTCTCCCCGCTCTTCCTCTCCCTCTCTGCCTCCCTTCTTTGTCTCTCTGTCTTTCCCTCTCTTTCTCTACACATACACACACACATACACACACATACACACGCCCAGCCCAAAAAGATTCAGAGAATCAAAGTTGGAGCCTAACTCAGGACCAAGAAAATACAGACCGCTTCCCCTCCCCCACCCTGCCCCAGCCCCAGGGGTTCTTAATCCAGGCATACAGAAGAAACACTGTCTCGCCCATAGAAGACAGACTTCTTGGGGGCAGCTCTTGTGCCATTTGTCTTTGTAATGAGTGCCTGGCACAGAACCTGGCACTCGGCAGGCACTTAATAATGCCAAGTGAAGTGTGGTAAAATGGAAAAGATGTTGGAGTCAGATTCAAAGGACCTGGGTCTCCTGTCTGCCTCTGCAATTTACTGCCCACATGAGTTAAGTCTCTTGACCACGGCGTGCCTCAGTTTCCTCATTTGTAAAATTAAGAAATTGGATTTTGAGGGCTCTGTGGCTTCTTGTGGCCCTAAAATTACGATCCTCTGTTCCTTTCCATAAACTGAGAGCTGAGGATTGCATGTACCACGGGGATATCAGTCTTCGCGTTCTAGTAGTCTGTCTTCTCACTCATGCCTCCCAAAATCTCACATCTCATTTCCAAGCCCTGCTGTCCTTTTCCCTATTTCCCCTTCCCCACTGAGAGACTTCCTGGCAGTTCGGGTCCCCAAAAAATCTCCTTCCTCAAATCCCAGGTCAAGTAGAGGCCGAGAACACTGAGACAAAGGATAGGTGGGAGCTCTTTGTAAGCAGAACCAGGAGAGCCATTTATACAGTAAAAACAACATCGTAAAGACAAAAATCTTTGAAAGACTTAAGAACACTGATCAACAAGGTTCTCGAGACTCTGGATAGAGCATTCCTCTACCCACCTCCTGACAAAGAGGAGATGGACCCATGCAGATGAAGCATGTTTTTTTGAACCTAGCTTGTGTGGGAATCTGTCTTGCTTAACTATACACATTTTTATGAGTTTTTTTTCTTTTTCCAATGGAGGAGAGTAGGAAGGAGGGGGGAAATAAATACTTGTTAACTTGAAAAAATAAATTTAGACAATGAAAAAAAATTTTGGAGGTTGGAGTGTCAAGATCTCTATGATCTGGGCCCTCCCTACGCTCACCCCAACCTTAATTTGGTTCTGAACAGGATGAGCAGGACCTCTCTCTAGGATCTGTCTCCTCAGCCTTTCTCCCTTGGTCCTTCCCAACACCATCAACACTTGGACGACCTGGATGAAGCTGGGTCCCCTGTGTGCGACCATCAAGAGTCGCTTTGACCCCAGAGAAAACTGGAAAAGTCTGACTTCGAAAAGAGGAGAGCAGGGCACCTATGAAGGAGAGAGGTGGGACTTCTTAGAAACTGCCGATCCAACCATCTTTCACTCATGGAAAAGAAACTGAGGCTCAGAGTGGTTCATACAATGTCATACAAACAGCAATGTGGTGGAGATGGGACTGAAATTCAGATCTCTTACTTCCAAGTCCAGGGCTCAACCGGGACAGAGAAGAGGGATGGGGGATGGTTGGGGCAAGGGTAAGGGTCAGTCAGATCAACTCCCCAAATGCATACACTCACACACTCCTAATGAAATCAGATGGGGAAGGAGACAACTCGGATGGGCACCAGACCCCTAGGAAATGAGAGAGATGACCTCCCCCTCAACCCCTCTCTCACTCTTTCAAATGATGGGACTCTGGACACTAAGAAGTACAAACCCTGACACAAACTCCAAGGTTGGACATAGCCTCCCTAACTGATCTGCTGGCCGAGACCCTCCACCTCTGCCCCGAGGTGCCACATAGATAACTAAAATTCTGGACTCAGGATTCAGCTCCAAGGAGGCCTGGGGAAACAGCTGAGTACACTCACCCGGCTGAACGCTGCCTGCCGGCTAGCCAGCTCGTTGAGTTGGGATTGGGTGGAAACCAGGGTCCCGGCTCTCTCTCCCTACATAGACCCCAAGCCTTGCCCATTCTCCATCCTCCAGCCCAGCCTTCCCTCAGGCTTTGTCCTAGGGCGGCCAGATGAGTCACCACCCTCTTCTCCCTCCTCCTTCTCTCTCCCCCAATCACCCAGAGGCTTTCCAATACCCTGCCAGCCCAAGCTTTGTTCTTCATCCTCAGGATAGAATCAGGAGAGCGAAAGTATATAGGAGTCAATGCTTGGCTTAGACACACTTAGACACACACACACGTACACAATCTCCTTTATTTGCCTTAGTTCCCAAAATAACCGAAGGAGAAAGTGGGTAGGCAGAGGAACCTGGGTGGGAGAAGGGAAAGGGAAATGTGACATACCCCAGTCATAGCTCAAGAACGGCCCCTAAGGGGCTCCAGCCCCAGGAGCACGGAGGAAGACAGAGAGGTAAAGACAGAGTTAGAGAAAAACGTCAGTCTGAGACAGAAAGGAAGCTGTATGTAGAGACTGAGACAGAGCCTGAAACACTTCTTTTCCTGGGGTGGCTGAAAATTGGAGCTTCTGCCCTGGAAATCTAGAGGTAACTTAGTGGTGGGGACCAGGGGTGGGGGAGCTCGTTGAGTTGGGTTCTATTCTAAAGAACATTAAGAGTTAAGCAATGACTCAGGAGAGCCAAATTCTGTGGCTAGGCTGGCAGCTGAGTTTGCATGGGGCAGCATGTTCCACTGAGACCACAGAAGGGGGGACCTGGGCCTCTCTCTCCATCCCCACCCCACCAGCGCCAGCACTGAGCCAGAGAGCTCCAGCCACAGCCCGCAGCCCAGCTGACTAGCAAGAGCAGTTTTCCTACATCCCCCTCAACCTAATTCCACCCCCTCCCCACTTTCCCCCTCCCTGCCCACTCCCGAGGAGCTCTTTTTCGGTCTGCAGCACTTCCCTGGTCTGGACCTCAGTTTCTCCATCTGCAAAATAAGAGTTTTGGACTAGATAATTCTAAAGCACATTTTAACTTTTAAAAATTATATTTGTCCTCCAAAAATAAAAACTGATGGAGCTCTGTCCTGACAGGCCCATGGACCTTACCATTTCCCTGGCCTTCAGTTTAGCATGGCGTATTCCAGAGCATGCAGGTGCCATGGGCATATGGTACCCAGAAATCAGGGGTATCAGATTAGATGGCAGAAACAATCTAAACCAGTTCTCTCATTTTGCAGAAGGGAAAACTAAGCACCAGAGAGAGAAGGGATTTGTCCTGGATCACACAGGTGGCTCATAAGAGAGCTTAGACTCATATTTATGCATTCTGACTCCCAGCCAAGGACTTTTTTCCACTGTATTACATTGCCTCTCATGGGAGGGAAGTGGGAATCTCACATGTGTGAATCTCAGAGGCCAGAGTCCTGGGCACATCCCATAGTGAGACTGCTGATCCCTCCAGACTACGGCTCTGTACCTGCCTGGGACTCTGAGGAGCAGTTCGAGGATAGAAGATGCAGAGAACACG
The DNA here is from genome assembly GCA_023548195.1 of Bettongia penicillata ogilbyi. Classification (NCBI taxonomy): domain Eukaryota; kingdom Metazoa; phylum Chordata; class Mammalia; order Diprotodontia; family Potoroidae; genus Bettongia; species Bettongia penicillata. Next base: position 3,391,999 of record JAJHZJ010000373.1, on the reverse strand, counting down.
AACATTCTATTTCCACAAAAGGTGCTGGTGTCCCTGTGCCAAGCAATTTATCAGATAAAGCACAATCCTCCCAAATTCCCTTGTATCTTTTTTATTTTGAACATGCTTATATGTGCACATGCCACTTCCTACTATAAGATGTAAGTACCCTGAGGTCAGGGATGCTATTTTTTAACTTCTATTTCCATGATTAACTCTCCACCTCGCACCTAGCAGGCACCTAATAATTGCTTAAATTGATTTAATGATAGCTCAGTATTAAATCTTTCCACAATTTTGTCCCCCCCAGCCACTATCTATTCAGACATCTCCCATTCCCTCCCTGACATGAATCAATTCCGGACAAAATGGCATCAAATACAAATTCTTCTATTTGGCCTTCATCACTGGCACCCCTCCTACCCTCCCAGTCTCCTGACACCTTACCTTCCCCATGTACTATATGACTTAGTGACACCAACTTCCATGCTGTTCTTGCACAAGACATCTCTTGCCTCTGGTCATTTTCATTGGCTATAATGTCATGCCTGGAATGCTCTACCTCCTTGTCTCCACCTCCAGCCTTCCCTGGCTTCCTTCAAATCCCTCTTTCTTCGAGAAACCTTTCTTGACCCCACTTAATGCTGTGCCTTCCCTCTGAGATTACTTCCCAATTTCTCCCGCATATTCTGGCTTGCAGGCTACTATGTGGTTCGGTGGACAGAGTGCTAGGCGTGGAGTCAGGAAGACTCATTTTTGTGAATTCAAATCCTGCCTCAGACATTTTCTAGCTGGGTGACCCTGGGCAAGTCACTTCACCCTGTTTGCCTCAGTTTCCTCATCTGTAAAATGAGTTGGAGAAGGAAATGGCAAACCACTCCAATTTCTTTGCCAAGAAAACCCCATTTGGGGTCACAAAGAGTCTATATAGGACTGAAACAAAGACATCTTACTTGTATGTCATTGGTTGCCTCTTATCCCCCCCATTAGACTGTGAACTCCTTGAGAATAGAGATTGTCAATAGAAAGTCATCTGGCCCTACAGGACAAAAGAGAAGATGGGGACAAGAGAAGGGAGGGAAGATAGAAGAGAGGGCAGATTGGTGATAGGGGAAATTAGAATACTCGGTGTATTAGGGTGGGGGAGGGGATAAATGGGGAGAAAATTTGGAACCCAAAATTTTGTGAAAATGAATGTAAAAAGTTAAATAAATAAATTTATATTTAAAAAAAGTGTAAGCTACCTGAGAATAGGCTAGTCTTGCTTCTGTTGGTATCCACAGTGCCTAGTATATAGTATGCATTTAATTAATATTTTATCTATCAATGCATGTCTCATAACTATTTCTTCAGTCCCTCTCATATAAATTCTTGTGACACCCCCTGCAAAAAAAAAAAAAAGAGAATAGAGATTGTCTTTTACCTTTTTTGTATCACCAGTGTTTAGCACAGGGGCTCTCATATAAGTAGAAGCTTAAAAAGTATTCATTGCGTAATTTAATATAATAATTGGTAAGATAAGACCTTTATTGGTCTTATCTCTCTATGATGCCTCCTTTCTTTTTATTATGCTTCAGTCTCTGGGAAAACAGATGCCCAAAGGTTACTCTCCAGTGTATAAGGCAACCCTCTCTCTCATTTCTTCAGTTCAATCAAAATGTATGAAGCATTAACTAAGTACAAGGCCTTGTGCTGTGTGCTGGTGATCCAGAGACGCAATGCCTCCCTGTCCTCAAGGAGCTTATAGTCTGCTGTGGTATACAGTCTACTATATATATAGATAACAAGGTAGTGTGAGACAGAAAAAAAAGAGAGCAAGAGATGGAAATAAAGTCCTTTAGCAAAATGAAAGGACGGTGACAATGTTTGTAGCAACAGGGAAAGAGGATGAGCAGTCAGGCTGGGAGGGTAGTTGGAGAAGACAACATGAAGAGGTAGAGTCTTAGCAGAGAAGGAGGATTTCAAGGTCCAGGGATGAGGAAAGAGCTATGCATGTACGGAGAGTAGCCTGTGGGAAGCCATGTGTGGAGATAGGTGAGGTTAGCTGAGTGTGGTATGGCGTGTGTGTGTGTCAGGGGTATGTGTGTAGGTTTGTGTGTGTCTGGGGGTGAGGGGGCAGTGATGTGAAATAAGCCTGGAAAAGTAGGTTGGAGCCAGATTAAGGATTGCATTTTTATATTAAAAATGATAATAATTTTCCATAAAAGTAATAACAATTACATAGCACTTTTAGGTTTACTCCAATATATTACATGGTTTGATTTTCATAATACCCCTGTGAGGTAAGTGCTATTGCTAGTTTCATTTTACAGAAGTGGAAACTGGGGCTGAGAATGGTTAAATGATTTGCCCAGCTATTAAGCATCTGAGGGAGGGTCCAGTGCTCTATGAGAACCCATCGTGGTTGTGGGCTAATCTTGGGGTCAGGAAGACTTGAGTTCAAATCTCACCTCTGACATACACTAGCCATGTGATCATGGGTATCAACATCCAAGTGCTCCGGGCACCTTCTGTTACTATAAAATATAGATTAGTGGAAGGATTTTCCACACTGGGAGATTGCAGCAATAATGTAATAAGTCCGAAACAACAACAACAGAAAGACGATAGAACATCACAGGTCTCTGAGGAGGGGAGTGATCTGGTCAGGCTGCCTGGTCCCCTGAGAGCTGCCTGTATCGTCCCCTTGGGGCGTCCTGAGCCTTCCTCTGAGCCCTAGCTAGGATTCACTTCCTTCACAGTCTTCAGAGTATCCTATCCACCCTCATCACTTGAATTCTTCCTGGGAACACAATGGAGGCAAGCAGAGGATGGGGAGGGAAAGAGGGAGGCCCCACGATGATCATCTTGGGCATATCCCATCTGATATAGCTCGTGTACTGGTACCCAGCAGCTGCGAGGGCCCAAACTCCTTAGCATCATCACAGGGCTGAGAAGCCACCTCAGTTCATCCCAATGGAGAGACCCCTGTCCAGAGGCACCTGGGAGCATTGTGAGTGGAGGGACCATGGGACACTACCAGCCCTTTCTGTAATTCCCTTCCCCCAAAGTGGGCTGCAGCCTCAGTCCATGCCCCTTGGCTTCTGCCACCCTTGTATAGGAAGGATCATCTCACAGTCTCGAGGCAATCCTTCCTCTCCTTCCTTCCTTGAATGGCCCCTGATACCCACCCAGACACATGGAGAAAGGCTACATATCCATCTGAGAGATATTTAATGTTTCTCAGGTTTGAGATACAAAAAACTGAATTAGGGGACAGAAAGGGATGCAAATACTATCCCAAAAGAAGGATCACTCACTGTACAGATCTGACAGCCCCAACATAATCGTTACAACAACCAGACCTTTGCACCCAACAGCAGATCCAGGAAGGCTGGGCACCACTCCTCATGGGTGTATACATACGTGGGGATAACAAAGGAAC